>JAPUBQ010000020.1:1982500-2491695 GCA_035578125.1 Mellilla xanthometata
CGCAAAGCGTGGTTTCAATTTCCGTCAGTGAGCTTGAGCTTTCTTTAAAGAACCAGCATCACAAAGATGCGCTCCACCTTAGATCGCAATTTTGCTTACCATCAGGTGAATTGCGATCAAGCGCAAGCCCATTAAGAGTAAAAAAAAAGATGTCGATGTGAAGATCGAAAATGAAGACTTAGCATGCTCCACCTTGAAAACTTTCGTACAGGAATATTGCAAAATTGAACCTAGCTGTAGCTACTAAAGCTAAAGGGTCTACGATTCCAGCATTGTGAGTCGTAGGAATAGCAAGTTTTAATTGTTTATCCCTTTTTCATCCCTCTTTAATAGGTGCCTTAAAGGGAGGGAAATGTTATTACCCCACCTTTCCGTAGGTTTCAAAATATAATAATTGTAGGCACAGTAGGCTATATGAAAAAGCTTTTAGCCCGGGGGAAATTACACAACCCTACATTGTAATGGTATTAGTATAAGAATTTCGGCGAAATTTTTCGGATATAAAAATTAAATTTTCTTTTATCACTTCATTAGCTGAAGGCAAGAGCGCAAAATTTTAAAATTTAGAATTTGTTTCTGAACATTTTCACAACACTGCTAATAACTTGCCCACATTGACAAGATTTACTTAATCTTATTATATATAAATCTCGTGTCACAATGTTTGTCCTCAATGGACTCCTAAACCACTAAACCGATTATAATAAAATTCGCACACCATGTGCAGTTCGATCCAACTTGAGAGATAGGATAGTTTAAATCTCAAATTATAGTCGCAATTTTAATTTATTGCTAATTATTGTCTGTTATTATTTGACAGTCACAATTATCTGTTAACTCCAAATGATTCTAACAGATGTCGATGATACCTTTCGACTGGGTTGAGTAAGTAATCAATAGATGGCGCTGCTATGGTAAATCTACGAACGTGTCATATAAGCTACTAAGCACTATCTATTATCCATACCCCTAAGTGAGGAAAAACATCGTTTGCCGGGTCAGCTAGTTATGTTAGTAAATTTTGAATATTCCAAAAAATACTTTTACTCTCTATGCTTAGTATTTGACCAATAGGGCTCAGGCAGATGGCAGGGAAACTTACGAGTAAGCGACAATCCAGCCTGAGGTGAAGCATGCCTAGTCTAGCATAACTGGCTGTCAGCTAACACTGTAAGCTTCTTGGTGGCAGATTTTTTAACCTGATGGTTCCTAGCCAGGCGAGCACTAGAAACAGTCTACCGCCATGTTGTGGTTTCCTCACGATGTTATTTATTCTTTCTTCAAAATATGTGTAAATATTCTTCAAGTTGCTCTTTACTAAAATAACTTCTAGTAGTTATTTTTTTCAATATTTTTGACTATTTATTACGAAAAAACTGTAAATTGAATTACTTTATCATTGCCTTAACAATATAGTTACTGTCTAGCAACAGACTGAATCAACATATTAACATCTCAACCAAGAACTAAGAAACAACGATGATTATAATTAATGTATACCGAATTTGAATTCCAACAATAGCAAGTTTGCTTAACGGAACATTTCAATTCAAACGGTTGTTAAACTGAAAGTTATAATATCATCTTATTCAGTATAAATTGAAAGGTATCAGCTCAAAATCTGACGAGTTTGACGTGATTTTAGATGTTTTGTCTATGGTTTACATCGTATCATCTCTTTTTGGTCATTTATTACGAAAAGAGACAGAGCTACTTTAAATTTAGTTTAGTCGTGTGTACCGCTGAATTGCCGTGTACACCACTATCAATTTTTTAAGGCAAGACAATGTTTGCCAGGTCAGCTAGTAATGTTATATAAATTCTTAAACTCTTATATCTTAGCTAAAATTCACAACGACCATTAATGGTGGTCAGAAGAAATACACATTTCCTCTGACTACCATTACAGTTGTTATTGTCATACATTTCCCGTCTTCACTCATGTTTTGACCTCTCCACCCCTGCCATGGAAAATTAAACTTTATCCAATACACTATAGAGACGTTTTTCAAACAAATCAAAACGCCAATGTCAAAGCGTAGCGTTTTTTTAAAGAAAATTGGACTCAATTTCTATCAATATAAGGTTCATATTGAAGCTGAGATTGTAATATGTAGTCAAATATTTATTGCCAAGCAAAATTGGTACTTAACTGTATAGATATAAGATCGCATTTGTTACCCTGGATCTAATTTGAGATGTAGGTCAATGCATGGGACGTTAATTGTCAAGGGTGCGTTAAAGTCTCACATGGCTTTTAGGGTATTTTCTCTTGGGTTCCTAGCCAATATATGAAGCGAGGCCTTAATTTATGTTTTTGGAAGCAAAAATTTGCTCCATAAGTAGTTTAGATATGGAAAGCATTTTGTACTAAAAAATAGTTAATACCAAACTTTAGCAAAAAAAAATCGGCTGTAGATACAAAAAATACAGTCACAGAAGAATTACATTTTTCTTCTTCTTCTTCGTAGAAATTAACCGGCCAAGCTCTGGTGTCGAGATTTTTTATGCCGTATGAAGGCCTCTGACTTGGCTTAACGACTGATTGTACTAAGTCTAACAGCCGGGACCTACAATTTAACTTGTCATCCGATCTATACTAGCACCCAAATGAAAACACCACTTGAAAAACGACAGTCTTGTCACCCATCCAAGCACTGTCCTCATTGCTTAGCTTCGATGATCGCGTAAGATCACTTTAGCTAGCCGAGCTACAGGCGCTTCTTTACTTACCTACTATGTAAGAACAAATAAAATTCAAATTGGTAAGTCCATTCAGGAGCTTTCATACCACAGACAGACACATCGAACTTATGACATCACCTTGATTTTTCGTATTATGGTTGCTAAAACAACTGATATAGGTACTACATATACATACATACATTATTTTATATACATAGATACATATTTAACACCCAGACCGACAGCCAACAAATTTAGTTAAGCACAAAGATGTTGGCCGTGCCGGGAATCGAACCCGGAACCTTCAGATTGGCAGTCCGGCATAGTAACCTTTACGCCAACGAGGTCGTCAAAATTGTATGAATTGTGTTCATGAATAGACTCAAAATTATTATCATATTATCTAAGACAACAAAACCAAGTTATTTTTAAATTGTGTCGATGAAAATACATGAAAACCGAAATCAATTTGACCTCAATTTCCATTTGCCGAAAGCGCAGAAATTCCCTGAATAATTCATCAATGAAGTTATCACCTAACTTCTTAAGGGGAACCAAACCTCTAACGATCCGGAAAGTTCCGTACAAAGTTTAAAAATACAATTTTGTCGTAAATTTAGATCCATCGTAAAGATAAGAAAAAAGACGCACGAGTGGTTGTAAATTTTCTGGAAGAGATAAAACCGGTTCTTTACTTACTTGATCAAGTTAAAGTCATTGCCTTTATTTAGTTTTTCATTATATTAAACGCTAAGTTTGTACACATGGGTCCCAGTGAGATTGAGTCCCGAAAACTTTGGAATTGAAAGGGTTGGCCGATAAAATGAGTTTTTTTTAAATAAATATTAGGACACGTTTCATACTCACATTTAATAAATTTGTAGGGTACCGTACCTTAAAAATTTAAATACGGGATCCAACTATTACTATACCTCCGCTGTCTTTCACAAGGCAGTTACGTATTTCACGTCTTGCTATTGTAAAAGTGGACAGCCTCCGAAGAGAATTAAACGAAGGACGACTTAAAATCAATTCACTTAAAAAAAAAAAAAAAAAATTGCTTCATCCGTGATCCGCTAACTATCATGATGCCTTTTTTTGAATCCCTTAGTGATACCAGATATTAGGACTTTAGAAAACTGATATTTGACCTAATTATTGAACCGATTGATTTATATTTTTGCACGAAACATGAAAACTGATAAATGAATAATAGTTAGAAAATTTTAGAAAATTTAATACAAAAAATTACAAACCCAACTATAATAATAAATACAAACATTAAACGAATGGGGGCGTATACATACAATAAACGCTAATCTTTCGTATTTTTGTGCTATATGTCAATAACGATTAAAAATAAATGTTATTTTTTTTATTACTGCCCAACATGTAACAAAATCTTACTAATTTAATAAATGCGAAAGTTTATGAGACTGTGTGTTTATATGTTTGTTACTTCTTCACGCTTAAACGGGCGAACCGATTTTTATGGAATTTGGTGTGAAGATAGGTTAGACTTTGAGTTAATCCAAGGTACAATATAAGCTATTTTTTATTCCGGATTAATTTACCCTTCTCCCAGGTTAATGCGGATAACCCTGCGGGCGCAACTAGTAACCAAATAAAAGTTAAAAAATAACACCCAAACTTTACGACATTTGCTACCCTAACCGATCTGGCAGTGATGTGTGCCCCGAAAGCCTTAAATTTGTCAAGTCCCAGACCTTAGCCATTCCTCACGGCCAACGAAAAAACAAATCGACATATAAATAACTGTCTCTTGTGGAATGTCCGATGGGTCGAAAGATGGGGGTAGATCAGTATCCAGTTGAGTTTATTTTCGTTGAGTTTTTTTTTTGAGTAGTTGTGCCCCGCGACGATTACCCGTGTAAATCCAGGACGAAATAGTTAATACGGTCGTCAAGCTCCTTGTTGAAATGCAGAACAGTATTGTACGGCACAGAAAAATATCCTCGTCGGTGAAGCGACGCGCGACACGATTTAGGATATATAAGAGAGTAACTCTGTACTACGGCGCGGTGATGATACGAGCGCGGGTTGACTCCCATGCGATTCCAGAGTGACTGCCTCAGGCCGCGACGCGCGGACTGCAGGTTTTGTTGTTCTACCCTCATCTCACAATAATACATCTTACAATTTATGAGAATCGAACAATATTCGCTTTCAAACAAAATTATAAAATTAAAATAAAATAAATATTTAAGGAAGCTTCCATACAACAATGATATGGGACCATTCACACGCGAGCCCAATTCGCACTTGGCCAATTATTAGTCTTTGCTTTATCTCGATTGGTTGTTTCACGACAAACCCACAAATGTTCGTAAATTATATAAAACCCTATTAACAAGATTCTCTTTTATATTTCCTATTAAATCTGTGTTTCTTTAGGAAAAAACGTATCAGATGTTTATAAAATTAGCATAAATTAATTGGACATATCAATTACACGATTCGTTTTACATTTCAGCTAAAATTCAATCTCAAAGCGTTTCTAAGTATTCCCAAAACAAACTAAATTACATATTTAATTATGTGTAATTCAATATACCACATAATTATATTGTTCTGTACCTTAATTTGAGGAAGCCTTTTGTATTTATTAATTCAATACGGTCCTAGAGTTAATTAAATAAGCGACCCAGATTATGTGTCGGAAACATGCTATTTAATAATTAATTTTAGATTTTCTTGTTGGTTTCCGTTAATTAAAAAAAGTCATAACACTCGTATGTTGTTTAAAATTTTCTCAAATGATTTTACTATATGATGAATCGTGTTAATCTTCTTCTTATATATAAAATTTCCGTGTCACAGTGTTTGTTACCGTACTCCTCCGAAACGGCTTGACCGATTTTTTTCAAATTTTATATGCGTATTCAGTAGGTCTGAGAAACGGCTACTGTATTTATATTTAGAAATAATTATTAAGGCAAAACAATGTTTGCCGGGTCAGCTAGTCTTTATGTAAATAAATACTTACCTAACTATAAGTACGTTAATTTTGTAAAAATTATCTTTTAAATTATTGTACACCACTTTATTTGGACAAATAAACATTTTATTTTTTAGTTTTTTTTTATAATTATAAAGTTCTAAAACATTCGAAGTTGCATGTTATTTCTACAAATGTTTTATGAAATGTTTTTTAAGCTTTGAGATTGGAATTGAAATGAATTGTATAATGAATCCTGTTGGTGTGGCTAATTATTTTTTATTATTATTATAATATTATTATTTTTACCTTATTAAATAGATTTTACAGATTTAATTGATTTTATTTATGAATTAAAATTTGTATTATACAACAACAAAACAAAACTAGTAGTAATGATTTTATTTTATTTTTTATTTTATTTTACTACTTTATAAATAAAAATATAATGAAATCAACATCTCGTTTTAGCGCCATCTATGTTATTTTACCAACATTACAATCAAAGCACCTTAAAACTGTGAGACAGTGGCAATTGTTCAAGAATTTCAGTCTCTCTCAAAGTTATTATGATAAAGTTCAGGGAAATTCCGCTAGATGGCGCTGTCAAATAAAATGTCAATTTTAATTGTGTTAACTCCTTGGTATAATAACAGATTAGAAGGTTTTTTTATTATGTTACGTAATGTAAAGTTAAGGATATAGGACACAAGTTCTACATCGAAATGTACTCACAAGCTAACGTTTTTCCCAAAAAGACTACTAAATCTTTGTCAATTCGTGGCAACCAATGAATATCAGATTAATCGTGGGACTATCGAGATCGTACCCTTTTTGAATAAATAATTGGTACAACCGACACCCTGTTTTATCTTTTTAAGTCTACATACAGGGTTATGTGAATTAGCTATCTGTATTACTTTTTTTAAAAGTGTAGCGAAATATTTACCGCAGAGACAGACCTGTCTGGAAACAAATCTGAGGACGCAGCAGATTAACTATTATTTATTATATAAATATTATCAATAGCAATAAAAACTATATGAATAATATTTATAAGTAGCAGATTAGGTCAATTTTAGTGTAAGGACTGTATTTTTAATGGCGATGCAAAAAGTACGAGGTTTTTTTTACTCTTAATGGGCTTGCGCTTGATCGCAATTCCTGATGGTAAGCGATATTGCGATCTAAGGTGGAGCGCGCTTGCTCCTAACAAACCGGTTCACTCTTGCCTTGAAAACCGCTAGATTATAGTTATCGGGGAACAGGGAATTTGGCTAAGAATTCCACACCTTGGCGGTACGCACAATGAAGGTGGAGGCAAACCGCTTAGTACGTGACTTAGGCACCTCCACAGTATAACGATGCCGCCTTGGTGTTTCCCTACTCATCCAATGGTGGAAAGGGAATGATGGTGGAAGTTTGACGTACCTGTGTGTGTGTGTCTATCTATTTTCAGCTCTGTTAATCAGTGAGGTTTATTTTACAGGTGCCGTCATTTCGAGATTTTTTATTTTATTTGGTATTGCTTAAACAAAACCGAGGTAATAAAATAAACATTTCGGACGCGTAACATAAATAAAAGTTTTATTTTGTTTTGTAACAGATCGATCTACGCTTGGCGACTAACTTGCTTGATGGTAAGCAAAACTGTAACCAAAGATGAAGCATGTGAATCTAGAAGAAACCTGTGTTACATATAAATATGTATAATGTACATGTATCAATATATTTTTATTTATTTAAGTGCATTGTTTGTGTCTTTACATATAGAGATTCAATCAAATATATTATTTTCCATTTGATCTTAGCATGGAAAGGTGTCAGTATCTAAAATATTAATAACTAAATTTGATTATTTATGATGTCTATAAGACAATTGTATTAATAAGAATATCAATACTATATATTTTATACATTGAAATTTAATTATAATACTGACATTTTATGGCATATTTTAATTTTGTGATATTGTTTGTAGTGATTTTGTCTTGGACACATGTTCACGACCACCATTCGTTAAGTTTAGAGAAACATAACAATTATTTATAACAACGCTAAATAACATTATGACTGCTTAAATTTATTTGACTAATTACGAGTTTTTCTGCTTTCCTATTGGGCCTTTCCACATTGTTGTTTCCGATGTCCATCTATTGTCTTTGTATCTTGCTACGTATAATCTAGCCGGTTTTCAAGGCAAGAGTGAACCGGTTTCTACTGGTCAGCGCGCTCCACCTTATATCGCAATTTCACTTACCATCAGGTGAATTGCAATGCAAGCCCATTATGAGTAAAATAAACGTGCCCTGCCCATCGCCACTTTTGTGTTTTAGCATGCATAAAATGAATAATAAAATCCAAAGTCTAAACCAAGCAATAACCAGAACTAGTATTTATAAAGTCAAGTGCTTTTAGACACATAAACAAGTCCGCTAACATTACAGTACAGCCTTTGTACAGCGTAAGAAAGGCCCACAAGAGTTTATTTTCTTCCTCCGGTACCACAATGCAATCTTGTGCTAGCCGTAACAATGTAAGACAATACTGAAGATTAGGTAAAGGCAGACATACGGTGCCGAGACATGGACTCTTACCAATGAGGCTGTGCACAAAATAAGAGTCGCGCAGAGAGCCATGGAAAGGTCTATGCTCGGCATCAAACTAATAGATCGAATTCGCAACACTGAGATCCGACGACGAACGAAAGTTCGAGATGTCGGATCTGCAGTCATAAACCTAAAGTGGAGCTGGGCAGGACATTTGGCCAGACGACGTGATGACAGGTGGAGCAAGGTTGTAACCGAGTGGTGGCCGAGGCTAGGGAAGAGGAGCGTCGGTCGTCCAGCGGCAAGATGGGTCGACGACATAACAGCTGTCGCGGGTCCAACCTGGACTAGATTGGCACAGGACCGAGACAAATGGCATGACAGGAGAGAGGCCTATACCCAGCAGTGGGATAGAATCGGCTGTGGATGATGATGAGGTAAAGGCAGAGTACATACTAATTGTCCACTGCCCTTATTAAAATGTGACTATATCCACTTGAGCGTCAGTGGGTACTACAGTGCCATTTTTTTACGGTTATCTGTTAGTGGTACTACAGTGCCAGCAAAGTGGAAGCAAAAAACAGGATGTGCCGACCCCACCTAGTGGGAAATGGTAAAGAAGAATAAGAAGATGATGTGTGAAAGAGCAGGTTGAAAACCAGCGCTGGAGTATTTAGTGTACTTCCAACATTATAATAAACCTGCTTTTTTGTCCACATATGTACATATTAAATCCTACTAAAATATAATAAATGCGAAGTTTGTGTGTGTGTATGTTTGTAACTCCTTCACGCTCAATCGGTTGAACCAAGTTTGATGAGATTTACTATGAAAGTAGGTTAAATTTTGGATTAACACATAGGCTTTTTTTATCCCGAAAACAATTGTGGTTCGCGTGGGATACGCACAATAACTTTATAATTTATGTTACTCCTTCATGCTCCAACGGCTTGACTGATTATGATGAGATTTACTATAAATATAGGTTAGACTTTGGATTAACACATGGACAACTTTTTATCCCGGATTTGCTTCTTTTGTTCCGGATTAACGTGGGTAACACCGCGGGGTGCAACTAGTAAATAAATAAATACATCATATACTTGCACCAATAGGATATATGTATTGCCCACTATTTCTACTAAAATGGCTCTTATAGATACTTAAGAGGGCTCGCATTCAAACATTTGTTATTTTGCCATCTCTTAAAAATGAAAATGTAAAAAAAAGCACGGAATTCTTCTTGCACGAGCCTGACTTGCATTTGGTCAATTATTTTTGTATTGTGAGCTATAATGCTATCAAGTTTGTGCCTTATTAAGACGATCACGTTATCTGTACATACTTGTACGTTGTTTTTACTTTTTTGACTCTTACGTATGAAGCGCCAAGCCACAGTGTTTTTTTTTTGTTTCGTCTATACTTCCTCCGATATAAGTTGTCAGAGACTTCGTTAGGATAAACATATTGCTTGCGCAAATTACTGAGTTCTTTTATGTTATGATCGACAAATGATTCACCTTTTTTGAATGGACAACACAAAACAGAGATCACTTTAACAATCCAACCAACGGACGACCGTAATCGAGGGTCACTCAGTGGCCTACAAATTATTAGGCCCGCTGGTTAGCTCCGCATATACATATGGTTACTTAAGATATGGATACATATGAAGATCACTGTATTAAAACTTTCGTAAGTCATAATATTTGAATAATGTTTGAGCTCAGCGAGTCGCGGCGCGTGAGGCGCGCGCTGTGGCTCGCAGGGGTCATTAGTCGGTGGAGTAGCCAGTGCAGGCCCAGCCGTCACCGCGGACGTACGTTGGCTGTGTTCCTGCCCTTGAGAATGGCACACACTGATTGTGCTGAAACATGTCGGGCTAATACCGACAAAATAAACGTAAGTGATAGCCGGTTATGCAAACATTACATATAGAAGAAGATAGAAAGAAGATGAAGATATTTATTAGTATCACAAGATAAATACGAAAATGAGATTGTCATTCAAAAATGTAAACCTTTTTAAACAAGATCAGGAGATAACCAATATCTTCCAAAGGAAGTCCGTAACAAACATAGCTTAACCTCTATGATCGCGTAAGATCATATTAGTTGCCTGAGTTACAGACGTCACTCTTTCTTACTCAACCGACCACATTCTTTGCAGTAAACACACAAATATACAAAATCACAAAATAAACATTAGAATTGAAGTTGTCTCTCTGCCGAATTCTCGTATAATAACATCATCAAAGCTACGCAAGTGGGGCAGTAAAAACACTTGGACGTAACAGCGCACTGTTAGCCTCAAACCGAATTAGAAGACGTTCCCTGGAGACGAGAGAATGAATATCTTTATAGTTATGCTTGATAATATTACGAGATTTGAGTTAAGAGCTAGCAGCGGGTTTTTGAGCATTTATTTGGAGAAAGCAAACAACGAACGACTCCGTAAAACTAGAATAAATAGAAAAGTAACTTGGCCAATAAAATGGTTTCACCCCACCGCGGTATTTTACGCGTGTAAAATACCGCGGTGGGCGGGACAAAACAGCTATCCGCACGCCCGCGTCTCATGGTCGGTGGCGAGACCTCGATGCGACCAATCGCGTGCGAGCTTTTTGTATCTGTGTTTCGTTAGGATAGCAGTATAATTGTGTGCGTAGATCTGGCGTAGCCAAATTCTAAGCGGCAATGGTGGCGATTCAGCGGCACACACGACTAAACTAAATTTAAAGAAGCCCTGTCTCTTTTCATCTTATAAGTGGCCAGAAAGAGACGGCACGTTCTGCACCATAGTCAATACAACTAAAACCACGTCAAATGTTGAAAATATAGGCGACTTAAGAACGCACTCACTTGTATCACCTCTAAAACTGCCTGCACATTTCATATTTGACGTGATTTAAGTTATTTTGTCTGTGGTTCAGATCGTGTCGTCTCTTTCTGGCCACCTAAGAACAAAAAGGACGGGACTTTTTTAAATTTAGTTTAGTCGTGTGTGCCACTGAATCGCCACTAATGGTATGGAGTTACTCTTCCGTTTATTCTAGTTCGCTGGCGTACACACACACCTCGGCGCGGCACTGTGCGAGAGCAGGATAGCACTATTAGAACATTACTTCTGTCCAGAATGCGCCGGCGCTTCGCGGCCTTTGAGCGTTAGTGTGTGTGTCTATTACAAATGCAAATACATACTTTCGTAGCGCTTGTCATGTAAACATCGTAGCGACTTCTACGCAAACCCGTAGCACACTGCTACGCTACGTAGCTTCATACTAGCTGGTAAGTTAATGATATTGACTCAAAAATGTACATTGCTAGGTTTGTGTGTATGTTAGTTACATCGTAGGTCCCAAAGTACGAAATCCTACTAATCCACTAATTAAGTGTGAGAATATTGGTTAGCGATAGAGAGTTTCCTTGATAAGACAGCGTTTAAGTTGAGCTTTAAAGCTACCTTTACTTGTTGCCTAGGTCACATTGGCAGGTAATTTATTGTAAATGGTTGGGCCCATAATATGTGTAATTTTAGCGGATTTGTGCAGCGTCCTGAGATAGTTTAGAGGCTAATTTTTACGCGCTTTATTAGCTTCACCTGTATGTTTGTTAGTAACCGACTTGTTTGGGCGCGATTTTGACCCACTTTAAACGGTCAGATTTCGTTCAAACTTTGTAGATTTATTGAGGACCGATGACAATACACTAATTTGATATAATTATTCCATATTTTTGTATTTTTGTTTGTATGTTTGTTTGTTACCAACTTCTTTGGGCGCTATTTTGACCCACTTAAAACGGCCAGATAAGCGTGTTTTTTTAGTTTTTTTAACTATTATTATCATCCGGGATTGAAGCGTGATGCAGCTAGTAAAAATATAAATTATAAAACCAATATGGCCGCTAGCACATAATTTCAAGCAAGGAGTTTCTATTTTTTTATTTATACTTAAAGAAAATATTTCCTATGACTTAATCCATACCAAACAGTACAAGGTACGAGTAAAGATCCTGTTTGAACCGACGGTCACTCCCTCGGGAGCAGCCGCTATGTTTTATGATAATCATCTTACGTGATTTATGTTGCTTTCTTATTAACTACAGACCTATAATAATTACTAGATACATTCATTTGTTTAGTAGCTGGTCTTTGCGGTGTTATCCGTGGAAATCTGGGCAAAATGTTAATTCAGGCTCATTCTCTATGCAAAATATAATTTTATTCGGTCGAAAGCAAAGATGTCTTGCCAAACGGGGAATTAAAGTCTATAACTGTAAAAAAACCAGTGTAATCATGAATAATAAATTGTAATTAATATTATTTATTATTATTTTGGTACTTATTATGTCGTTGTTAATTGGGAAGTTTTTTAAGGCTTACCTACACTTTTCGTCAGTCTTTAGTATAAACGCTACAGATTTCTCTGCAGCACTGATTTTCAGGACCAACCTTTAGAGACGCGTACGGATACAGATTAAGTAAGAAAACGTGCGTGAAGAAAAAATTAAAAAGCAAACACATAAAATACGTGAATAAGATAATGAATAAACGAATAAATAAATAAAATAAATAAATATTAGGACACATTCACACACGGCTGGTTAGCCCCATACTAAACCATTTCTAGCTCGTATTATGGTTGCTAACACAACTGATATACTACATATACATACTCGTACATACATATTATATATAAATACATATTTAACACCCAGACCCACAGCCAACAAATTTAGTTAAGCACAAAGATGTTAACCGGGCCGGGAATCGAACCCAGGACCTTCTGATTAGCAGACCGGCATGGTAACCTTTACGCTAACGAGGTCGTCAAAAAAAATATAATAATAATAAAACAAGCAGCAAATTGCAAAAATACAGAATTAGAAACCAACGAGAAAAAAAACGTCTAATGATGTTTTAAATATTTTCTTAATATATATAAATCTCGTGTCACAATGTTTGTCCTCAATGGACTCCTAAACGACTTAACCGATTATAATAAAATTCGTACACCATGTGTAGTTCGATCCAACTTGAGAGATAGGATAGTTTAAATCTCAAATTATAGTCGCAATTTTAATTTATTGCTAATAATTGACTGTTATTATTTGACAGTCACAATTATCTGTTAACTCCAAACGATTCTAACAGATGTCGATACCTTACGACTGGGTTGAGTAAGTAATCAATAGATGGCGCTGCTATGGTAAATCTACGAACGTGTCATATAAGCTACACTATCAATTTTTCATACCCCTAAGTGAGGCAAAACAACGTTTGCCGGGTCAGCTAGTTTAGTATATAATTCGATGTATGTACTGACCGTATAATTTGACATACTAAAAAAATGGTTGCCTGTAAAGTCGGTTTTACGGGCGAAGATTTTACGTGACAACGTCTGCCGCGCGCGCAGCACGATCATAGTTGAGTGGGAGAGAGACGCAAGGCATTCGGCGGGCCTCTCTCTCGTTCGGTGACTCATCGTAACGTTACCGGGCGTTACACTTTTTCATAAGTGACTCCCAGCCGCAACCTAATTTAAGACGTTGTCACGTCAAAAAATATGTTTCTCTCTTTACCAGCATTCCAACCTCTACAATTTCATTAGACCGCTAGAAACTTGCGTCCATCTGGGCAGAAAGTTGCTCTTCGCAACAAAAACTTGCATAAATTGTCCTATAGCAAGAGTGCGGTTGAAAAGTACGCAAAGTGTGATTGCAGAATCTGTGGCTAAGCACCCGAGTACACACGAGCGCTTAGTCTGCCGGACTGAAGAAGATTCGTAGGTTTTGAAACACCTGTAGCTTTGCTTACTATAGCGATCGCGTGTACCTAATAAAAACAAATAAGAATAATTTAAATTTAAATGAAAATTATTTATTTTTAAATTTTATTTATTTTTTACTTAAAGAAACTGAACATTTAAATTTTTAAATAGACTATTTTTCAAGGCCACCACCAACATGGGTTCCAAACACTACTAGACCTTGAGGAAGACCCAGGAAACGGTGGCGTGACGATCTATGTATGTAAATTTGATAAGAACTCACACCCAGATTCACAGCCAATAAATTTAGTTAAGCCCAAAGATATTGGCCGTGCCGGGAATCGAACCCGGAACCTTCTGATTGGCAGTCCGGCATGGTAACCATTACCCCAACGAGGTCGTATACAAATAATTTATTCACCAAAACATAAAAAAGAAACTTATTTAATACCAACTAAACTAGCAATTATTACTAAGTTTTTTTACGTTTTGATGAAATGGTTATTTATAATAATATACTAAATAATAATAAAAATATTTATTAATGCATTCAATTGTGCTTAATGCTAATTAACATAATTACAACTAGATAACACAAACTAGAAATTATAATTTAAAACGATCGCTCACCAAACCTTGTCTCCGTATGTCACCGCGGTAGCCATCCATCCCGTTTTGAAAGTTGCAAACTGAACTTTAATCCTGACTAACGTAATTGCTAAAGTTCGAATACAAAAGCTTGTTCTCGGCACGCGCAATTTACTGTCAGACGTTTTGTTTCAAGCGCGGTCGGACTGGACAGATTGTGTGGTCTTCAAGACTCCAGACCACGGACATTGGTGGCAAATTCTGGCGTACTCACGACTAAACTAAATATAAAGTAGCCCTGTCTCTTTTCATTGATAGCAATTAGAAAGAAACAGCACGATCTCAACCATAGACAAAACAAGTTGCTTAGTTTCGATGAGCGCGACAGATTATTAAAGCTAGCAAATCTAAGAATTCTTTGGAATACTTGAAAACTTTTAAGTTTATTAAAAAACCCGGCTTGTCCTTTTTGGATCCTACTAACTTGCAGAAGGTCAACAGAATATGAATTAAAAAAAGTTAATTTATTCGAATACAATTATTTGTATAGTTTTTTTAATCAAATAATATTGAAAAAGAAAATTTATTTAAAATTTTGCGTAAAGAAAACTTTTTCTTCACATGATTTTACGTTAACACACGCAAACACTATTTCTAGAGACTACTTATATGAATAGAAGACAACATTAAAGGGGGATATAACATTAGGAGGGTAGTTTAGGGGTTATTTTACCGGTGTGAGTTGTAGTGGAGGTAAGGTGGTAAGTCGGAGGAACACACCAAATTTTTTTAAAATAATTAATATAAGCAAGGTATCTTAATTGGGTTTCAGATCACAGCGGAAGTCCACTAAATATTTAACGTTGTCTTCTATTTACAATGGATTTCCGCAAAGTAACGCCTGAGTCAATAGGTTAACTACTAATATGACTTAGAAACTTTAGATAGTCCAACACAATCCTATCCTTAAACTAGCCTTATTACGAAAGCAAGTACCATCGTTAACGTTATAAGTACTCTACAGGTACTGATGCAATACAGCATAGAGATGATGGTAGCCTCGTTTTTCACTATCCTTTTTAGCGTGGATGAATTTATAAAGGACGTGAATATTAACAGTAACATTTTTATTACTTTTTTATATACTTTTATAATTGTAAATATGATTAAAGTTGTAATAGCAGCAAGCACTTTCAAATGAGCTCAAACTCGATAGATTCTGGTTTAGTTTCAACGTTATTTTTAAGCCTTTGGACTATTTCATCTGACTCCGACACTAGACCTTGGTAGCTTGACTTATTAAAAAAATACAATATATTTTTTTTCTTATTCACGTCTTTAGTACACCTACGTTTGGCTTCAGATCACAGCGGAAGCACACTAAATATTTCAGTTTAAATTACACCTGAGTCAATAGCTTATAATGTCGTCATTGCTACTAGCTACATTATTTTTGCTGTGATGCAATAAACTTAATTTTAATAGATGACTGACCCACCATGCAGGAAGTGCGTTGGGGCAGACATCGTAAGCAAACTAGCTGTGGCACCAGTTTTTCTTCGATATACAATGACGTTATATTAATTTTTGTTTATAGATGACAAAATTAAATATTTAGTGTACTTCCGCTGTGATCCGAAATCCAAATTAAGACAAGTAAAGAAAAAAATTACTAAGATTAATTAACTAAGATTAATTAATTAAGACTAATTAAGATTAACGTTACCTATCACAATTCGGAAATTCTTAACTCTACACGTGTTTCTTCTAACCACAAGGCATCATTAGGAGATGCAGACTCTTCGAACGACAAGTCGTCTCTCGACTTGTCGTTCGAAGAGTCTGCATCTCAGTATTTTTTCCTTTACTTGTCTTAATTTGGATTTCGGATCACAGCGGAAGTACACTAAATATTTAATTTTGTCTTCTATTTACAATGGATTTCCGCAGAGCAACGCCTGAGTCAATAAGTTAATTTTTGTTTGTTTTACTAACTCTCAAACTAAAATCTCATTTTTGTTAGCATAGCATAGCATGCTTATGCTAGGCTATGCTTATGCTTTACTAACTCTCAAACTAAAATCTCATTTTTGTTAGCATAGCATAGCATGCTTATGCTATGCTATGCTTATGCTTTACTAACTCTCAAACTAAAATCTCATTTTTGTGATATGTTTTTTTTTTATTAAAAAATCTATTATTTTCCTACTTCGAGTATGAAAAGAAGCAAGTCCCTTAAGTAACATGTCCAAGCCAGCCCTCAAAGCCCGCGGCGGCGAGCGGTCCGCGCAAACAATAGGCAATGGCGTCGTAAATCAGAATAGATGTGCCGACCCACTGGTATTTGTAGGCATTTGTCGGGAAACTGCTATCACTATGGCTAATTGGTAGGTTCGACCACTCTGTAACGTATTGACGGCCTGTGTATCGGGGAAGAGGGTTAAAAGAGATGGAGCGAAACTAATGGTTTCAAAGGAACATTCTATTGGTATATATAAATAGGCTGCCATTCTAAATTAAATTGTTCCTGTTTGGCATAAGTATTTAGTTTAATGTTCACCACGAGAGATGTCATTGACATTCGTACTACATTTCTGTGATTTAGTGTAAAGGACTCTATAAAAGACTCGTTCTTCAAAACCATAGTATTGCAATTTAAGAAGTAACACATCATACCGAAGACAGTCAAATGCTTTAGACAAGTCACAAAAAATACTTGCGCATTTCTTTGCTTTATCCATCCATAAAATATCTGTCACCAAGCACCTCTAACAGCCGCCTCAGCTAACTTACGGCAGCCTCAATGAAAGTTAGTTATTCCGGAGAAGGCATGCTCCACCTTAGGTCAGAGTGTCGCTAACTCGTACCTAGTTTGTAGCGATTATAATCAATTATTGTCAAATTCTTCTTCTTCATCGTATGAAGTGGTCAAGCTCTGGTGTCGAGAGTTTTCAAGTCGTCCGAAGGTATCTGACTTAACTACAGTTTGCACTAAGATAAACTGCCGGGACCTACAATTTAACGTGTCATCTAACCCACGGTAGCGCTTAGGTAAAAATGCCACGTGAGAATCGACAGTCTTTTTTTTTAACCCATTTCACACACGGCTGGTTAGTCCCATACTGAACCATTTCTAGTTCGTATTATGGTTGCTAACACAACTGATATACTACATATACATACATACATATTATAAATAAATACATGTTTAACACCCAGACCCACAGCCAACAAATTTAGTTAAGCACAAAGATGTTGACCGGGCCGGAAATCGAACCCGGAATCTTCTGTTTAGCAGTCCGGTATGGTAACATTTACGCCAACGAGGTCGTCTTTGAAAATGCCACTTGAAAAACGAGAGTCCCCGTCAAAAGAGACCTAACTATCAGAAAATGGTCCGTACCACCAAGGAGTCTGCAATGATAACGTTCAATGTTCCCACAGCAACATCCAGCCTACTTCCACAGGCTATGCAAATATTTTGACAAACGTCTCCACGCCGGATGCACTTTGTTATCAGATCCACAATGGCCGCCGGATTGCGTCGACGTCCATTGTTCACAGCGTGGAGTTGAAATACTGCTGGGCGAAATTACTGGAACATTTCCTTATTTCTAGGGTAAATAAGTACTGATGGTCGTTTTTCATAAAAAAAAAACAAGATCGCCATCAGACAGACAGATAGACAGACCGCGGAGGCTTAGTAATAGGGTCCCGTGTTTATTTTTTAGGCAGGGAACGTTAAAAAAGCGTTTTCTACATTTTAACTTGGTGAATATTTCTTTATAGAAGACACAATTAAATATTTAGAGTACTTCCGCTGTGATCTGAAACCCAAATTAAGATAGCAAAAGGTGTGGTGGTCGGTCGGAGGAACACACCTAATTTTTTTTTAATATTTAATTTTGTCCTAATCGATTTCCGCAAAGTAACGCCTGAGTCAATTGGTTATTTCTTTACGCTCTGATAATTGAATTTACCATTAGTACTCGTATAAACCTCAAGAAAGAAATAGGTGGTCGGTATCTCTAGAAATCGGTTTCCGATATAAAAGACACTTGGATTTGACGTGAGCTTGATAAATCACCTTTATTACTGGATTTGTTGAGAGTCCATCGATCATTCTTAATGGGTTTATCAGATTTTTACAGTTAGATGTAGTTTGCGTTTCTTTTACAAATTGCTTTACTCATCCCAGTCATAAGTGGGTTGAAAAGTTTGCAGCCTAACACATAAATACTTAAACTATTTTAATGTAACTAACCTCATTCGCGTATTTTACTCTTTGGTTAACAAATTATAAAGTGTTATCGCAATATTTGAGCAAAGTGCCTGAAGTGCGATAGTAGGTATTTAAAAAAAATAATTAACTAAACCCCCGACGAAGCGTAGTGTTATAAGTTTGACTTATCTGTGTGTGTGTGTGTGTCTGTGACATTGTACCTTCAAGATGAACCAAGTTTTTTTTTTTTTTAAAGGAAAACTTAAAATTGGTATAAAAATGAACAGAATAATACCGAAGCTTATGAATAAGCACATCGGCTCCGTTGGTTCGGCCACGTGGAAAGGATGGGAGAGGATCGGGCTGTGAGGCGAGCATACTTGGGACGACCAATTGGCCGACGTCCGGTTGGTCGTCCCAAGTATCGCTGGGAAGACCTAGTGCAGCAAGACCTGAGCGCACTTCATGCCACAGACTGGCAGGAGACAGCACAGGATAGAGAAAAGTGGCGTCTCTTGGTGTCGGAGGCCAGGATCCATTTTGGGGTCAGCGAGCCATCATAGTAGTAAGTATGAATAAGAAAAAACAATATTTTTTCAATAACTTTTATTTAATATTCGCTAAATTCTACTCACTCTTTGCCTAACAATTTTTTCTTCATACAAAATACCCTGCTTTCTTGTTACGCTTATTCATACTCTTACCATCTCCATGCTTTGCCATTATAATTAATAATTATAATTTAAAACACTCTACATGCAAAGCTTTGAGTATTATTTTAAATCTTTTTTAAAAACATAACATAATATAAAAATGGTCTTATCTAGATGTTCTAAAAACTAAATTAACATTTTTATAAAAGTTCCGTAACTTGAAAACAATTGTATATTTGATTGGTATGAAGGTTAATTTTTTCAACTGGCAAGGTGGTTAGTAGAAATCAGCTAAATAAATGAATTTTGTACGAAGTAAGATATTGACTTAAAAAATAATTAAAATAAATAGATTTATCTATTATTCTTTATAATAAAGTATAAACAAATGACAACCATTTTTCTCTCTTTTTCTATAAAAATACGTTTTATGTGTTGTTATGTTTAAATTAAATTATAACTACTTATTTTTTAAACAACGTAAAACTAATTGACTTTTCTATAGAAACTAGCTGACCCGGCAAACGTTGTTTTGCCTTATTAATTATTTTTATTCCAATTTCTAGACAAATTCTAGTATAATTAAAATGTTACTTACTTATTATAAGTGTGTATGGTATATGTGTGAAATGGGTATGGAGCGCCATGAACAAACGTTAAGGAAATATAAAAGTAACAAACGCCAAAAGATATTATGTTCAATCATATCTATTTAATAGTGTTTATTTTAACAAACATTAATTTGTTCTTCTTAGATGGCACCGACGCCAAGAATACAGGATAAATACAAATTGAAAATAGCATGTTTATAAGTTAATCAAATAAAGTCTTCGATGGTACTTATGTGTAGGCATAAAATTATTTTTCACTTTTTAGATACAGTTAGAATTTATAAATGTAGGTATGATTTTGAAGTCTGTTATTTGTATAATACAATTTCATTGTAAAATTTTTAAGGTTAGTAGGTAATGATATTTTTCTATAGTTTTAGGTATTCAAAATTTTTTAGCGATTCCACTCGAGCCGTTACCAAACAAATTACATAATATTGGTAGTGTCATAAGCTATGACCCAAAATGTCCTCGGACCAATCGCGAGCGAAGCGAGCCCTATGCGAGCGTAGCGAGCTATGCGCGAGCGAAGCGAGCGCAAAATATTTTAGCATATTTGTTCAAGCCGCTTGAGCATAAAGATGTCCAAAGCAGAACAAATTACATAATATTTGTAGTGTCGTGAGCTATGACCCAAACGTCCTAGGACCAATCGCGAGCGAAGCGAGCTGGTTGCGAGCGCAGCGAGCTATGCGCGAGCGAAGCGAGCGCGAAAATTTTTAGCATATTTGTTCGAGCCGTTTGAGCATAAAGAAGTCCAAAACAGAACAAATTACATAATATTTGTAGTGTCGTAAGCTATGACCCAAAACGTCCTAAGACCAAACGCGAGCGAAGCGAGCCGGATGCGAGCGCAGCGAGCTATGCGCGAGCGGAGCGAGCGCGAAAATTTTTTGCATATTTGTTCGAGCCGTTAGAGCATAATGAAGTCCAAAGCAGAACAAATCACATAATATTTGTAGTGTCGTAAGCTATGACCAAAACGTCGTAGGACCAATCGCGAGCGAAGCGAGCCGGATGCGAGCGCAGCGAGCTATGCGCGAGCGAAGCGAGCGCGAAAATATTTGTTCGAGCCGTTTGAGCATAAAGAAGTCCAAAGCAGAACAAATTACATAATATTTGTAGTTTCATCATCATATTTGTTGAAAATTTTTTGCTCACCCGTTCGGGGTCTAGTTTATTAGTACATCAAATTTTATAGCGTCTTCTACGTAAGAACTAAGTGATCAAGTAATGTTGTCGAGAGTTTTTCAAGCCCCTGCCTTAGTTTAACGACTGTTTGTGCTAAGAGGACCTACAATTTAACGTATAATCCGATCCACAGTAGCGCACAGATGAAAATACATATTTTTACAACAGCCATGTGCAGGAGAGGTTATGCAATAAAGCGACTTACACGTGGGTGGAGCCGCGGTTAAGTTAATAAGAGAGTGAGAGAGAGAACATTGATATAGCAAAATGATAATTGTTAACAATACTACTACATACGATACATAAACAATAACGAAGGTCGAAATTTGTGTGAACAGTGAGAGAAGTCTGTGAAGAAAAATTTTGTGAGTAAAACAGGAGACCGACTTCGGTCTATGGCATAGTGTGGCATTTCACTCACCAGTAAAGTAAAGGCGCGGCAAATTTTAAGTATTTAAGATTGGTAATAATCATAAGCATAAGTATATCAGGTTAAATTTTGTTAGTTATTTTCTTCAAAAAAAAAAAAGGATTTTTACTCGAAGTACAGTTAGATACTATATTTGATCAGTTATCAAGCGAGATGAAAAATGAATAAAATACTAAAATGGCCATAAAAAATAGGGAATGATGATAAAAAAGTAAAAAAATTAGGGTTGTATGTATTTTTTAATGCCACTTAATACAAAAATAAAATGAAAAAAATCGTCGAAATATTAAAAAAAATGTTTAAGGGTGATCAATCCTTATCACTTAGGGGTATAAAAAATAGATAGCAGCCGATTCTCTGACCTACTGAATACGTATATAAAATTTGGTAAAGATCAGTCAAACCGTTTCGGAGGAGTGCGGTAACAAACACTGTGACACGGAAATTTACTAAAATGGCCATAAAAAATAGAGGTTGATGATAAAAAAGTAAAAAAATTGGGTTGTATGTATTTTTTAATGCCACTTTATACAAAAAAAAAATCGTCGAAAAATGAAAAAAAATTTTTAAGGGTGATCAACCCTTATCACTTAGGGGTATAAAAAATAGATAGTAGCCGATTCTCAGACCTACTGAATACGTATATAAAATTTGGTAAAGATCAGTCAATCCGTTTCGGAGGTGTACGGCAACAAACACTGTGACACAGAAATTTACTAAAATGGCCATAAAAAAATAGGGGTTGATGATACAAAAGTAAAAATTTAGGGTTGTATGTATTTTTTAATGCGACTTTATATAAAATTCAAATAAAAAAAATTCATTGAAAAAATAAAGAAATATATTTAAGGGTGAACAACCCTTATCACTTAGGGGTAAAAACGTTTCACGTTGGCCGATTCTCATACCTACTGAATACGCATATGAAATTTGGTAATGATCAGTCAAGCCATTTCGGAGGAGTTCGGTAACAAACACTGTGACACGGAAATTTTATATATAAGATAATCATTGTTATTTATAAATAAATTAATAGGCTTTCATAAAACTGCAAAGAAACATACACAGCCAAGCGTTTTTTTTCATATCTCATAGGTTAGCGTTTGACCACAGCTTGTCCGATGTTAACCAGCGCTGTGGCATTCGTTGTAGCACGCTTACCTAGAAAGAACCTATTTACTCTCGATATGAAGATCTCGCGATAGTACTTTTCAGAGAACAGAGTCTCAGGCAGAGAATTTGAAAGCTTCGCAGTCCTCACTACTAATGAAACTTTATAAAAAAGACGTTCTAATCACGAACAATGCTTTTTTCAAGCTATATTTTGGAATTCATATTAATAGCCGTTTTTGAAGCTTAAGACTAAGTTCTGTAGCCAACTAATGACTAAACTAACACCGACAACAGAATGATTCTAAAAAGGCTGTATTTGTGAGTTTTCAAACAATCTACTTCGGTGTCTCTCCTACATACGGCGTAGACCCAGTCCAGGTGATTTTTGCATCTTGCCACCTGCAAATGGAAATGTGAATTAAACATTTAGAAAAATATGAAAAGATGAATGGAGTGTGTGAACGTGGACATGAGAGAGAAAGGATTGAGTGTGGAGATGACGTCTGAGAGAGGAGAGTGGAAGAAGAAGATTTGCTGTGCCGACCCCACCTAAGTGGGATAAGGTTAAGGAAAAGAAGATGATAAGATGAATATATTTTTAATAAAAACATTATACTCCAGTCACAAAAAAAAAGAAATACCCCCGACTCAACATTTGTGTTAGCCATCTTGGATTTGATATTTATCACTGTTTTTGTATTCTACTAATCAAGCTCTTCCATTTGAGACTGTTACTGAGGCAGTTGTTAAAAATATATCAATCTTAAATCTTTAAATTTTCATATAACATGGCTTAGCTTAAAACACTTTCGACTAAATTTCATCTTTAAAATAATCGATATCGAGATATGCCACAGACAGACGCAAATAGATACGTCAAACTATTAACACCCTGACAGCAAATTACTTTACTAACTTAACGACATCAACAAACTCAAAGAAGTAGTCAAGGTAATACAAAACTACCTTATTTTTATTTTTTTACATTATGGCACACGGCTGGTTAACCCCATACTGAACCGTTTCTAGTTTGTGTTATGTAGCTAAAACAACTAATATACAAACATATTTTATATAGATACATATTTAACACACATACCCACAGCCATCAAATTAAGTTGGCCGTGCCGGGCACAAAGATGTTGGCCGTGCCGGGAATCGAACCCGGAACCATCTGATTGGCAGTCCGGCATAGTAACCATTACGCCAACGAGGTCTTCAAATATGAAACTAAGGTTTAATATGAAACTAAGGTCTTATAATAACTCTCAACTGCATATATGCTAATTTTCGGCTTATATTACGCACAAAGTATGAACATAATTTTTCTAAACAACCTTTTTTTTTATCCTTGATAGGTTAGCGTTTGACTACAGCTAGCCTGATGTTAAGCTGCACTGCAGTCTACGGTGTGGCACGCTTACCTAGAAGATACCTATTAACTCTACTTTTGAAGGCCCCCGGATGATACCTCTCAGGAAACAGAGACTCAGGTAGTGAGTTCCAAAGCTTCGCAGTCCTAACAATAAAGGTCGACGTAAAGCGTTTTGTACGAAAGTTCGGAAATTCAACTCTGAATCGGTGTCTCTTCACTGTCTCTCTGCTCGTTCTGTAGTAGAACCAAAACTTTTTAGATATTTTAGAACAAAAAACACATGTTCCGCAAAGTATGCAATTGACCCGTGAATTTCGCAGAACAATCGGTTAGTTTCACAATTCTTGCGTCATAGTGACTTACTTGGTATGTATAAGTTTTTCCAAGGGAGTAGCAGTGATATCATCATTCCGCAAATGTCCAGCCGCGTCCGCCTCATGCGCACGAGTATCCACACTAAGCACCACGTGACAACCACCGCAAGTGTAGTATTGTATATCAAAACTGGAATCAGAAAAATTAACTCCATCTTATTTTTTATTTTTTTTTTACACATTCACACACGGCTGGTTAGCCCCAGACTGAACCATTTCTAGCTCGTATTATGGTTGCTAACACAGCTGATATACTACATATACATACATACATATTATATATAAATACATATTTAACACCCAGACCCACAGCCAACAAATTTGGTTAAGCACAAAGATGTTGACCGGGCCGGGAATCGAACCCAGAACCTTCTGATTAGCAGTCCGGCATGGTAACCTTTACGCTAACGAGGTCGTCAAAATAATATAAATATATATAAATCTCGTGTCACAATGTTTGTCCTCAATGGACTCTTAAACCACTAAACCGATTATAATAAAATTCGCACACCATGTGCAGTTCGATCCAACTTGACTAGTTTAAATCTCAAATTATAGTCGCAATTTTAATTTATTGCTAATTATTGTCTGTTATTATTTGACAGTCACAATTGTCTGTTTGTCAACTCCAAATGATTGTAACAGATGTCGATACCTTTCGACTGGGTTAAGTAAGTAATCAATAGATGGCGCTGCTATGGTAAATCTACGAACGTGTCATATAAGCTACACTATCTATTTTTCATACCCCTAAGTGAGGCAAAACAACGTTTGCCGGGTCAGCTAGTATATTTTATACAGAAAAGTCTATAGAAAGAAAGATTTGCATCGCTAACTTATATGTGTTACTTATAGGCGGCGTGCTTTGATAGCGTCATAGACTAATAAATATAATAGACACTCAACTTCTTGTTCATAAAATCGTCGAGGCTTGTTTCATTCGATACACGTAGCGCCATCTAGTCTTATTTTCTTGAAACGACTTCACTCGGGTCATGCAATCTAGTATCGATATATAACTATGCGGCTGAAATAATATTAGACTGCGGAACTGCCCCTGCCTGGCGTAAGAGGCGACTAAAAGGAGCACCAGACTCGAGGGTATTCGGAGATGGGGTTCCGACACCCGCTCCATCGAGTCCGGGGTGAACGACGGCATCGTGTGACCGTCGCCGTTGTTGGCGGATTGGACAGCAATTCGGGAAGGGCCGCAGTGCAAGGAGGTCTCCGGGGTGTTTTCCGGAAGTACACAGAGTCCTCCGTTAAGCATAGAGGCAGGTTAGATGGTTAGGTTAGGCGGGTTTTAGTGGGTACAAATCCCACATAACCTGGCTGCACCCCATCGTAGCCAGGTATCCTATTGAAGATTTCTCCCTCGTTAACCAAAAAAAGGGTAAATCATACAGCTTGTATTGTAAGCAAACAGCACTATTGGGGCTAGAGATTATATATCTCGTAAGAGACAAGATAAACGTGAACAGATATAAATTATTGATGAATCTTACCGTCTCTCTGCATGATAGTTCCTAAGCAGCTCTCGGTTTGTGTTGAAGAGTATTCCATAATGACCGGCACAGCTTGTCACCTGAAACAACAAAATAAAATGTTATAGCCCTCGGATATACCCATATTGTACTAAGAAAATTCGCAAGGTTATGCCTAAATAAAACGATATTTTAGCCTTCTAAGCTAATAAATAGTATTTTCTTTAACAAACTACCAATTACGTAAGGTATCTAAGAACATGCCGCTTAGTGCATTTTTAGTTTGTCAGCTTTGGGGACATGGGGCCCCAACACCCGTAAGTTATTTATTGATCTGTCCAAACGGCTGGTGGACAGAACAA
The DNA here is from genome assembly GCA_035578125.1 of Mellilla xanthometata. Lineage (NCBI taxonomy): Eukaryota > Metazoa > Arthropoda > Insecta > Lepidoptera > Geometridae > Mellilla > Mellilla xanthometata. The sequence continues at coordinate 2,008,867 of JAPUBQ010000020.1, forward strand.
ATGACCCACGAGCTGGCGCTTACCTCGGCCAACGTATAAGCTTGGCGATCCAGCGAGGTAATGCCGCCCGCATTTTAGGCACCTTACCCGCGGACACTGACTTAGATTTAACCTACTCTTTGTTTTTATTTATATAATTAGTTTTAGTATAAATAAATCAATAAAACCTTTGATCTATTAGAAATGATTAGGGAAAAACTTGATTTCGAAAATGAAGATTTTGCCTTAGGTCGATGACACTTTGTTCATGTCTTCTATTTTCAAGATTTAAGAAAACGTGTCGGGGCGTGGCCTAACGTGGCGTGGCATGCCATGGCATCCTGTGGCGTAGCGTCGCGTGCGTGGCGTGACGTGGCGGGCCGTGGCGTGCCGTGGGCACGGTACCCCACGGCGTGTTGTAGCAGCCAGTGAATGTGGAGACTTTGCTCATTGGTAACTTATGTTTCTACCTACCCAAATAGGCAAAGCCGGAGTCTTGAGCCGCGATCCAGGGAACTGCTTATTGATGTTGTTCTTAGAGTTCTCCTCCCCACCGTACCACACCAGCAAACCGACTGGGCTGCGCGCGAGCACTCCGAATTGCGGCATTGCCTGAAATACAATGCAATTATGTTCTGGCTTCATTCTCAGCGATAAAGGTTTACATCATACCTCATGAAATGTTTAATACTAGGAATGTATTGGCACGGGTATAGGATACTATAGAATTATTTGGGTCCATTACAGGATAAATTAAGTCTCTTACGTTACGCGAAGAGCAACCTACACGCGGGCAAAGCCGCGGGCAACAGCTAGTGTATAATAAAATAATGATGTGCCACAAACTACCCCGTTGGTCACACGCCAAATTCAGAATAACATTGAACATTTTTTTTAAGGTTTTAAAGGAATTCATGACTATGCATCTAGTGGAATCTTCATTTAGAATGACTGAATAGATATATAATTAGTTATATTTCATTTAATTTAAATATAACTTCATAGAATAAAACATTCATAATGTTCTAATTAACATCCAATATAAAAAGTGTAATGTATTGACTTGCCAAATGCGACGAGATGTTGTAGAGCCAATACATTACTTGTCTTTATTTTAGTATTATACTAACTTACATATATTTAAATGTATGTTGTATAAGTTTTTTTGTACAAAAAGCCTACTATAGTGTTAAACTCTTACTTGACGATAATGAAACTATATAAATATGACTAAGTGTTTTGTAAATATTAACTTCATACTAAATATTAAACTCATGTCTGTAAGCCCCACGGGACTAACTAAAGGAATCACTACATACATTTTTAGTTGTTTTAACATGTTATGACATTTTATAATACCACCTATGTACCTAGTTTTATAGACAATAAATAAATCATTCATTAAAATAGATGACAAAATTAAATATTTAGTGTACATCCGCTGTGATCCGAAATCCAAATTAAGACAAGTAAAGGAAAAATCAACTAAGATCAATTAACCAAGCTTAATTGACTAAGATTAATTAACTAAGATCAATTAACTAAGATTAATTAAGATTAACATTACCTATCACAATTCGGAAGTTCTTAACTCTACACGTGTTTCGCCTAACCACAAGGCATCATCAGGAGATGCTGACTCTTCGAACGACAAGTCGAGAGTCGGCTTGAAGTCGAAGTACACTAAATATTTAATTTTGTCTTCTAAGCAATAAAGTATTTGTTACATACATAATGATCTTCATCTCCAACGTACAGCACTCCGTTGTGAAGATACGGGGTGGCGCGTCCGGTGAGAAGAAGGGTGACCACATTGATAGACCCCTCCGCGTGGGCAGATACTAAGTGAGTCAGCTTCCCGTCCAGGTCTTTCTTTACACTGGAAGTTATAAGAACATGCTGTCACAGTGATTTGTCTTTTATTACAATCAATCAATCAACTATGTATACATACTAGCTGACCCGGCAAACATTGTTTTGCCTCACTTAGGGATATGAAAAATAGATAGTGTAGCTTATATGACACGTTCGTAGATTTACCATAGCAGCGCCATCTATTGATTACTTACTCAACGCAGTCGAAAGGTATCGACATCTGTTAGAATCATTTGGAGTTCACAGATAATTGTGACTGTCAAATAATAACAGACAATAATTAGCAATAAATTGAAATTGCGACTATAATTTGAGATTTAAACTATCCTATCTCTCAAGTTGGATCGAACTGCACATGGTGTGCGAATTTTATTATAATCAGTTAAGTGGTTTAGGAGTCCATTGAGGACAAACAGTGTGACACGAGATTTATATATATTAAGATTGAAACTACATATATGTACAAGTAAAACACTAAATGGTGGCTTCTGTTGCAGCACCCCCTTTTAGGGTTCCGTACCTAAAAGGTAAAAACAGGGCCCTATTACTAAGCCTCCGCTGTCTGCCTGCCACCAGGATATATCTCAGAAACCATGATAGCTAGAAAGTTGAAATTTTAAACTACAACTATGGAAAAAATAATAAAATACATCCGTAAGGGAGCCTCCAATACAAAATACGTAATTCATAAACAATTTTATACTCTATCTTTATGATGACATTTGGTAGATCCTTTAAACATTCAAAATATTAAATTTATAATTTTGAAGTTTAAGGTACGGAGTCCTAAAGAAACACTTTTACTCTATTATAGGTATAAAGAAGTACTTGTTTTAATGCACTTAGAGGTAAAATAATCAAGACTTACTTTTCACATCCCCTGGACAGCATACAGGCGTACAAGAGGAGTAATGCTCCAGAACCTTCCTCTGTTTGAAACTAGAATTGAGACATATACATCATCAATTTATCACATTCTATCGTACAAGTACTCTAAAGGTTGGTCCTGAAAATCAGTGCTACAGAGAAATTTGTAGCGTTTATACTGAGGGCTGAGCTTTTTCCGACGCTAGTGGACACATTTTATGCTGTCTTTTTTCTGTTTTTTCTCATGTTCATTATGTAATTTTTAATAGTGTCTTCTGTGTCTGAAATAAATGTGTTCTTGCTTTCTTTCTTTTTTTCTTTACAACAACATCACATTCTATCTTACAAGTAGTAGAACACTTGTATGTTAAAACACCAGCTCCCGGTATAAACACATTTTCGCCGCAACTGTTGACATACCGGGAGCCGGTGTGAGTAAAACTAAAACTTGGAACTTGGACTTTTTTCAACAGATAATACAAAATGGGCTAATCGTCGACCTAATTCGTTAACCTGCTAAGTCCATTTTTGGCAAAATTTAGTTTTTATTAAAATTAAAAAGTTCAATCTAATATCTACCGTATCAATTAAGAAATAACAGCGATATTAGCCAAAAAAAGGTGAAAAAGGCTATGCACGAAAAACTGCTTTCTGCCACCAGTCAATCTCTACAACGCAAACCTGCTAAGTCCTGTTCGGGCCTCAGTTTTGTACTGACAACGTTCCCAGACCCACATGTCGTTTGCGACGCTCTCCATAAGTTTGATTTCAAATTTATTTGAAGACAAAAATTTGGCCTTATTTAAGCCGAAAAAAGATCAATGCGAGAAATACGCCTGTTAGAGAAGAAACCAAGCAAGAGAAGAAAAAGATAGGGATATGGAGGGAGAAAATTACGTTTTCACAGTGGACTTACAGGCTGTACTAATGGCCCCAAAATCTAATGTTAGTGCTCTATAGTATAAAACGAAGCTTTTTTTTTTTTTTATGCATAATAGGCTTGCGCTTGACCACAACTCACCTGATGTTAAGTAATATTGCAGTCTAAGATGAAACGCGCTTGCCTAGAAGAAACCGGTTCACTCTCGCCTTGAAGACAGTCAGGTTGTAGTTCAGTGGGAACAGGGATTCCGGCAAGGAGTTCCACAGTTTGGCCGTCCGTACTATAAACGTGGAAGCAAATCGCTTAGTACGCATTTTCGGCATTTCCACTGTATATCGGTGTCTCCTAGCAGTCTCCCTGCTCGTTCGGTAATGGAAAGGGGCCGGGGGAATTAAGTCATGTAATTCCGACGCACACTCACCGAAATGCAACCGGTAGAATACCGACAGACTCGCAACCGTGCGGCGGTGCTCCAAACTTTGAAGTTTCGCACTGCACAGGGAGTCATTACCTATAACTTTCTTGGCCTTCTTCTCAATTGCCTCCAACGCCTGAAGCTGGTATTTAGCAGAGCCATCCCAAAGGTGCGAACAATACTCCATACACGACCGAACTTGTGCTTGGTATAGAGTGAGCAGCTGTTCCGGTGTGAAGTACTGTCTAACCTTTGAGAGGATGCCCAGTTTTTTGGCCGCAATTTGAGCCTTGGACTCAATGTACGAGCCAAAATTGAGGGTTGGAGTTAAGGTTACGCCAAGAAGTTCGAGGTTGTCGGCAATCGGTACAGTTACATTTCGGAAAGTGGGGGTCAAATCGAAAGGCCTCTTTTTAGCGGAAAAAAGACACGCCTGTGTTTTTGACGCATTAAACTTCACCAAATTGGCATCGCCCCAGTCGGAGACTGCCTTAAGGGCCAAGTTTAAGCGATCAATCATGGACTCTCTGTGCGTCTGGATTTCAGCCGCACTGGCTCTAGCGGTGGACATATAGCTCTCTACAACAGTGCTGTCATCTGCATACCCAAAGATACCGGGTTTTAGCAGGTCGTTTATGTGCAGCAGAAATAACGTTGCAGAGAGAACCGACCCCTGAGGGACTCCGGCGTTAACCGCCATTAGATCAGACGAGCAGCCATCAATGACCACTCGAATTGATCTGCCCCTCAGGAAATCCGATATCCACACACAGAAACCAGCTGGCAAGCCGAACGCTGGAAGCTTACTAATAAGGCCGTCATGCCAAACCCTGTCGAAGGCCTTGGAAATATCGAGAGAAACCGCCAGGGCTTCTCCGTACCTCTCGATAGCCTCACTCCAGATGTGTGTGGCGTACACTAGAAGATCCCCAGTAGACCGATTCTGGCGAAAGCCATATTGTCGATCACTGAGGAGGTCATTATATTCTAGGTACGCCAGGAGCCTGCCGTTCAGGACACGTTCCATGCTCTTACAGAGTATGGAGGTGACCGAAATGGGCCTGTAGTTGGCAGGGTCAGCACGACTACCTTTTTTAGGCACAGGCTGCACGTTAGCCAGCTTCCACGAACTTGGCACTTGGCCAGACTTCAGAGAGAGCCGAAACAAGCGTGTCAGAACAGGAGACAGTTCAGGCGCACAAGACCTCAAAACAATAGCTGGGATACCATCCGGGCCACTAGCTTTATTCACGTCCAGACAGCGCAGTATTTTCCGTACCTCTGTTTGGCGAATGTGTATGTCGGGCATTGCAACCGAACTACCAGGTGATGGTGGAGGCAACGTACTACCAGCGTCCAAACGTGAATTTTCTGCAAACAGAGAGGCAAACAAATTGGCCTTCTCTTCAGCAGCGTGAGCCAGTGTACCATCAGGTTTCAGCAAAGGAGGCAGTGAGGGGCGGCAGAAGTTCCCTTCAACCGATTTCGCCAGGGACCAGAACGCTTTGCTACCCGCGGGGTATGAAGCAAGTCTGTTCCCTATTCGGCTTATGTGGTCGAAGGGAGCCCTCTGCAAGACCTTCTTGCAGGACTTGGCTGCTCTATTAAATGCCTTCTTCTTCTGGCGTATGTCTCTTGTTTTGCGGTGTCGAGCGTCAACCCAGGCAAGATACGCTTCATGCTTTTGCGTCTCAGCGCGCTTGCATTGAGGACCGAACCATGGGCGAGCTTTGCCGGACAGAGGTAAATCAGAGTATGGAATAAAGTATTCCATACCCAGTTTGATCACATCTGTAACAGCATCCGCACAAGTAGAGGGATCGCCAGAAGAAAAACACACAGGCTGCCAAGGATAAGATGCAAAAAAAGTCCGCATCTCATCCCAATCTGCTAACTTGTATCGCCACATCCTCCGCTTGCCCTGAGGGCATGGGTCAGGCGGGGAGTAGACTGACACAGATTTCACCAGACAGTGATCAGAGCTCCCCAGTGGCGATGAAATCGACACTGAGTAGCGGTCTGGATCAGTTGTCAGCAGAAGGTCCAGACAATAAGCCGTGTGCGAATCAACGTCCGGTACCCTAGTAGCACCTTGGACCAGCTGGGTGAGATTTAACGCTATAGCAAGTTTTCGCGTCTCTCTTCCAGCATGGTCAGTGTCGAGGTATGGGAAAAGCCACTCATGATGGTGGCCATTAAAATCCCCCAGGAACACTAATTGGGCTGACGGGTACTTCAGTTGAGCCGCATCCGCCGCCTCACTGAGATATTCAATGAGCCTGGTCGTCTCCTGATAACCGCTATGCGAACGGTAGACACAAGCGTAGAGAATCTTCTCAATTCCTGTGTCTACTAAAACCCACAAAACTGAAAACCTTTTGTCTTCAAGATTGCGGAGACGCCGAACACAGATATCGTCCCGCGCGTACATGCAAACTCCAGCCCGAGCCTTAAAATTGTGCTCAAGGGTGTAGCCTGGGTATAACAAGTACGACGAATCGGACGGACACCTGATCTGCGTCTCCGTCAGAAATGCAAGTTCACAACCTTTGCTTTTGTAATATAAAAAATAAAGATGGCTTCTGTTTCATAAAGAATGAAGTAGAAGGTGGATTTAATGCTGAAGAATTGGCCTCAATTTGGGTTGACTTTTTAGAAAACCAAATAATATGTCCTGAAGTTAATGCTGAAGATGGGAAAAAAACAATTATAATTTACAGTGACGGTTGCACTTTCTAGAATAGAAATTATATTTTATCTAACGCTCTTTTGAATATTGTCATGAGGCACAAGAATGTAGCTATTGAACAAAAATATTTAGAGGTGGGTCATGCCCAAATGGAGGCCGATTCAAAGCATTCCACTATAGAACATCACCTAAAGAACAAATTCATAAATGTGCCCGCTGAATACATATCTAATGCTAAGCATGCTCGTGAATGCCCAGTACCCTACTCTGTAAAATATTTGGACCACACTTACTTCAAAAAAATCGACAAAATTCAGTTTCATAAAAGTATTCGTCCAGGGAAATCCAAATGAGGTCCCCTTTGGATTTCCCTGGACGAATGAAGGTAAGAAGGTAGGAACGAAGGTGACTGACATTTGTGCACTACGTTACGAAAGTAATGGATCAATCCTTTATAAAACTGGCCTTAAGGATGAATGGCAATGTTTCCCACAAAGGCGATCTCTGCAATGTAATCCTTGCGTAATTACTGAACTATCTCAATTGCACCAGAACCGGACGTAAAATTACTGCACGAAAATTTGAAGACTTGCAGCAAATAAAAAAGACCCTTCCTTCTGATTATCATAAATATTATGACGACTTGCCTCATGAGTAGAATAGGAAAAGCAAATAAGTAGAATTTAAGTTTAATTAAAACTTTACATTTTACCAAAGTTTCAGACTAATTTCTAAATATTGTTAATTTAAGGTTGTTGGAAAATTGTTTCTGTTTTGTATTATTGTTATTATTAATTGATTGTGAGATCTATAGTAGTAAAACAATATTAAATGGCTGTCATTAATTACAACATAATAATTAGGAGTAGGTATCCTGTCATTATGTGTTGGTCTAACACATAATGACAGAATACTCCTAAAAACTATTACAGATTGTTTATGAAAAGTGTCATCTTAGATATTGTAACTCTATTTCCTATTAAAGAAGACTGATTGTTTAATTTTTAATAATAAATATTTCATTAGGTACTGATTTAATTCGTTTTACTGCTTAATTCATTAATCTATACACCATACTAAATTTAAATAAAAACTGCTAAGTCCTCGAGCAAATTGAAACTTCACCTCGACAAACTGCTAAATAACTATTTTCCTAATTTTTATAAAACGTATATAAGCTATGCTGCTACATATGTTGTTAAAATATCAAGAAAAATTATAAAAAGAAACGGGATTTTCAGAATTTATATTGCTAAATTAATAGAGATATTATTCAGTTTTTTCTTCGTCCTGTAAACTATGTCAAAATGGACTTAGCAGGTTAACGAATTAGGCCGACGTAATGTCATTCAACATACGAAGGGATATTATGCTTAAGATTGATTTAACGATATATTATAATAAGAATTGATTATACTCATAATTAGTAATGTATTGATTTTTTGTACTGAATGTTTGAACCAAACCTGGTTCAATGGGGGTAATTTAACGATGTATTAAGAATTAATTATAATTAGAAACATATTGATTGAACTAAACCTGGAACTTTATTCAAAACATCTTTTATCTATCTTGCTGTAGTATTCTGTAAGTAAACATTGTTATTACACCCTAGAAGAGAAAGCTATCTCAAACTCAGAGAATCCTACTGAGAATAAAATAAAATTCTATTGCAATTCTTAGTATGTGGCTAATTTCAAATATTTATTATTATTTTTATATTATTCTTGTCATTCATTAGTTAGTCACCTGTTAAAATATTAAGATAAATATTTAAACACATTAATATTTTAGGTTCTTAAAAAAAGAGATATTAAGTAGGTACTTACCAAGTATAAATAGCGCTTCAAAAATATCTGCAAATCCTCCAAACTCTTGAACTCAAACAGATGCAGCTTGGAACGAGAAAGGGTTAGGTTCCTGAAATTGCTCAAAGACATATGAGTTTAAGCTTGAATATACCTTTAAATGCCACATCAGAATTTTATCTTACAACTGTGTATAAGCCTCTCTTGACGTAATAAAATTGGTTTCGTTTCTGTACCAATCTTATCTAGATTAACTTACGGCTGATAAGCATTTTGCATTATTGGGTGTTAATTCAAAATACTATAGTAGTTAATTTAATTAACCATAGAAATATACCGGAGTACCTGAGACAACAAATTTCCTTTGCAAACGTCTCCTTTTCAATCAGACAGCCCCTGGTTCAATCCCAGCCCTACTGTAATGACTGGTTTTTCGAATTATGTGTGGATTTGCACTCGCTTAACGGTGAAGGAAAACATCGTGAGGAAACCGACATGTTTGAAGACCACAATATCCGAAGACGTGTGTCATCCGTCAACCCGCACTTGGCCAGTGTGGTGGATTGGGCCCCCCTTCGTTATTTTGTGCCTTAGCGAACATCCGTATAGAACAATTCCTGCTCACTGTTATCTTAAGTCATATAATACCTATATATTTATAAGGGAGACACTGCTTTCTTCTTAAAACATAACACGATGTGATTCTTCTAAAAACAGAGTTTATTCGTGAACAACAAATAAATATTACAAAATTTACAAATATCAACTGGTGGAATACTAACCTAATAACAGAGAATCGACAATCAAATGTTCATGCTTTAGTGTTATTAGTTTATAACAATAAACTTGAATCGCCTGTTCCACATTCACATACAAAACTGAATTTAAATAAATTATTGTAATTTAATGATTTAATTTCACTTGTTTTCATTAGTTTTAAATTTTTAATTCACTTTCCGTTATTTTTCATATATGAACTAGTGGCTCCCTCATATGCCGCAACTGTCAGAAATACTAGAATGTCACTGTTAAATGTCAGCACCAAGCTTACATATTTAAATATAGTATAGTGGCCGGCAAATAACTTGAGCAAAAGTCGACGTAGAGGGGGTAAGTCCGCGCATGTACACTTCCGGACATATTTTATTGGTCATTGTTGATACCAATAGAAACATAAAAAAAAAATATTGTGAAACATTATTCGTAAAAACAAAATTTATATGCAAAAAATATTAATTTTACAACATGAAATTATTAAACAATTACAATTTGATGTCTTTGCTTTCTTTTACTATTCGTTTTACGGTACTAACAGACGTTTTAGTTGCTTCTGCAGTCTTTTTTATAGTTTCCATTTGTTTTGTAGATTCCTGTTTAAGGAAGCAATACACATCATACACCATTTTTCTAGCTTGTCTCTTCAGAACTTTGTTATGTTTTCGCGGCATAGTCAGAAAAGTTTTATGGTATAGGTATAAACACAATATAACAAAAAACAAAGTAACAATAATATAAATTAATATAAAACTTTAACAACAAAACTTCTTAACTCGAAATAGGCTATTCAAACTGCACGCAAGTGTAATCGATGCCAGTACAGATGCTAGCGGGACGTATGTTCGGCGCGGGGGACAGCGGCGAACTGATCGGCCAATCGCGGGGCCGCGTGCCGACAGAATGCCCCCGCGCACCTCTCCTACCACCAATGATACCTTAAAATCGTCTACTGCGCACTCAAGGTCATTGCTCAAGATGTTTGCCGAATATTATATAATAAAATCTTATATAGTTGTACTAGCTGACCCGGCAAATGTTGTTTTGCCTCACTTAGGGGTATGAAAAATAGATAGTGTAGCTTATATGACACGTTCGTAGATTTACCATAGCAGCGCCATCTATTGATTACTTACTCAACCCAGTCGAAAGGTATCAATATCTGTTAGAATCATTTGGAGTTAACAGATAATTGTGACTGTCAAATAATAACAGACAATAATTAGCAATAAATTAAAATTGCGACTTCAATTTGAGATTTAAACTATCCTATCTCCCAAGTTGGTCGAACTGCACTTGGTGTGCGAATTTTATTATAATCGGTTAAGTGGCTTAGGAGTCCATTGAGGACAAACATTGTGACACGAGATTTATATATATTAAGATAAGATAAGATTTACCTTTTCAGTAATACCATCCTGGTAGTAACTGGAGCTGTGCTGAGCGTAGACCTCCTCAGTAGGCAGAGCGACCACCGCCTTGGCCTCTCCTCCAGCCTGGTTGAAGCCGCCGGCACACCTCCAGATAACTTCGCTGCAAGCTCGCCAGAGAGACTCTTCTTGACGCTCTTCCGACGGACGGAGATAGCTGAAGAGGTAGATACATATATAGATAGGCTAGATGCGGTATTACTTGCGTTAATCCGGGTCAAAAAAGTTAATCCGGGATAAAAAAGTAGCCTATTTGTTAGTCCAAGGTCTAACCTATCAGTCTATATCTCTTATGGAAATCTCTTATTTATGGTCGCGATAGATTAGCGTTGTTGTAGTTTTCACTGACTCTCTGCTCGTTCTATAGAGTAGAGTAAGCTTTTAGTAAGCTTTTCATCAGACAAGTTAGTCAAACACGGCCCTATTTATTACAAGTAAAAAAATCGGTGTCTGATAACTTTCGTAGATACACTGAAAACTTATCGAACATCTATACCAATATTATAAACAGGAAAAGTTGGATTTTTTGTTTGTTTGTTTGACGCAAATAGGCTCCGGAACTACTGGACCGATTTGAAAAACAAATTCACTGTTGAGAAGCTACATTATCCCCGAGTAACATAGGCCAAAATTTTGTTTTCTTTGCAACTTAGATAGATAGATTAACACTTTATTAAAACACATACTAAAAGTAATTACAGAAACAAAAAAAAAGGTCTTTAAAAACTAGTGCCTTAATTGGCGACCTTATCGCTAAAAGCGATCTCTTTCAGGCAACCAATTCCTAGAACGTACACATAGAAAGAGAGACGATTATTATAGAGAACTTAGATTATAATCTAAAATAATTATTTTATACCCCATGTGAAGCCGGGACAATCTGCTAGTCTTAAATAAGCACACAGCAGTCAAGCAAACTCCCTAGACAACACTATTTGCATATCAAACCAGCAATATAGGCACTAACATACATCATGTACAGAACACCGCATCGAAACAGCCGATATTTAAAATAAACGGGCCAAAGGTTTAGAGGCATAAAGTCGTTTATTGCTCGTGAAATATTGGCTACTGGTGCATAGTTCAGATTTATGTCGAAACACGTGGTGGAGCTCCAAATTATGATCGGCGCCCGCTTTGGTACGCCTTAGCGATCGTGTTATGCCACGATTTAGAGGAACGATTTTATTTCTTCTTTTCGTTTGAAATTATCATATTAGAACAATACGTTGTTTACTGCTGCCCTGCTTGCGCCGGCGCAACGCGGCCTGCGAGCGAGTGCCGAGCTCTTTTGTTCTAGTTATTATCTATGTACCTATGTAACGCGTCTTTTATTTGTTATATAAAGTAGTGAGAACCTTTTACCTTGGATAAACCCAGGTTTTTTAGGTAAAATTTTGTAATTATAATATGTATTCTGTTTGTGATAATAATAAATAAATAATAAATAATTATAATTAAATAAGTACTAGCTGACCCGGCATACGTTGTTTTGCCTCACATAAGGGTATGAAAAATAGATAATAGCCGATTCTCAGACCTACTGAATACGTATATAAAATTTGGTAAAAATCGGTCAAACCGTTCTGGAGGAGTACGGTAACTAACATTGTGACATGAAAATTTTTAAGAGGTAATTATGGCAAATTTCTGCACCAAGCTTTGTTGTGGGAATCAGCAATCCTTTTTAGTATCCTGCTCCTGATCATAATATAAAACGTTACGGGTAGTAACTCTAAACCTCAAACGTTTTAAGGGCAATTTTTTTACAACTGGTAAAATTAACTCTTGTTCTACTATTGGACATTTGCGAAAAATATCAGCTTTTTTCATGTAAAAAATTTGCCTGAAGTTAATAAAATTTGTAACTAAAGATTTTGCCTTACTTAGCTGTATATAAACCATGATTTTTTCAAATTGACTTAGCAAGAAAAGATAACCTCTGTTATAATCAGATTTATATCAGTTAAAATTTAACCGTTAGCCAAGAAATAATGCAATGGTAATATAAAAAAATCCACAGGCCAATATACGAGTACCTAATAAATAAGTGGCTACGCAATTTTCACTGAAATTTAGTATGCGCATAATGTGAACTAATTCTCATGTGGTTGGCTTATAATAAAGGACATAACGCAGAAGCTTTACACAAAGAAAGCATAGAATATAAAAAGCAAATGACTTATTATACACGCTTTTGCAACATAATAATATGGGACATCTCTTTCTCTAAATTAAAAAGAGCTGAAACCGCGGGGCAAAGAAATAGAAACGCTTTATGATCGTTTTAAAATCGTTCTTCAGAACAACCCCAAAGCAAACACTTTTGCATAGTGAGGAACTTAGGTCGTTTATAACAAGCTGATGCATAGTTCCAGAGCGCGGGCGATATTTACACTGTCTACTAGGTTTTAGAGAAAATATTTTACCTTAGCTAGCAACGGTGTTGTTTTATAATACGTGCTAAGTTTCACAACTCTGTAAGAAATTTGTTTTTACATAATTTGTCTGATGGTTGTTCTTACGTTTCCGGAGGCACCTCAGACTTGTTGTCCTTAGTTTGAGGCCTGGAGTCGAACAGTAGCCACTTGATCATATGCGCTTGGAGAGCTGATAGCAACGACCTGCAGAATACACAGTTTTATAGCAACCGCGTTCTTTCTTTCTTATCTGCTTCAAATATTGCCATATTTGAAGCAGATAAGAAAGAAAGAAGGAAACATTTATTTATGACACGAACAACAAAGAAAACAATACATAACAAACCATTTAAAAAAATTGTGGGGCATAAAATCAGCACCAGCTCAGCGTGTGCTGACTGCAAGGAATCAGCGCTGGTCTTCCGCTGGAGCCGACCGGTGACGTCACATACGACATTACGGGAAGGTTACAAATTTACCTTGGATTAACACAGGGGCTAACTTTTATCCCGGATAAACTTCTTTTGTTTCAGATTAACGCGGGTTACACCGCGGAGCGCAACTAGTATCTAATACAAATTTTAATTTCATCATACACAATAAACGTATTTATGTATATTTGTGTATGATGATATTGATCGATTGATGAAAAAAGCGAGTGTGGTTCGGTGGTAAAAACGTCTGCTTTTCCATCAGACGGCTCCTGGTTCGATCCCAGCCCTACACCAATGACTTGTTTTTCAAGTTATTTGTAGATTTGTACTCGCTTTACGGTGAAGGAAAACATCGTGAAGAAATCGGAATGTTTGAAGACAACCATTTCCAGAGAAGTATGTCATCCGCCATCATCCACTTGGCCAGCGTGGTGGATCATATCTTTCTCCTCGCGAGAGAAAGCACGGAGAGAACATATAGTGGGCTTCTTATGCTATGCTAATATTGATGATAGTTACCTGGCCCCATTCCTGGGAGCAGCAAGACCGTAAGCCAGGGGTTGGTCAGGCGGCCTCATGATGAGTGGAGTGCGGATCCATTCCCCACGAGGGGGACAGGAAGCAGTGCTGAAGGCTGTCACTCGAAGCTCCTGGAATATAATGTTTATTTATAAACAGAAGGAGTCAAAATGTTCCAAAGATGCCTTGTGGAAAGGTTACGTGTGTTGATTAAGTGTTGTCTGGGTAAATTGTCTGGGTAGTATATATATGAATGAATGAATGAATTAGTAAATAATTCTATTCTTTTCTAGGTATTTTTACACAAAAGGGTATACAACTTAGATTTAAATGTTAGTTTATATTTATAAGTTAGTAATACAGCGCATCTCATTTAATTATATTAATATGAAAAATAAAGAGTGAATTCTTTGTTTTAGATCAGATCGCAAAGTGAGCATTCTACGATACAAAATGAGTGGACTGTATGAAAGTTCTTACTTTCAAAGAAAAATGCGAAACTTAGAGTAAGACTACGTAACTTTCATCCTTGACACCACTCCCTGGGACAACTCCTCGCGTCTGGCGGCAGATTGTTTGGTAACAATCTTCGACGTAGCCTAAGCTCCTTGTATTATGTACAGAACAGTATTCACTGTATAAGGCACAGTTAAAATCCAAGCGTGAAGCGAAGCGTGACACTAATTTGGAGATATTAGCGAGTAACTCTGTACTACGGCGTGGTGATGGTACGCGCGGGTTAACTCCCATACGCTTCCAGAGCGACTGTTACGGGCCGCGACGCGCGGACTGCAGTTTTTGTAAAACTACCCTCATTTCGCATTAATGTACTTATTAGAATCGAATAAGGATTTTAGCTGAGGCTAGAAGAGTGGAAAAACTTCGCTTACGGGAATGACAAGGACAAGAAAATTTTGAATTTATAGTTTTTTAGTGAAAATCATAAACGGTAAAAAATATTCAAAAAATAGCTTAAAGACCGTCTAAAGAACCTAATATACATACCTTTATTAGTAAGTATGGATTAACCTGTGATAAATATGGATTAACAATTATTTTATGTATACCTATTACAAATCAATTTGTCATAAAATAAATACACTATAGTGTGCTTTATTGATTAAATAATTTAAGCTTACTTTTAAATACGTTTGGTGAAACTGTACCTTGATGTAGTTTATATCAAACTATTCGATTTATAACTATTGTGAGCCCTGATAAACGCTCCATGACCAAAACTAACTCTCACGAACCATAGTCCAGTTATGCTAAGTCCCTTAGCGCTTTTAGGTCTTCGTTAAAGTTAGTCTGCAAACTCCGGCTTGAATGCTCCTGGATGGTTCCTTAACTTAAGTACTCTAATGCAAACTGTTCTATTAGTACACTATTAGAACTGTTTAGTGGACTTCTATGGACCAAGCAAGCTGTAGAATGCTTCTGTGCCTGGGTGCACATACAAAATCTTTTCTTCTTGATCTGATGTCGATAGTTTTCAAGCCGAAGGCCTCTGAATTGGCTTAACGGTTGCTTCTACTTACGAGTAAATAGTCGGAAGCTACAATATTAACGTTTCATTCGAGCCACAGTGACGAAAAATATTGTTAGGAAATAATATTGTGGTGGAAGAGTTTTTCATTCATTTCATTTCATTTTCTAATGCTCGCCTGGCTAGCAACCATACTCAAGTTGAAACTTTACCTGGTTACGCGCCTTACTGGTCAAATGGCATAGACGTAAGAGTAAAAAAAAAACATAACACTCACGATTAACAATTAATATGTACCTAGTTAGGAATCGGGAGCGCGTTAATATCTTTTTAAAAACTAAATTAAAATTAAACTACTTAAAATAGGTGTTGAGTGTCGAAGATTTTATTCTAAACTGTTCTTAATGCTAGGTCTTATTTCTAATGAAATGTTTGCTGATACGGCAAAGCCCGGGTGGCCGGATTCTATGAATCGTCGCTATGCCGCATCAGCTTTCATACAGGGTTATATGCTTATACTTAAGACTACAGGGTTATATGTTTATATATCTACGACTATGGGAATATAACTCCTTCCCCCTCAGCTCGAAGTTCACGGGAAACGGAGTTTTCCGAGAACTTCGCTCACAAATTGTGGCCCCCAAAATACAATAGTCTGGTGTGGACTAGGTGATTAGAGGCTACGGAACTATGCTAGATTACATTTTCTTATGCTAATTCTTATTACTAGTGTTGTCTCCGCAATACGCGTCTCCTGCTTCGAGGGTGAGCAGAGGCAACGAGCTTATATTAATTACAATCGGGTAGTTAGTAAAATAGGGTTTTCATTTACATTTTCATTAACGTTTACACTGATTTCCTGATTTTCACGAGATTTTCGCACGAGGGGCACTATTTTTGACCATATTAGGTATACCGAAAGTATTAAAACCATTAGATAGAGAACACTTGTGGCAATGCCAAGACTTTTCACTTCACTTTTCACATTTGGGTTATGGGCACTTTTCACACTTTTCTTTAGTATATAGTTCAGGTGTTGTACGTCATCCAGGTTAACGCCTTGCAAGTCTACGGTTTCGGTTTCTTCTGTAATCTTTTCTGGTAAAACAGGTAAATGTATAACAGGCACGTAGTTATATATATTTCTTGATTCAAGGAAGCGGTTTGCTCGTAGTTGTAGAGTACCAATTGTAACGTCGCAGGGTTTTTGAATAGTAAGGATGTATGTACCTTTCAATGGCTTCTGTGTGACGTCATCTCTGCATTTTTGTGTAAGTACTTTCTTATGTTTAGAGAATATAATCCAACTGTTATCAGAGATTTTCTGAGTCTTCAAATCTTCAGTAATGACTTGTCGTAAGGTACATTTCGATACGTTTTGTCGATATTTCATTAGTTGTTCTATACAGGTTTCTCTGGTATACGGGACGACGTCGTTTTCGGAGCAAAGGTACTCTTTGGCTGTTACCTCTTTACATCTTCGGGCAATCGTTCGGTAGCTTTTCTCACCCTGGAGTAAGTAAGGATATTCGGGGATGATGGTAAGGGTATTTTCGGTGGAGTGGTTAAGCATGGGTAATGGGTACAATTTGTAATATATATAACATTCTTTCTCTACAAGTGGGACGTCAATAATAAATCTTATGCTACTGTTCTTAAGGTAGGTTTTTACAGAAAACGTTTCCTCTAAATTAATTAAGTTCTTATCATTAACAGGATACATGAGGCTACCGTAAGTACTTATTTCGTTTAACAGTGTCAGTAGCTCTACAGAGTCTATTACAGTTTTGTGCAATACTGATACTTTACTAAGGGCTAAAGCTGTCTCTACATCGCTTAGTCTAATCGAAATGGTACGGAAGTTATTTATAAAAAGATTAAATATATTTGTTATATGGAACACAAGTAATTCATCGTTTTCCTTTGATTTTATAAACATTTCTATTTTACTAACTCTATCGTTTATAATCTTAGTGTTCTCATTTACAATTTTACTTGAATTGACTATGTGGTCCAACATTTCGGAAATAATGGTGATCTTATTAGAAATAGCTTGCTCGCGAGTTATTGTATCTGTTAATAACTGTTCGAAATGGATAGCGTCGTCGTTATCTAGATTTCCTGTTATGACTTTGATTAGAGAGCCTAGTGGATTCATAAGACCGCGTTTTACGCGCTTAATCGGGATTAACTGTTGTAATTTCTCTGTAGCTTCATCGCGGATGTAATTTATTTGTAACTGGAAATCTTTTAGTTTATTAATAATGGAGGAAACATTTTTAGAAGAGGATAATTTAGCACAAAATTTAGAGTATTGTTTCGTGTTAAATTGTAAGTCAGAAGTTATACCTGTTAAATCTATAGTTTTTATAATTGACCAGTTCTCGTATTGTAGAAACGCACGGCCTTGCTTTACTGGGAGGAGACCTGGGTTTTCAATTATCTCTTGAAGTTGAAGGCCCTGGCTCGGGAGGTCTTGGGCTTGGATGACCGTCGCCGTCATCAGAAGGAAGCACCATCTGTGGAGGGCGTTTTATGTTTTTAATTGGGACCTTAGTATCTCGGTCCCTTATTTTTATGGGTACTACGTTTAGTTGTGCTTCACCCGTTACTATTGCTTTTCGGTATTTTGGTTTATCCTTCGATTGTCTTTTATTTACTGCTCTTGCGTGTAGTTCTTGTCCTTCTTTAAAGGTTGGTAAAATCTCTCCACCGCGTTTATCTCTTACTTTCTCTTTGTCTTTTCTCAACTTTTCCGATATGTACTTGTATAGTTCTTTTGTGCGTTTTCGGTGGTCTTTTATCAACTGCTGTTTGTAGTTTTTGTCAAATTGCACGTCAAACGTTGAGTTTAGTTCTGTATGTCCAAATACAACTTCAAAAGGTGTTAAATCCGTGGCGCTATGTATAGTACTGTTATAGGCCATTATGGCATAAGTCATTGTATTAGCTGCGTCTGAATATTTCTTCTCATATTTGGCTATGCGGTAAATCTCAATTAAGGTCGAATGGAATCGCTCTACTATACCAACAGAATTTGGGTTATTTGGGGTCGTTATGTGTAACTTTATCTTATGTAAATCTGTCATTTCTCTGAGTAAATCGTTATTGAATTCGGTTCCAGGATCACAGCTAATTTTTCGAGGGATGCCATAAAAACTGAAATACTTAAGAAGGGCTCTTACTATTTCTGGCGTTGACCGGGAAGGTACCTCTATTGCTTGTCCGAGCTTACTAAACGCATCTACTATTGTAAGATATGATTTTGATTCTATTGAAAATATGTCTATGAAGAGTTCTTGGAACGGGGCGTCTTGCGTTTCGGTTAGTTGTAAAAATGGTTTAAGGGGTTTACGATCGTACTTAGAGGCTCTACATTTATCACACGAATTAATTACTGCTGCGACGGTTTCGCGCATATCTGGCCAAAAATAGTTTCTTTTTATTCGTTTTACTGTTTCTGTTATACCGCGATGACAAGTTTTTCCTTCGTGTAATTTTTTTATTATAAGCTTCTGTTCATCCTCACCTTCGACATTTATTACTCGTTCGGTACATTCCTGGAAGTTAATTGAGTTCTTTTTAAATAATGACGTCACAATGTTACTAAATTCGCGTCGGTGTTGAGTTGTTTCGAAATATATGAAGTATTTTAATTTTGGTTTTATGTATTTTTTCAGAAACTCACAGATAAGCTCGGGTTTTCCGTGAGGTAGAAATACTTCTAGGATTTTTTGATGTTTTGTGGATAAATCGGTCGTTTGCAATTCATTTTGATATTTGTGAAACACTAGTATTTGATTTGGTTTGGTGTCTATGGCTTCATGTAATATTGGTATGCCTAATGATTCTAAGTCTCTACCGGAATGTACTGTTTCGGTAGCGCTGGAGCTTGAATCTGTGCGCACTAAACATTCGGGTTCCTTTTTGAATATATTATCTATTGTATCAGAGTCAGAAACGGTGATGGGACTATCGGTTTCGGTCCTTTCAGAGTCTGAAATAGATATTGTATCTGAGTGATCGCGGTCGGCGTTGGAGTCACGGTTTTCCAAATTAACTATCATTGATATATCGTCGTCGAGTTCGTCAGTACTTAATGCATTAAGTTTTAGGCGTGACAGTGCGTCTGCGTTAGCGTTTAACTGCCCGTTTTTATGTTTTATATCGAAGTCAAACTCTTGTAAGCGTAGTCGCCAGCGTGTCAACTTACTGCCGGGTTCCTTTAGCTGATAAAGCCAGAGCAAGGGTTTATGATCAGTGACAATGTCAAACTTTCTACCATATAAATATGGTCGAAAATGTTTTGTAGCCCAGATAATCGCTAGTAACTCGCGTTCTATAGCGCTATATTTTCTTTCGGTGTCGCTCAACGTTCGGCTGGCATATGCTATAGGTAGGTCGGAGCCTATTGTGCCTTGTGATAGCACGGCACCGATTGCTACTTCGGACGCATCGGTAGTCAATATAAAAGGTTTGTTCATGTCTGGATATTGAAGTATTGGTGCGTTAACCAGCAATTCCTTACATTTCTGGAAAGCTTCTTTATATTTTTCTGTAATTTCTACGCTTTTACCTTTCTTTAAACAAGCGGTTAATGGTTGGGTAATTTTTGAAAAATCTTTAATGAATCTACGATAGTATCCTATAAATCCTAGAAATCTTTTTATTTCGGTTTGTGTTTCAGGAATTGGGTAGTCTAATACAACTTGTATTTTGTCGTTGTTCGGTCTGAGGCCATTTTTGGTAAGGGTGTGTCCTAAATATTGTACTTCCTTGCAGAGAAACTCTGACTTGTCAAGTTGAACCTTGAGGTTGGTTTGTCTAAGTCTGTCAAAGACTGCACGTAGTTTCTCCAGATGTTCACGGAGTCCGTTTGAGTATATAAGTATATCATCTAAGTATACTAGGCAGTGTATACCTTGTAGTCCTCTAAGGACGTTGTCCATGGTGCGTTGGAAGGTTGCCGGGGCCGTTTTTAATCCAAATGGCATTCGGAGGAATTCGTAATGGCCGTTCTGGGTGGAAAACGCGGTTTTTTGTCTGTCTTCCTCAGCTATTTCAATTTGGTGGTAACCAGATGCAAGATCTAAAGTCGTGAAGTAATTGCTTTTACCTAATTTGTCAAAAAGGTCGCAAATATTTGGTAAGGGGTATCTGTCATCTGTTGTAATCTCGTTCAACCGCCTGTAATCTACAACCATTCGATATTTCATCTGGCCGGAAGCATCCAATTTCTTCGGAACTAAATGTACCGGTGCGCTCCATGGAGAGTGTGATTCCTGTATTACATTGTCCTTAAGCAGTTTTTCCACTTGATTTTTAATTTCTTCAGCTAGGGCTGGGGCTTGTCTATATGGTTTCATGTATATAGGGTTGTCGTTGGTTGTCCTTATATGATGTTTCACCTGGTTGGTGAAGGTGAGCGGGAGATCTTCACAATAAAATATATCTCTATACTCTATACATAAGTCTCGTATGGCTTTTCTTTCCTCCGAAGTCAGGTGGTCTAATCGTAGTTTTGTTAGGTTTTCTTTGAGTAGTTGGTCCACTTCAACTTCAGTCAAATCGGTAGTATGGTTTATATTGCATATTATATTTTGATTGGGTTGAAATGCCTTGACAGTAATAGGTTTTTTAAAGTTCATTATTATATCGTTATCGCAGGCGTTTTGAATGACTGTAGTGGCGAAGTAATTTTTGCATTCAACCAGGGCTGCCGGCATTCGTACGTTTTTCTCGAATTCCGTAAAATTTAGGATAGCATTACCATCTTTAAGGTTTACCGGTAGTTTCACACGGTTTTCACTACGTGCGGTTAAATATAAAACGTGGTCGCTGTCGAGTTGGATAGGGATCGAAGAGTGTTTTGTTTCGAAAATTCGGTTTTCTAAGTCTATTTTAGCGTTATGTTTAAGCATTAAATCTAATCCAATTACGCCGTCATATTTGGGATCTACTTCGTAGACATAAAATTTTTGTTCGCAGTCCACATTGAAAACAGAGAAGAGCGGGATGTTAATTACTTCTTCATGCGTGCTAGAGGCATGCGTACTATTAACTGTAAACAATTCATAAGACTTGTGAGCTGCGTAATACTGATTGGCTTTAGTTGGGCTAATGAAGCATTTACTGCTACCACAATCTATCATAAATTTGCCGTTTATTTCGGGAATATTCATATATGGTAATTTTCGGGACCGGTCGTAGTTTAATTCTATTACCTCGGGTATATAGGGGGTATGGTCATACAAAAATTTTCCGCACTTACCTGATTTTCCGTTTCGTCAGGATTTGCTTCCGGTTCGCAAGGCTGCTCGGCACCAGCTTCGGTGTAATAATTAGCGTCGATTGCCTGTTGCTCGTCGTATGTGTCATATATAGGGGTGTCATAATCGTAAGGCATGTACGTACCTTCTTCCATTACTTGCATTTCGTTAATGGGTACCTTTGGCAGGGCTGGTGCAGTTCTCATTGTCACGTCGCCTGAGAATGGCTGTGGTGGTCGATAGCCTTGAGGTTGCGGGGGTCGATACCCGAATTGACCCGGCTGTGGTCTGAAGCCAAACTGTTGGGGTCTATATCCAAACTGTCCTACTTGAGGTCTAAACCCACCTTGATTCATTTGTAGCGGAGGTCGATACCCAAACGGGGCTGCTTGGGGTCGCGGAGTATACTGGTGAGCTTGGAAGTTCGGTTTGAAGCCCGACTGCATCGGATGTCGTATAGGTTGCGAGGTAAATAACTGTGGCCTATACTGACCTTGATTTGGGACTCCGAATTTAAATTGTGGAGAAGCTTGAGGCGGAGGTCTCGGGTTTACTGTGTTTTGGCTGTTTAAGAGTTTAGCTTTTATCTGATATTGCTCATGGAAATTCACCTCTTCTATTACCTGTTTTAAGGCGTCCTCTAGGTTTTTCGGATTTTTCAAACGTATGACCCTGACCATATGCTCTGGGAGATTGTATAAGAATACATTAAGGGCTGTGTTGTTATGTATTAGTCTTTTAGCGTTTTTTTACTTCGTCTGAATTTATTAAATTTTGGTTAATTTTTGCAAAAAGGGTGGCCCTTACGTTTTGAATGCGGCCGCAGAATTCTAGGTACGTTTCTCCGGATTTTAACTTCATCGATTCTAATTCGATGGCCACTGACTCCTCGCTGCGAGGGTCTCCAAAATGTTGAATTAGTAGTTCTCTCAGGTTGTCGTAATTTAAAAAATCTTCCCTCTCACTGACTAACGCGGCGGCCTTCCCTTTTAATTTGCTAGTGATGCATTGCATCAGATACTCATTTCGCTGATTACTTCCTTGGAAATGTTGGATAACATACTCGCACTTTTTTAAGAACAATGTTAACGTATTCGCGTCACCCTCATATTCAGGAATTAGTTTTAACATATCCCTTAGAAGGGGAGGTGCTAATTGCGCTGCGTTGTCAACCATTTTTCTTAGTAAGTATAACACAAAAAAAAACTAAAAATATCTAAACACTATGTGCGGTTTAAGTCACGTTAACCTAATCTATAATTACTTAAAAATACAATTTCTTAACTAAAACGAGCAATTTTCGCTACGTTTTACTTAATTTAATGTGTGCAGTTTCAGTCACAATTTTCTTAACTAAAACGAGCAATTTTCGCTACGTTTTCCTTAATTTAATGTGTGCAGTTTCAGTCACAAACTTAAACTAAATGTGTGATTTTAACACAAGATATTGGATGGGAATGGGTGGAACAAGCGGAGGATTTTACTCTGGGTGTGCCACTTACATGCCCCGCATCGCCGACGTCCAACTCATTTATTTGGTTCGTGGATAATCGGATGGCTCCACGCGATGCTGCTAGCCACCAATGCTGCCACGCTCGTACACTTTTCACGGATTCTACGCTCGGTACTCGCGATGACAGCAGCCGATTATCCTACCGGCTGCGCCAGTTAGGAATCGGGAGCGCGTTAATATCTTTTTAAAAACTAAATTAAAATTAAACTACTTAAAATAGGTGTTGAGTGTCGAAGATTTTATTCTAAACTGTTCTTAATGCTAGGTCTTATTTCTAATGAAATGTTTGCTGATACGGCAAAGCCCGGGTGGCCGGATTCTATGAATCGTCGCTATGCCGCATCAGCTTTCATACAGGGTTATATGCTTATACTTAAGACTACAGGGTTATATGTTTATATATCTACGACTATGGGAATATAACTACCTCTACTTAGCCAAATAAATATTATGTTTTGGAATGAAGTTTCTGATCGCGCGTTGTGAAAGGGGGCTAGATGGAAAAAAATCTTACGAAAAGTTGTCACGACACTTTTTGCTATAGTAAGCTATTGTAAGCTGTGCGGCGTGCGCATATTTCTCTTTCTCTCTCTCTCTCTCTTTTATAGAAAGCAAGCCAGATTTTTTTTCACTGAACTTACTGATAAAGTTTACATTACATTATATTTGTTAATAATAAAAAACTATTTTAATAACTTCCTTCACAAAATTTTATTAAATTCCTTCACTAATTAATCGAAAGGAATTTCGTTCCATCCGGGTGTCCCTTGAAACCTCTCAAGTTTTTTTTGTTTAGTATTTCTACGACAGGGGACCTTTCGAGTCGAGTTTCTTGTAACATGGTATATTGATATCACGAAGTTTGTAGATACTTACAATAGCCAGAGTTTCAGTTATAGGCGTCCCTCCTACAACGGCTGGTCTAGCTCCATTCAATAGCTTGCTCCTTGCATATAGCACGCGTTCTGAAAACCAACGACATAAAAAGTAAAAAAAAATACCAGTCAAGTGCGAGCTGGACATGAGCACTAAGGGTTCCGTACGCAAAAAAAGTAAACGGAAAAAATCACATTACACAATGAAACTTTTTTATGCAAATTTGAGTATCTGCTTTTATATTGGTAAGACTTTTCTCTTTTTACTCCTTACAACAAGGCATTTGACTAGCAGTGTCCCTTACAACACGAGTATGCGACACTCTGGCGCATGGTGTGCCCAGTTTGGAATAACTGGTTCTCTAGAAGTCACACATCATTTGATAATGTGATATACATAAATTGTCAAGCTTCACGTTTCTTGAGATAACAGTTTTGTAACAGATGGACTGACAGACAGCGGAGTCTTAGTGGCAGTAAGAATTATAGGATTCCTTTGAATACAAAACCCTTAATCTACAAAAAAATCCGTGCTTATGTTCAGTTATCCGTTTTTACATTTTGATTGATTAACCCTAAATCTAATAAAAGTAACTTCGTACGTTCAGTACTTTGTTAAAATTTTGATTGATTTTCATAACTTCATAACTTGTCATTATTTCTGAATAATGATGAAATTAATTGCTGCTGCTATCTTGTTTTAAAATACGTTATTATGAGTATTTTGTTATTTCGTAATTCGTGCTTTTGTTCAGTACTTTGTTTCAAATTTTGATTGATTTTGATAACTTCATAAAAAGACATTATTTGAATACTAATGAGATAAATTGCTTCAAATATTTCGCACCCCTAGATGAAAACGTCACTAACTCAAAATATACTCAAATTGAGTTAGTTAGTGGCGTTTTCGAAATCCTGACATGATTACCTACGCGGGGCTAAAACTCCCGTAAAACTTGAAGACCACCCTTGTTTGATTCCATCCTTCTCTTTCTCTAGCTTATGTCATCCACATACTATAAAGTTTTTAATCATATTTTATGTAAATATGTAAACGAACTTCTCTCGACTTGTCGTTCGAAGAGTCAGCATCTCCTGATGATGCCTTGTGGTTAGGCGAAACACGTGTAGAGTTAAGAATTTCCGAATTGTGATAGGTAACGTTAATCTTAATTAATCTTAGTTAATTGATCTTAGTTAATTAATCTTAGTTAATTAAGCTTGGTTAATTGATCTAAGTTGATTTTTCCTTTACTTGTCTTAATTTGGATTTCGGATCACAGCGGAAGTACACTAAATATTTAATTTTGTCTTCTATTTCCAATGGATTTCCGCAAAGTAACGCCTGAGTCAATAAGTTATGTAAATATGTGTTTTTGTTTATGCAGTAGATATATGATGTTTTATTTCTACTTACGACGCAGTATTGTAATAACATTAAATGTTACCCAACAAGAGAAATTTAATTTAAAAGGACATCGAATGAAGAACTTATTTTTTGAAGTTGATTAATAACAATACGGTATAGGATTATACGTACCATAGCTTTCTTCTTGCGCTGTACCTAAAGAAGTTTTCCTGAACATTTTATATCTGATCATACTCGTATGCTCAAACCTTTATTTTTCCTTTTATAAGAGAATAATAAAAATAACAGTCTATCTGTGTATTTTAAGAATGTTTGAGAGCCTCCTTAAATATTATTTCAATTTCAGAAGTTTGATAAATATTTTTCACTTTTGACTATTATCTTCTAACTAGCTGACCCGGCAAACGTTGTTTTGCCTTAAAAATATATAGTAGAAGATTCTCAGACCTACTGAATACGCATATCAAATTTGGTAAAAATCGGTCAAGCCGTTTCGGAGGAGTACGGTAACTAACATTGTGTCATGGAAATTTTATAATTCTTTATTGGACACATAAATAAAAAAGGCACAGTAAAAGACAATTAACTTAAAATTAGTGTACCACAATTGGCGGCCTTATCGCTTAAAGCGATCTCTTCCAGGCAACCTTTGGATGGAAAGGAATTTATAAACGACTAAAGAAGGACGTAGTGTACAATAAAGAATAATAAAAAACATACATATAATATTAATAATCTTATCTTAATTTATATAAATCTCGTGTCACAATGTTTGTCCTCAATGGACTCCTAAACCACTTAACCGATTATAATAAAATTCGCACACCATGTGCAGTTCGATCCAACTTGAGAGATAGGATAGTTTAAATCTCAAATTATAGTCGCAATTTTAATTTATTGCTAATATAATTTGTTATAATTAACTGTAAGTAACCTATCTATATAATCATTGAATTATCAATGAAGTAATTCGTAAAAATGAAGTATCTTTTTGTACGTGTAACTCCTAACCAAAAAGAAACCTGGCAATAACTAATAACCTTAGGCCTATATTACTTAAAGTAGGCGACCATACGTTTTCATCAAATCGCTAGTGCCTTGAAAATTCGCAAAACGGACACAACCGTCAACGACGTCTGCCCTCACCCGTCTGCCCGCGTTCGGGTCGCGCACTCGGCGATGAGCCACTTCTTCCCCACCGCACCTACCCCGCTCCCCCCACGCCCTTTCGCCTGGCGCCGCTGCCGGTATTTATATCGCCGAAATTGCTATGACTCTGCATTTTAAATCTGTGATATCTTCGAAAATATTTATTTAATTTACATGCTGTAAAAAGCCATATTGATCTTTATTAAATGCACAATGTATTTAAGATACTTAATTGGATAAGGATTAATACTGTATTGCTTAAAATCGCTTCGTAAATGAGCCATTATTTCTCGTACAAAGTAAAAGATAAAAAATGGTTATTGTGGGTTATTCCTAAGAGATAAACATATACCATCACGGATTTTTTTGTAGACCTTTTTAAGTTGTACAATACTGTAGTAAATTGTTTTGATCTATCTTGTAGGATTCAGTCAGCGTTTGCAATGTAAACGCAAAAAATGTGTTTTTTTTACGACCTCACATTAAAAACCTCAAAAATTTTAGCCTATGTGTTATTCTGATGTATAAGCTATAGCCTATGTGTTATTCTGATGTATAAGCTATATTGTGGTAAAGTTTCATTCAAATCCATTCAGTAGTTTTTACGTGAAAGAGTAACAAACATCCATACATCCATACATCCATACTTACAAACTTTCGCCTTTATAATATTAGTAGGATGTAAAAATTTCCATGTCACAATGTTAGTTACCGTACTCCTCCGAAACGGCTTGACCGATTTTTACCAATTTTTTTATTCGTATTCAGTTGGTCTGAAAATCAGCTACATACTATCTATGTAAAAATGATCCCTGTATCCCTTGGTCATGCCATCACACATGAATGTCTGGGTCAAAATAATGATTGAAAAAAAAATGTGAAATTTCGCGTTTACGAGTGATGGTTTGACCAAGGGATAGAAATATATAGATATCAATTCGAATTAAATAATCATCGTTAAGACAGAGTCTTTCGGGTCAGCTAGTTAATGAAATAAAAATGTATTTCGACATTTTGAAGGCATTGCAGCAGGACTTTTTTAACTTTTAGGTGGGAGGTTTAATTATGATGCTGTTATTTTCAATTAATGTTAATAATTGTTCATTGGTTATAACCAAAGTATTAGTTGTGTTTTTAACTGCTATCCAATTCAATTTGCCTCATTATTTATATCAAGTTCCACCTACCGACTTCGCCAACCCTTCCCAAACTCATCTTCTCCGAATTTGACAAATGATACAAACTACAAGAGGGTCAGACTCGGTAGCGTCACAGAATAGGTAAAAACTCAGAAACAGAAGCGCAAATTTCAGTTCCTTTTACACTTAGAGAGCTTGCATTGGATCATAATTCACCAGATCGTAAGCGAACAGAAGTGCAAATTTCAATCACCAGATCGTACAGCGATATTATGATTTTAAATGGATCTCGCTTAAGAAGAAACCGGTTCACTCGTGCCTTGAAAACTGCTACTAGAAGTATTGTTAGATCTTCAAGAGGATATCTAGCTTTTTGTTTGCTAGTTGAGCTTTAGACTCTTGGTGTCAAATAATTGACACCTATTTTATTATGGTGTCAAAAAACGTCTTTGTGTCATATTCGTTAAAGATGTCAACTGGATTTTTATTATTTTTACTCATTACATATTTGCTATATGTACATAAGTGGATAGACGGGGTATGGTCTAAGGTGGAGCATGCCTAGTTTGGAAAAACTAGCTCTCAAGGAGACTGCTGAAACACGCCATTAGATGCTTGGTGATACATTTTTCATTCATCTAAGGTGAAAGGGCTGAATAATTTACAAGTATTTAAACCCTGCACTTTTGGGCATGTTAGCCTAAGAACTAAGTGTGGCTCGTTGGGAAAACGTCTGCCTTACAGTCTAACGGCCCCTGGTTCGACAAAAAGACTTGTTTTTGAAGTCATGTGAGGATTTGCACTCGCTTTACGGTGAAGAAAACTTCGTGAGGAAACCGGCATGTTTAAGGACCACAAAATCTATGGACGTGTGTCATCCGCTGACCCAGACTTGGTCAATGTGGTGAATTATGGCCTAAATTTATCACCTCTTGAAAGAAAGCCACGAGTCCCAGCAGAGGGAATTTAGGGTTCGCACATGCTGAAACGTACCTAAATTCAATGTAATAAAGTTCAAATCGAAGGTGACTTCTATTCATTTAATATCTATTCTATACTACCGGTAAGGGTCAGTCGCCGTAATGACCCTCGGAACTCGGAACGTACTCCAGAGTAACGAGACCGGCCCTCGACTCGGGTTCTAGGTGTTTCACCACTTTCGAGTTTAGTTGGTAGAAACTAGTAAAGTCACTCGTCCTAACTTTAGTTGTATGGTTTTCAACCCGCGAGGCCGAAGCGACGGAGAGTTAAGAGTTTTAAGAGGAGAGAATTAAAAAACTGAGAAAATGAGAGTGAGAGAGAGAGACAGAGAGACAAGTCATCTCTAACTCTTTCTATCTCTCTCTCTTCCTCTTCCTCACTCTCTCTCTACCTCGCTCTCTCTCTGTATTTCACTCTCTCTCCCTCTTTTTCTCTGTATATCTCTTTACCTCGCTCTCTCTCTGTGTTTTTCTCTCTCCCTCTCTCCCTCTCTGTATCTCTCTCTCTCCCTCTTGATCTCTGTATATTTAACTCTCTTTCTATCTCTCTATGTGTCTGTGTGTGTTTGTGTGTATTTGTCTGTCTGTACAATCATAGCTCTTAAACTGATAAACCAATTTGAATATGTTATTTTTTTAAAGGAGAGTCGGAATTTTTTAAAGCTCTGTTCGATGAAAATCGATAAAATGGCGAAACACATATTTTTTTCACATGGTCCTCTTAGGTATCAAATGAAAGGGCTTGATTTGTACTAATTTAGTAAAATAATAAATTTTACATATCCTGAATTTAGAATTGAAGATTCACCGCCACCAAATAGTTGTCGGTTTTATTTTTATTTTTAGTCTATACTTTATGTTTTATCTACTAAATCTTGTTGGTTAAAGTTTCTAATATTATTTTGATTGAACGAAAGTTTTCAGGTTAATTTTTTTGGATCGCATTTTTTGTCTGATTTTGAAAGACAATTTTTTTATATATTTTTTTCAACACATTAAGGCGTACACCAATATTTTTATTTTACACTTTTTCAACAAAACGCAAACCAAAATTGTACTTCTATTGGTACAACTTATCTAAAATGACTAAGATTTTTTTAGACTAGACTCAAACACTAGCTAACCTCTAGCTACAAAACCTAGGTGTGAAATGCAGACATCCTAGGTCACAAACAGATCTACATTCAATAAAGCATTTGACGCAATAAATAGCTTTTCCGTGACATTGAGTGGCACTATTCCCTTGTTCTTGCCACTGCTTGTACCAACTTAACTTTGCGTGTCAAGACGGCGCTACAAGACAGACAGTTTACAAAATGAATGGAGAATAGTTAGTTCAATATTTTGCCGAACGCAAAGTTAAGTTTGCAGAAGTGCAATGTGGTATGAATGCTTTGATTGATTGGAAATTGGTAAGCAATTGCTTGCAAAGTGTGAAGGTTAATCTATTGATTTGAGATTGATTCTATTTTAGTACGCAAGCGGTATGGGTAACTGAGTTTACATGTTGTTATATAATGGAGGACGCAAGTGCAGATAAAAAATGATGTATGTATTTATGTACTACCAGTATCCATTGAATGTATAATAAAGATAGGTACTAGAATTTATCACAATACATATTATGTCAAATTATAACCAAAGTCACAGAATCTAATAATAAAATTAAATAAAAAAAGACTACGTCAAAGCTCCTCGCCCAAACGTGCCCATTAGGCTGGCAGCATTTCCTCGCTGAATCGCGAGAGAAATTTGTTGCCGCAAGTATCAATTATTATTAGTATTTATCACATATACATATATAAACAAAAATAATCATTTCTTTAAGCGGAGTGCGCGGAAATAGTCTGCCCTGTTTGGCTAATTTTGCGTTTGTCTGTCTGTATGCATATACAATATGTTGGTTTTCGTTAGAGGCGTAGCTTGGGACCAATATCGACAAAACTTGGTATATTAGTACTTCCATAAAATAGAAAATCTCAGTCATATCACGAAGGGATGGCCCTTATAACCAAGTAGTACCTGTATAATAAGTTTTGTTGGAATTGGTTCATTACTCCTCATAATATTGTCGAAGCATTAAATCATTTTCAAATTAATGAATATTAAAAATAAAAATTAAAATACGATAAATGAATATTACATTTAATTTAACTTTACAAGCGATGATAAAAATAAATTTAAACATAGCTTAAGAATAATATTTACAAAGTATATTAAAAACGAAAATGTGTAGACTAAAAAAAAATACAAAACAAAAACTTTAAAGCCGCCCAAACGTGCCATAAAATTAATAACTTATACATTATAGAACTTTATTAACCTTATAACACTGCGTTATACTAGGCACGTCAAATTTACATATATATGATTATATTCATCAATAGTTAAAAGTTTATTAGTTAATCTTACAATGTCATAAAATTATAAATAGTTAGTAATACTTATACCTAAGCATTAATTTTCTTTTTAAAATACTTACCTTCAACTTTACTCGACTGTGCAGAATTTTCACGATTAGCACGATGCATTGTTCGTTTCCTACTATATTTTCTAAAACACAAAAAAACTTTCTGATTTTTTCAGTAAAACAAAATAATATGTTAGTTTGAACGAAGCTCCTGAACCGCGGTAGAAGGTATTTCAAGAAATAAATTCATATAAAAATTTAAAGTCAAAGTCAAATAAATTTGTTGCTTCATTAAGGTTAAATACATATTAAGGTCTTAACAATTATTTATTAGGTATCACATAATGGCTCTTCTCGAGTATCGAAAACATATCATTGCATAAAATATCAATTACTAATACAATTAATAATATTGTTATTATAAGGTCTGACGATTCTAAATAATATAATTACCTCCAAGAAAGTTAGATTTGTTTTCATTTCAGCATAGCTTAGAGAAGCACAGCTATTTAGAAGATATTTTTTCGAAAACTACAACTTACGATTACGATTAGGAACTCGTTAGGACTCGTTAGGTAAAGACCAAACATAATAAATCTGATTTTTATAGGATTTTTCAAAATACGTATTTTGCTTCCATACCACATTAAAATAACATAACGGCTCGTATTATTTTAGTACATTATACACGACTGTATGTAATGAGCATTATCTATTTGAATTAAATTTAGTCAAAAATTATCTCCAAAAATAGCGCACATTTATTTTAAAAACTTGAAATTTGAACATTTTGCTAACTAATCACTTTTTGCTTCAAGCTTTTAAATGCAAATAAAAACAAATACATAACGATTTTTGATAATCAAAAAAGGAAACCAACAAATTACCACTATCTCTTTCGCACTAACAATAACCGGCCTAAGCTAGAAATAATCACTTGAATCCAAAGCAATCAAAACAAAACACAAATCGCCTACACAATCCAATCATCATCAGTACTCACCTTGTTTGGTAAAATCACTCTAATCACTTTGGAATAGGAACCAATTTGCAATAACAATGAGGGCGTTATAAACACGTCAAGCGTCCAAAGGTGATTGTTTGAAAATGCTAGCAATGTTGGTGCAAGGCAAATCATTCCTGCGGAAAGGTGGTAATGCCAGCGCGAAGTATAATACATGTACATGTGTGGATATGGCAAGTTTGAACCGCATGCATCTAAATGGATGTGGTATTTTTTATTGTAAAAAAAATAGAAGATTTTTTAGTGAAATGCTATTCCTCATAAATGTTTTGACACATTAATTTAACGATGCTTTTAACTTTTTTTATTGCATATATTCAAGTAAGGAATATTTTTGGAGACGTCATATTTTTAACGATAAAAAATCTCCTGAATGCTCATAGTATATACAAGCATACATAAAACTTTAAAATAATGAAGAATTAATATAGATTTTTAAAATCGAAAAAAAGCTTCAAGGTCGTCTAAAGAACCACTCTAAAAATATTTATACCTATCTGGTATGAATTATTAATATTACTGGTTCATTTTTTTTCATATTGGTAAGTCTGATTGCTACCAAAATAAGTATAAATATGCTTAGAGTGGTGTTTTAGACAGTCTTCAAACAAATTTTTCGATATTTTTTGCCGTTCACGAATCATAGCGAAAAAACTCTAAAACAAGATTTTGCATTTGTCTTTGCCTTAACTAAGATATTTTTTTACATCCACTGATTATTTTTTCATGTCAAAAAAATCACCTATATTACAAGTTTAAAAGCAAACTGTTCTTGCAACTAATTGGACTGATCTTTATGAGTATGACAAAGTAAAACACTCGTGACATACTCCTGGACCAAAGTCTTACTTTCGTCATAAAAATAAGCCCCTGCCCACACTTCCAACTTTCCCGCATCAAGAAATAAGTCCAAGCACACACTCGCAACTTTATTCCAGCACATAGAAGATTAAAGTCATGCCACACCAACGTTATAGGAAATTAATCTTTTATTTTTAGCGCCAACACTAAGCTTACACGAGCGTTCGTGTGTAGATGCAATATTGTGTTCCCGCCATATTTTAAAATGGCGTCGCGTTCGATTTTTGAAATATACCGTTATTTTGCTTTTCAAATTGTTTTCCCGTCGATTTATTGGTTCTTGTATTGGTTGTGACGTACCTACTCTTTGTTGTCTTTAGTGTCACGCTGAGAATTGTATATTTAAAGTTATTTTGATGAGATTTTTTTAATATTAGATGAAATTTATTTATAAACTAACTTCAAGTGCATCCAATTAAACAATTCATTTCAATTTTTGTTTACAATCTAAGAGGAAATAAGGATTGAAATGTAAACACAAACTTTTGCCTGAATAAACGATTATTTATTTTGATTATTTTACTTTTTTGTAAGCTATGTGACCTAAGATTTGGTGTTAAGAGTTTTAAAGTATTTT
The DNA here is from genome assembly GCA_035578125.1 of Mellilla xanthometata. NCBI lineage: Eukaryota > Metazoa > Arthropoda > Insecta > Lepidoptera > Geometridae > Mellilla > Mellilla xanthometata. The sequence continues at coordinate 2,042,612 of JAPUBQ010000020.1, forward strand.
TTATTGTCATTACTTGAAAATATTAACTTGGCTAAGGTCAAGGGTGTCATTTATACTCCTTCGAGTTTTTGTACACTGACTAACAGCAAGAACCTACAATTTAACTTTGCATCACACCACGGTAACGGCCATATGAAAATTTCATTAAGTTTTTATTACAGTATCTTATCTAAAAAGTATTTGTAATTGGCCGTTACGTAGCTTTCAAAAGTTGATCGAGATACAGATGCTAAAATTTTCAGAAAGTATTTATCCTTGATGTCCTGTCTTTCTTTTAAAAGTATTTCTCTATCGTAACTTACACAAAGATTTAAATGATTTTTGCTGCAAATATAAATAGTACCTTTAGATTTTTTCTCCCTTTGATCCACCATTTCTTCGACACTGGATTTTACTCGCTGAATTCTCAGAAACAAACAGCTCTGTCTGAGAATGCAATTATTGTACTAACCGATGGATAACAGCTAACCAAAACTAGTAGAAACCGGTTCAAGACATAAACTTAAAGCGATCTAAAGATTAACTAATAAATCAATACATTTACATTGATTTCTTGGAATATAACATTGAGTAAGGTTTTCTATTTTAGCCTAGACACATAGACAAATACATCAAATTATCCAAAGACAAACCAACAAATTTTCCAAGCGAAAATCTGTGTTGCTACAGCAATCAAAACCAGATTTTATTTCGGAAATTCTACTTTATTCGGTCAAAGTTTTTTAAACACACCTTTGGATTGTCGAATGTTAATTTGAGGGTAAAATATCCTACTACTATTATAAAGGCGAAAGTTTGTATGTATGGATGTATGGATGTTTGTTACTCTTTCACGTAAAAACTACTGAATGGATTTGAATGAAACTTTACCACAATATAGCTTATACATCAGAATAACACATAGGCTACAATTTTTGAGGTTATAATGTGAGATCGTAAAAAAACACATTTTTTGCGCTTACATTGCAAACGCTGACTGAATCCTACAAGATAGATCAAAACAATTTACTACAGTATTGTACAACTCAAAAAGGTCTACAAAAAAGTCCGTGATGGTATATGTTTATCTCTTAGGAATAACCCACAATAACCATTTTTTATCCTTTACTTTGTACGAGAAATAATGGCTTATTTACGAAGCGATTTTAAGCAATACAGTATTAATCCTTATCCAATTAAGTATCTTAAATACATTGTGCATAATAAAGATCAATATGGCTTTTTACAGCATGTAAATTAAATAAATATTTTCGATGATATCACAGATTTAAAATGCAGAGTCATAGCAATTTCGGCAATAAATTAAATACCGGCAGCGGCGCCAGGCGAACGGGGCGTGGGGCGAGCGGGGTAGGTGCGGTGGGGAAGAAGTGGCTCATCGCTGAGTGCGCGACCCGAACGCGGGCAGACGCGTGAGGGCAGACGGCGTTGACGGTTGTGTCCGTTTTGCGATTTCTAGCGATTTGATAAAAACGTATGGTCGCCTACTTTAAGTAATATAGGCCTAAGGTTAGTTATTGCCAGGTTTCTTTTTGGTTAGGAGTTAGTTACACGTACAAAAAGATACTTCATTTTTACGAATTACTTCATTGATAATTCAATTACTATATAGATATAGGTTACTTACAGTTAATTATAACAAATTATATTAGCAATAAATTAAAATTGCGACTATAATTTGAGATTTAAACTATCCTATCTCTCAAGTTGGATCGAACTGCACATGGTGTGCGAATTTTATTATAATCGGTTAAGTGGTTTAGGAGTTCATTGAGGACAAACATTGTGACACGAGATTTATATAAATTAAGATAAGATTATTAATATTATATGTATGTTTTTTTATTATTCTTCATTGTACACTACGTCCTTCTTTATTCGTTTATAAATTCCTTTCCATCCAAAGGTTGCCTGGAAGAGATCGCTTTAAGCGATAAGGCCGCCAATTGTGGTACACTAATTTTAAGTTAATTGTCATTTACTGTGCCTTTTTTATTTATGTGTCCAATAAAGAATTATAAAATTTCCATGACACAATGTTAGTTACCGTACTCCTCCGAAACGGCTTGACCGATTTTTACCAAATTTCATATGCGTATTCAGTAGGTCTGAGAATCTTCTACTATATATTTTTAAGGCAAAACAACGTTTGCCGGGTCAGCTAGTGAAAAATAAATACTAATACTGACAACCAGGACTCTACTGTGTATAATGTCACGTGTCTTCGTGTCATCATACCTCATAGAGAAAGGAAATAAAAGAAGATGCCATTAGCTTAATTTTTGACATACAAATGTAAACTGTGTCAATATTTTGTATACTTTTTCATTCAAATTCCAAATTTCCCAGGAAAGTACGGCAAAAACGTGGCACGCTTATGTATGACGACCGCGTTGGCGTAATGGTTACCTACGGGTTTACAAAAGGTTCCGGGTTCGATTCCCGGCACAGCAAACATCTTTTGTGCTGAACTAAATTTGTTGGCTGTGGCTCTGGGTGTTAATTATGTGTATCTATATAAAATATGTTTGTATGATTATGTAGTATATTAGTGGTGTTAGCAACCATATTATAAACTTGAAATGGTTCAGTATGAGGTTAACCAGCCGTGTCTGAAATGTGTAATAAAAATAATAAATTAAAAAGTACTCAGCTAATGCAAATATCACTGCTAACTGAAAAAATAAAAGAAAAAGTTAACTTCTTTTACCACTTGGACCAGCCAACAAAATGCGCTGTTATGCATTTATCAAGCTAATCGACAAGATAAGCTGTAACTTTCTCACGCTAAGATATGTAGTATATACATTATACTAGCTAAGACACGCGGTGTTACTTGATTAACACAGGCTTTTATTTAACTAATAAAATCTTTAAGTTTGTATGAAGGGGGAAAAAAGCAGTATTATTAAATCAATAACAAAAAACATATATTTTATTTATTTTAGAGCTTGAATAATTGGGTTTATAAAATTGAATTTAATTTGAAAATAAAATTTATAAAAAATACATTGTATGCATAGTATAAATAACAGTATATATACAGCTTTGCAACTGAATAAAAAATCTGTATTATTGTCAAAAAAAATGGTTATGTTTAGTGTGGTTACGCAATACCACCAGTTAGCGACACGACTATGCTAAGATGGAGCTAATCCTAATCTGGAATAAATGGCTCTCACGGAGGAGTAATTAATACTCACGATAAAATCAAAAATAAAAATCAAATTATGTTTTGGCCTTACAGCATCACGCCATCAAGTATCGCTGAGCAAGTCAATTTACAATTATTACCTTAAATTTATATGCCTATAATACACAATTATTACATAAATATCTATATTTTTCATCCGCCTAGAATCGTTTGAAAACTTTGTTTATTTCTAACCAACAAAATAATGATATAAAACACTTAACTAAAACTTAACCTACAAAAGACCAGGGGTAAAGGGAAAGGTGCCTAAAATGAAAAGCATTGCTACGTTGGAAGGCAATGCTTAGTTTCTGACCGAAATAAAAGCCAGCATTCTGGACATCCGTGAAAGCTTTATAACTATGAGACTGCAACAATAATGTAGATTATGTTATTGTATGTGACATGAATTCATTAAGAGAGTGAAAAGGGTTCTGTTCAAAATTGTGATAGTAAGTAGTTGTTTGGCGACAGATTTTTAAATTTTAACCCACAAGTTGAAATTTATTTTCAGAAATACCCCACAACCATGCTATGGTTTCTTCACAATGCTTACTCCATCCCCGAAAGCTCAAGCTCATTGGCGGGGATCGAACCCAAGACCATCGGGACGAGAAGCGGCCACATGCCCCACTGAGCTTTTATAGCTTCATATTCAAAATTTCCGGTAAATTCTATCTACAAAGTATCACGCCAGGTTAATCTCAACCTTGGAGAAACCAGGAAGGTCGAATGCATACGCGGAAGCAAAACATCATTAGTCCATGATTGGTTTCCATTGAAATTTGCAAAATTAAGTGGTTTTAAAAAGAGCTGTTGAATGCCACTGGCTTTGAAAAGGTTTGGAAAGTCATTGCATTTGCGTTGCTAGTGAAATGTAGGGCAACTGAAAACTTCGTTCATTGATATCCGTTTGTCGAGCTTTGATGTTTAGAATAGTCTAATAGAATTGTTGATGGGAATCTTAATTAAATTATTCAGTGAATATTTTGGCGAACTTAATAATTTGCCGAGATTCTTTTTCTTCTTTGTATCAATCAGCTAAGTGGCCAAGCTCTGGTGACGAGAGTTTTCAAGCCGATCGAACGCCTCTGACTTGGGTTTACGACTACTTGTACTAAGCCTAACAGCCAGAACCGACAATTTAACGTATCATCGTAGTAGTCTGATCGTAGTCTGGTGCATGGCCACCCATCCAATTACCGACCGCATCAGCCGTTGCTTAGCTTTGATGATCAGATCAGATCACCAGCCAACCTTAGCTAGCCGAGCTACAGGCGCCGAGATAATAATAATAATAATAAATTGTTTATTCAGGCAACAAAGAGTACATATTTCGAACTTACTACTATAAACTATTATAAACTATCAATAAAATTAAAATGTTACAAATTTGCTAGCCATAATAGTAATACCTGCTAATTGTTAACATTCGACGACCTCGTTGGCGTAAAGGTTACCATGCCGGTCTGCTAATCAGATGGTTCCGGGTTCGATTCCCGGCCCGGTCAACATCTTTGTGCTTAACTAAATTTGTTGGCTGTGGGTCTGGGTGTTAAATATGTATTTATATATAATATGTATGTATATGTAGTATATCAGTTGTGTCAGCAACCATAATACGAGCTAGAAATGGTTCAGTATGGGGCTAACCAGCCGTGTGTGAAAGTGTAAAAAAAAAAAAAAAAAAAAAAATTGTTATCGCTTGTGGGATGACTATTATATTTAATTAGGTATATACTATGTATCTACTATGAGGGAAGTAAAACTTATTCTGCTCACCGTAAGCTCTGGTAGATTGTGGAGATAGCTGCATTAACCTCCTGTCGATATCCCCTATACTTGATCTACCTTCTTTATGAGCCTCTAAAGCCAAATAGTCCAAATCGTTTCGACATCTTGGAGTCTTGTTGTACACGAGAAATCGTGTTAGTTGGTCCATTTTTAAAATTTTTTTCTACTTTTTATAGTAGAAACTAGTTTATACTATTTATAGGGTTGATAGTAATGTAAAACCTTTTAAGGGCAGCCTAAGTACGTCTAGGAAATTGCCTAGACGTACTTAGGCTTTTACTATGGTACTAAAAATTTTGTTTTCAGACTTTAGGAAATTTGTTGAAAAAAATTAGCTTCCTCATACATTTTGCTGCGTTGGCGACATTATTGTATGGAACAGCTGAATTTTTATTCGAGAATTTTTAAAAGTCATCGAATTAAAATTGATATTTAACAAAAAATAATATTTTTATTTATTAATTTATATTTCTTAAGTATTTTAATTTTTGTTAAAAGGTTTTGTCAATAACAGCTAGTAACTTGAATATATTTAGTATATAATTTGGAACTTATTGACCTTTTATGTATTGTTGTTTGCTTTCTACAAGTATTTTACCACGAGTACTACTAAGTAACTAAACGTGTATTTATAATTTGTATTGATTGAATGTTTATTTAATGTGTTGGTTATATTTTGTTAAAATATTTAAGTAACTTAGTCTGAGTTATTTTTAAATTGAAATTTTAGTCAATCATGATAAATTTGTAAGAAAAGCACTTAATTAAATCAAAACAGCGTTTGCTAGTTAAATGCTTGAATTATTTTGAAGTAAATTATTTATTTTGAAAAATTTTAACTCCCGAACAAAATATGTTTCTAACGGCAATTCTTTAAAAACTGAAAAACAAAATAAATTTAAATCCATCCTCTTTTTTTTATTAAAAACGAACAGTGTTATTCTATAAAACGTTTCTTATTCCATAACCAAAACTTGTTCGAATAAATTGCAATTTGAATTTTAGTACCGGCCGTTTCCAATTCGATTTGCAAACTGTGTTCTATTTTCAAATTGGTGCTACTCTTTTGTTTCACGTGTGAGGTGTGTTCGCGGCAACAACGTATCACAGAGTAGCTGGGAAGTCAGCGTGCACTGATATCTGGGAATTCCTGCATTCCACGTACGGCATTCTGACTGTCTCACAACCTTTTGTCTAATAAAACTGTCGCGCTTGTGAATGTGACTGACTGTACTGCTGTTTTAAAAGGATTTTTTATATTTCTTTAAAATTAATAAGTAAAGAAACTATAATGTATTTGTGAGTGTGTATGTGCGTATAATATGTGTGTGTGTATGTTTGTTACTTCTTCACGCTTAAACGGCTGGATCGATTTATATGAGATTTACTATGAAGATAGGTGAGATCTTGGATTAACCCATAGACTATTTTTTATCCCGGACTAACTTCTTTTTGTTCCAAAATAACGCGGGTAACTTCGTGGGGCGCACTTGTACTAGCTAAGCGCCAAAAAATTTAACTATAATCAAAGGTAAAAACCATTGACACAAATTTATATGTACTGTAAGTAAATAACAAATATATATTTTTTATAAAGTATACATTTGACCAGCATAATGACTTAGCAGGCTATCGATATTTTGGCTTAGGTGGGGCATGCATAGTCTGGAAATACTGTATTTTAAGGAGGCTGCCGAAACACACAGTTAAGTGATTGGCTTCAATATGAAAAAAAATATGGTTTGCGATAAAAGAGTACTTTTGATAAAGACATTTAGATTTTATCAAGACATACGAGTACAAAAGAGTATTTGAACAAAAGAGAATTCGATATAATTAATTTTTATCATAAAAAAATACAGTAGATTTTTTATTGGAAAATTAGAAAAAAATTAACACCCTTAATTTAGTACCTATACGATTATTCTATGCGTGCATTTAAATATTTAATTTAAAAGAATAAAACGAGTAAAGCAGTCGGTAGTAACGAGTCTCTTCACTAAATCGCACTTGAAATTTCATTGCTTGGTGTGAATTCGAAATAGTTTCGCTTGTTTCGGAATTGGTGCCTATTTAAGCATGCAAAGCGCTGAATACATGTCAAGGTATTGAAATAATTTCATGGAGAAATGAGAAACTTAGACCAGGTTTTTTCTTTCTCAACTGAAGCGTCTGTAGGTCGGCTAGCTAAGGTGATCTGATGCGATCATCGTGGTTAAGCAACGGTCGATGCGGACAATGAAAGATTACAATAATCTTCTTCTTTTTCTTCTAATATATACCATTTCCATATCACAATGTTGGGTACCGTACTCCTCCGAAACGGCTTGACAGATTTTCGACAAATTTTATATGCGTATTCAGTAGGTCCGAGAATCGGCTACTATCTATTTTTCATACCCTTAAGTGATGGCATATTATTTTTTGTTATAGCGGCACGGGAAATACATACCTATCTTGTGAACGTTTCAGCCTTCTAGCTAAAAGTAATAGCTAGACTGGAGACAGACAGACGGCGGAGGCTTAGTAGGTAATAGGGTTCCGTTTTACCTTTTAGGTACGAAGCCATACAAATGGTTTTGCCATAACATAACTGGTATCTGTGAAACTGGTATCTGTGTAAATGTACCATTTCACGTTTACGAAGACTGACACGTACGATAAACTGACGCTCCATACCTCCTCGCGGTACGAACCAATTACAAATCATTCTAATTTTAAACGCTCGCTGTTTTGTGGTTGGAAGGGGTTTGGTTCTTGATTTTAAAATTGTAAATTCAAATAGAAAAATTAATTCATAATATTCTTCTCTTTTTAAGTTTGTAATAAATTCCAAAAAGTTATAATATTGTTATTATTTATATTTCATTTTTGCGATGAATTGTGTCAATTCTTATTAAAAGTGTTTTAATTCTTATTATAAACGTTTAGTATTTTAAAAAACAAGGTTGCTGATAGTTAATTGATTTAAAATGTTTATGTGTGGCTTTTTTGTTCTAATATTTCTGGATTGTTTTTACGTGAAAATCTCCGTCGGTCAACAAAATGTATAGAGGAGCGAAATTTGTTTATGTTTATTTTCTCACAATGTTTTAATTTACCGTAAAGCAAGTGCAAATCCACTCATTATTAGAAAAGCATGTCATAGGTAGTATAGGGTTGTCTCGAACCATGGGCCATTCAATTGAAAAGCAGACGTTTCATCATTCACCCATACCCACTTTTGAAAAAGACGTGTATTAATTATAATACAAAGCATCAAATCAATTAAGTCCACTATTCAAACATCACTGTCAGAGCCTTTGGTAGGCGATAGGCGTCCTCGCTCACTTTACATGCAAATTAGCAGTCTCATTATTTACTCGTTGCTGCGATATAATGTACAACAAATTATGACACGTTATCGTTATATAATTATAATAAACTTTCGTAGCGCCTGTAGCTCGGCTGACTACACTGATCTGACACGATCATCGAAGCTAAGCAACGGTTGATACGGACGGTGTTTGGATGGGTCTGTCGTTTTAAAAGTGGCATTTTCATCTGGGCGTTACCCTAGGTCGGATGACACGTTAATTTATAGTCGTTAAGCCAAATAGGCCTTCGTGTGGCGAAAACTCTCGATACCAGAGCTTGGCCACTTAGCTCATTTGTAAAGATTGTACTAAGCGATTTATGTATATAACTATTATTAGTTATATATACATATATAACTAAAACCGGTTTCGTAGTTTTCAAATTTCAAATTTCGAAAAAATAATATAAGTTAAAATATAAAAACCTCTATGGTACTTGTAAACCAACGGCTTCAAATAATTGAGCTACGAAAAAGTATTTTCTATTGATTGTAGCGTAAAAAAAATACATGGCTAAGTGCGAGTCAAACTCGGGTATGAAAGGTTCCTTACCATTATATTAGAATTGCAAGAAACACGTTTTGTTTGTAGGGAGGCCCCCCTTAAATAATCATTTACTTTTAATTTAATAATTTATTTTAGAAGTGTACAACTTAATATTTTGTGTCAAATAGGGGGGCATTCTAATGCAGCTAATAATATAAATTAAAATATATTTAAAAAACATGTCTATTGCAATATGTATTTATATAATATTTGGGGGGTCCCAAATATTTTATAATTTAATTTTTCGTATTTGTTGTAAGTGGCAACGGAAATAGAAATACACCATCAGTGAAAATTATTTTTTTTATTTCCAGCTATCACGATTTATATGATACAGCCTGATGATAGACAGACAGCGGAGGCTTAGTAATAGGGTCCCGTTTTTACCTTTAGACACAAAACCCAAAAATGGACCAAAAAGATACGAACCAACAAAAAGTTTTTAATGTTTTTATTTTTATTCAAAGCCTTACCATGATAAAATATGTTGTAGTAATTCTTATTCTTTCGTTCAGGCGACATGAATACTTTTTCGCGCTCACTCACAATCTCCATGTCTTTGCTTCCACCGACACCACTCCGACTTTTAAACTGACTCATTTTCCCAAAAAAAAATCACACCACTCCAGCAAAAACGAAAGCTGTCTTCGTAAACTTACTATCATTAACGCTACGTTCAAATTTAGAAGCCGAAAACAAAAACGACCATCTTCCAACACATCTTTTGAATTTGGAATCAAAAAAGAACTCAATAAAAAACAGCTTTTAACGCCGCTTTTGAATTAAGAACTTCAAAAAGAAAAGAGAAAAAGAACTCGACTTTCAAATTTAGAACTCGTGTAAGAATTTCCAGCGTGTAGCGTCGCCGACATCGTTAGACATAATAACCGCTTCAAAAACAGCTCTAGAACATTCAAGAGGCAAGTGATAAAGTGAGTGAAAAATGCGAACCGCAAACAAAATGGCGGGTGAGTAGTTTAGGCGAGTTTTCCACATAAATTGGCGCCTTCTGGGGACTTTCCTGAGGCGCGGTAATTTTGAGACATGAGTTAATTGGACGCTTTCTTTCCGTCTAGACTGTGGAGTTTTGATGTTTGACACGTTTTAAATTGACTATTTCTTTGATTTTATAAGTGTGTTTCGAGTATTTTTTAAAAGATAAAGATAAAAGTTAAAGATAAATTTATTTGTAAAGTTGAAAATAGTGTACGTACAAAAGTTCTTACGTCTACATGATACCTTAAAGATAAACTGGTACGCTGTAGGGAGCACTACGCCCTGCTATAGGACTGCCAGGAGCCTGTATCACAGGGCCGTAGGAATTGCCGTTTCGAACCAGAATACACACATACACTTTATTATTAACCTATATGAGGGAAACATGTCTATTTAAACTAATAACTTAAACTAGTACTACTCACATTTTATACATTATCAAAACTCCGTAAACAGAACAAAAATATAAACAAAATACATATAACATAATCATTTATGTGCAAAGTACGAGTATATGTTATGTAAGCAAGTATCAAACATTTTTAAGCCTGGCTAACTACCACATCTTCAAGTTGGAAAATCCGTTGCCAGGCACCTAACAGTGTATTTTGGCATCCTTCTTGAGAGTTAGTTATTCCAAACTAGGTAAGCCCCACCTTAGAGTGTCGCTCTTCTTCTTCTTCGTATGAGATAAGTGGACAAGCTCTGGTGTTGAGAGTTTTCAAGACACCCTAAGGCCTCTGACTTGGCTTTACGACTATTTGTACTATAAAATTGTTTTAAAAAACAAACAACCGACTTCAAAACCACAACTAAAAAGGGAAAAATAATTTAAGGCCTAAATCAAATCAAGAATACATAAATAGAATAGAAGAGTTTATTTCGTGTACTTATAAAAAACTATTTTCAATTTATATTAATCCTGTATTCTTGAAGTCGTTGCCATCTAATAAGAAAAAATTTTCACCGTATTTGTTCGAACCGTTTGAGCATAAATAAGTCCAAAGCAGCACCAATTACATAATGTTTGTTGTGTCAAAACGTACTAAAACCAATTGCGAGTAAAGCGAGCTTGATGCGAGCGAAGCGAGCTATGCGCGAGCGAAGCGAGCGCGAATATTTTCACCGTATTTGTTCAAGCCGTTTGAGCATAAAGAAGTTCAAAGCAGCACAAATTATATTATATTTGGAGTGTCATACGCTAAAAACACCCTGGGGGAAAATCGAACGAAGCGGGATAACTCCTAGCGAAGCGAGCGCGTAAATATTTTCCTTATCCGTTTGAGGGTCTAGTCTATTAATATATCAAATTTTACAGTTCCTTCTTCCACTTAGTATGACCTAAGTGGCCAAGCTCTGGTGTCAGATTACTTTTGTTAGCCAGGCTGCTTATTTTATGAGCGAAATCTGTATTGCCGTATGAGCGCGAAGAAATAAAATAGGTTACCGAGTTATTTGGGCATCCCACGGGAATAGCAATAACTCTTTAAGATAAAAAGTAACCTTCGTGTTATACAAGGTCTAGTCTACCCCCATAGCAAATTTTAGCGAAATCAGTGTATCATGTGTTATTTGGTGCATCCCACGGGAACAGTAATTATTTTCGGGATAAAAAGTAGCCTATGTGTATACACATAGTCTAACCTTTCTTCATTCCAAATTTCATCAATGTCAGTACAGCCGTTCGAGCGTGAAGAAGTTAAAAAGATTTATATGTTATTTGGTGCATCCCACGAGAACAGTTTTTTTTTTTCGGGATAAAAAGTAGCGTATGTATTACCTATTTTCATCTCAAATTTCATGAATATCAGTACAGCCGAACGAGCGTGAATCTCTCTTTGGCCGTAAACATAACCTAACTTTTTAGGTTTTCCTTCGATTTCCCTAGGAATCCATCATCAGATCCTATTTTGGTGACAATGGGACCAATTCAGAACCATACTCTTTCAATTAAAAAAATAATTTTGAGAATCGATCCACAAATGGCTGAGAAATCGGTGAACATACATAAAAAAAATAAAAAAAAACATACAGTCGAATATATAACCTCCTCCTTTTTTGAAGTCGGTTAAAAACTAACAGCCGGGACCTACAATTTAACGTGTCATCCCACCCATAGTCAGTCTTGTCACACATCCAAAGATAGTAATCATCGAACGTTGCTTAGCTTCGATGGTTGTTTATACGCTTTGCTGGTCAAATCAAAGCTGAACTGAGTTAAAAAGTAACTAAATTAAATAAGAAAGTACTTCTTTTGAACTCTAGTGTAACCTCTAGTGCCTTCAAGTCAAACCAACTGACGAGACCTATGATTTCACGTGCCACCTAACCTACGAAAGCACCCAGTTTTAATTACATGTTAAATCACGAACTAACACAAATACACAATTGGCTCATAGAAAAAGTGTTATAGTGCTGTTTAACCTTTTTTAGCGTGGTAGGCTTAAGTTAGACTTTTGTTTATTCATATTTTTACTTTAAAAGAAAATAATCAACTAACGACATTTTTTTTAATGTGAGACTATCTTAATTGTTAATATTATTCTGCTTTTAGTATTTGTTGTTGTTAATTATAATCATGATGTTTACTGTTGTCGTAATAATTATCATTATGATATTACTGTTGTTGTTATATTAACGTTTGAAAAGTAATATTTCTAGCTCCTATACTATAGTTATCTACGGTTCATAAGATACACCCTAGTGACAGTCAGATATTATATGAAAAGCGAAATCTTAGATAAATGGTTCCGTTAGTATCTTTTGGGTGTGGAACCCTAAAAACTAAAGGAACAAGTTTTAAACGCTTACCTTTATCCCTGGCGATATAAAAAACCTTATTTAAAACCGCCGGCGCTGGTTTTTTCTCTTCCTCCTTTTTCTTGGAGTTTTGTGTTAAATTCATTTTGACGGTCTTCCAACGACTTGCGACATTTTTGTGCATTTTTGACGCGGCTCTTGTCTCTTGCATTGTTTTTTTAAGTTTCAACCGATTTCGAAAGAAAGTTCTCGATTTAGCTGTATTTTAGAAGTGTTTATCGTATTTGATTGAAAACTAAACTGATCAGACTACCAGGTGTTTGCAAATGCTGTTTCAAGTATAGCTATTTTGTTGGTTTTAATAGCTTTAGCATAGAAGGAGTGAGTGGTTTTGATAGTTTCGATTTATCTAGTATTTTTTTATGCTGAGAATTTTGGTACTCGAATTTAATTAGTAAGGTAATTGAGCACTTCAATTAATTTATGATATTTTTTTCAAATTGTGGCATTTGTTTTATTTCCGTACCGAATTTCATCTTATCAGGGTAAACCATGCATGGGCTATGTAAAATTTGTAACTAAATTGTATGCGCCTCTGGTTCTGTTATAGTACCAAATATATTATTAATACTTCTTTTACGTGTTTCAAAATGAATGTTTTTATTTTCAATGTTTTATTTCTATCTTTTTGTCAAATCACTAACTCATACCTTAGTAATTATTAAGTAAAAAATAACATATATAGCTAAAATAAAATTAATTAATGTAAATAACTTAATTATGAATACTGTCATAAGAGAAACATAGTTAAATTCCTAGTTAATAAGATAATTATAAATTAAATTCGAGTATTATTTTGTTCTACTTACTGGGTCTTGTTACGAGTATATGGGGAAATAATATTGCTCTTCAATATACTACTTAAAAAAAATATTAGTTAACAAAAGTATCAAATCATGTTACTCAACTAGCCAAATTGAAGAGTTGAATATAAGGGTTTAAGGGGCAAAACGAAGGTCAAACTTCTGAGCCCCATAAATTGTATGCCAGTATCGGCACCTTATTAATATATTGAATAGAAGCCTTTGCTATCAAGAGGGGTGTGAAAATGAATCACAAATAGTATAAAAGAGGTAATTTGAATGTATAAAAATCGTGAAATTTTCTTCATTATAAGAAAAGTTTGTTGACTCCGTGAAGTATCAAAATTTCGTGAAGTCATGGTTGAAGCATTTGCGTGATCATTATACGTTATAAAAACTTTGATTGGGAAAGATATGTTTATTTTTTTGTAATTGACTTTTTGTTGTGATTAACTACTTTCTTCAAGTGAGTGACGACATTCTCGATTTAAATCGGGTAAATTGTGTTCAAATGCTTATTGAGTTAAAAATATAGCTTGTTACAATGGCAATAAAAAATCTATACAAATTATGTACATAATATATAAAAAAAAAAATTAGCCCTTTCCACTTAAAGGATCAAAACGCATACCTAGAGATAACTTTCACTTAATGCTATAACATTACACAGTCAAAAGTTCGTAAGCACTTACGAACTTTTGTGTAAATTTGTTACTTCTTCATGTTTAACATCCTGGACCGATTTTTAATAACTTTGCTACGAAAATAGCTTCACTCTGGATCAACACATACGCTACCTTTTATCCCGAATTAAAGCAGGTAAACACTGGACGCAGCGCAGCAAGGTCTACATAATCAATAAATACCTTAAAAGCTGGTCTCTTGTCCGTAGTTTTTTTTCCAGATAGTTTTATCCTTGGTCAAGTCTATGACTCGCTTTTCACTTTCTCCTTATCCAAGGTTTCAAAATTACTTTCTAGGTCTTCCTCTACCTCTCCTGGCATCTCTCTTTCCTTCTATGATGCTTTTGACTAAATTATCAAGACGTATACGGTGGCCTATCATCTTTCAGGTAAATATACTAAGTATTATTTTATTTTCAACATTTGAGCCACGCGTACCACGTTTATCAAATTCTTTATCTCGGGCATGCTGAGAATAACTTTGCTGAAGCACGTTCTAAATAAACCCTAATTACCGAGATCTGGATAAGCGATACTTCACCGGAGCTAATAAAGCGGATATCAAAGACACAGTGGCGGCAGAAAGACAACTTTACTTGTAATCAGCACACGCTGAGCTGGAGCCAGTTTTGTGGCACGAATATAATATATTTTTTTTTATGTTTCTTGCGTATTGTTTTTCTTTGTTTTCTGTGTCACAAAATCAATGTTATTTTCTTTTCTTCTTTGTTATCTATATTTTTTTGGTATGAATTTAGTTCAGTTTAGTTTAATTGGTTCTATTAGCGACTACCGTAAGTAGCTCTTGTATGAAAAAAAAAATGTTATTTGACATTTGGGAATTTGTGAAAAGAGTGCACTGCAAACATATTGCTTACTTCTAACCATTACGCCAACGAGGTCGTCATATAATATGAGGCCAGGAAAGCCACAGTGACCTGTCATTCTTTCAATACTAATTTTAATTCTTATAATCGCTCCCAACGTGAAAGTCCTAGCACCACAGTTTAGTATTCATGTACCTATTTTATATGTTTGCTATTTCCCTTCACTTTTCTTCATTTGTATCCCTACGCGTCTCAAAAAGTTGGTCCTGAAAATCAGTGCTGCAGAGAAATCTGTAGCGTTTATACAGAGAGTTGACCTTTTCTTGACGCTTGGAGACACATACTATGCAGTCATTCTTTTTTTACTTTTCATGTTTGTTTTATGTAATTTGCAATACTGTATATGTATGTGTCTTCTGTGTCTGGAATTAGTGTGTTCTTTCTTTCTTTCTTTTTATGACAGCATGAGTTACCTAACTGTAATTTTATCAAAACTGATTTTAATTCTTAATACTGCTCCGTACAAGTCCTAGCGCCATAGTGACAATTTTTTTTGGCGCTGAGGAAATTCGTTAACGCATGCCCGGCAATGCTTGACGGAGGCGGCGAGGTATGTCGGGCTCGAAAACCTCCACGGTGTTCCCTCGCTGCGCCTTAAAGCCGGGAGGCTGGTACATGTATGTACTCTTCAACCTCTTCCATACATCTTCTAGTAACAGTGAACAAAAATTAGGCTATAATATTTTTTTTATTAATGACATTAGAATGTGAATTGAGTTTCTCCACTGTACTTGCTCACACTGTGTCCCAGCGTTCGACGGCCGACGAATGAGTCGGCTCAATCAACGTCGCGCTGAGAGGAGAGTATTTGTTACCGGAGTTTCTCCCAGTTCGCATCGACACCCAACTGCTCTGCGCTTTTAAAATGTGTTTTTTTTAACTCGAACTTCTACGGCGGAGCAAATAAAGGCTTGACACTTAATAGATATTGCCCCTAGAAGTCGCTCGTAGCTTGGTATACTAAGTTTATGGTTAGTTTACGTGATCATCCAAGATATTCTATGTATTAGACGGATTATTTTTTTTGTATAAATATGTCTAAAAAACTTCTTTGTTAGACAAAAAAACCTCCTAAAAATGAGCTTGATATCTTGAAAATTGAGCTGGCGCATGGGGAGTCCCCTTTCACAGATAAAATGCATTGAACAAAAAACTTTTTTCTGTACTTTCATTGTAAATCATCAATTTTTTTATTTTTCCAATTTATTTTTTTGGTATCTTGTAGAAAATTAAATTTTCTACAAAAAGTCTTTATTATTTTTTCACTAAAATGCATAGGAAAAAAGTTACAGCATTTTAGAAAACGCATTTCCCTCTTTGAATAGCTATCGTCTACTAAAAGTGACATAACGCGTCTATAGTAGCGTTTGTAGCTCGGGTAACTAAGATGATCCAACGCGATCATCGAGGTTAAGCAACGGTCAATGCGGACAGTCTTTAGATGGGTGACGATGCACAAGACTCTCTTTTAAAAACGACACGTTAAAGGTTTCTTTGTAGGTTCCGGCTGTTATTCTTAGTTCACTGCTTGAACTTTAAGTCAAGCAGAGGCTTTCGGGCGGCTTGAAAACTCTCGACACCAGAGCTTGGCCACTTAGGTCATACGAAGAAGAAGAAAAACGACCCTCTAATGTGGGTCCTACCTAGTTTGGTATAACTAACTCTCAGTGAGTGACAAGACTGTCATTTAAAAACTATTCATATGAATTTAACTATGAAAAATGAATTATAGTTTCGGCTGTTATTCTTAGTACAAGCAGTCGTTAAGTCAAGTCTTTTTTGCAGACAACTTTTGTCACCAGAGGTAGTCTTAAGCTCATATGAAAAGGAAGAAGATGCTTCTACAAGCAAAATATTATGATCGCCTCTTTGTTTAACTTCAAAATAAACAAATCTGTATAAATTTCTTGTTCACAAACGTATCCCAAACAAATCAAATGAAGTTTCGATTGAGCACCTCCATGCAACAGATCTGGCCAATAAAGTATGTGTATCTACATCCCGTAACTCTTCCGGCTCCAGTTCTATGGTACAGAACAATGCACGTGAGCGGATTGAAATGTACTGGTTTAGATTTGCTTGCTTTGAGCTCGAGCTTTTATTTATTACTTACTGGTTTTATTAAAAGGAGATAATAACTTGTTTTTTGAGAAAGAAAAAAAATGAAACGGTATCGTAGAGAAGTAAGGATGGAAAAGAAACGAATGTTATATTTTTTATTCAGTGAAATAGTTAGTGAATATATTTCAAACTTTTTCTTTAAGTAACTTTAATATTAGGATCAATCAATGTAAAGTGAGATCAATCAACTTAGATTTGCATAATAGTGCATAACTGCAATTAACTTGCAGTTCTTAACCCCATTGAATATTTTTTATCCTAAAAGTCTCCTTAGTAATTTATTAAAAATAAAAATTATATTAAGGGGGACCCTGTATTATAAGCGTGTTTTTTTTGTTTCACCTTAAAATTTTCACGCTTAACATTAATACAGAAAATTAAGTTGTATATTACCTTTTAAAATAAAATAAATAAATAAGGGGATTCCCGTACAACAAATACTTTTTCAAGAAATTTTACTAAATTTGACTTATTAACGATATATCGTCGACCCTCTACACATTCGCAGAAAATTAAATTATGTTTTTAATATTAAATTATTTATTTAAAAAATAGCATTCAAATTGTTTCATGACCTTTTTTATATTTCCAATCTGTTCCAAAGATTAATGCATTGATTTTATGAAAAATTTATCAACATTCTGACGAAAATTCCAAAACTTTTTCCATACCTATGTATATAGTAGGTGCAAGATTAAGAAATCTGCAAGTGCTGAGTACGTATTTTATCAAGAATCGAGAACGCCAAAGTCCGACCATATTTCTTTATTGGACAGCGTCAGCATTCCAACTAAACTTCGTTCCAACTAAAGATTGCTTAGTCGGGAAGTTTATTTATATTTTTAATTCAAGATGATTATCTCATATGTATGTATGTTGTAGATAATAATATATGGGATACCTAGCTTCGTCTTCTTCGTATAAGCTAAGTGGCCAAGCTCTGGTGTCAAATTTTTTCTAGAAAACTTTGGCGCCTAGGCTTAACAACTGCTAGTACTAAGTCTAACCAGCCGTGGTCTAACGTTTCATCCGACTCGCAGTAGCACCCAGATGATAGTGTCACTTTAAAAGGCAGTCTTGTCTGACCCAGTCCAGGATTTTCCGCATCGACCGTTGTCTAACCTCACTGATCGCGTCCAATCATCTAAGTTTGCTGAGCCAGGCGCTACGGGAGAGTGAGCAATAATAGGTAAGCTGACTATTATGATGACGAGGTTACTGGTCACTTACAAAAATCTGGAACATTTGAAATCCTACTTACTACTAAAATAATAAATGCAAAAGTTTGTGTGTGTGTGTAAGTGTGTGTGTATGTTTGTTACTTCTACACGCTCAAACAGCCAAACTGATTTTTTTCAAATTTGGTATGGAAATAGGTTAGACCTTGGACTATCACATAGGCAACTACTAATCCCGAAAACAATTGTGGCCTCCGTGGGATACGCAAATAACATCAAAATCTATATGTTACTCCTTCACGCTCCAAAGACAGGACCGATTTTTATTCACTACTAGCTGACTCGGCAAACGTTGTTTTGCCTCACTTAGGGGTATGAAAAATAGATAATGTAGCTTATATGACACGTTCGTAGATTTACCATAGCAGCGCCATCTATTGATTACTTACTCAACCCAGTCGAAAGGTATCGACATCTGTTAGAATCATTTGGAGTTAACAGATAATTGTGACTGTCAAATAATTACAGACAATAATTAGCAATAAATTAAAATTGCGACTATAATTTGAGATTTAAACTATCTTATCTCTCAAGTTGGATCGGACTGCACATGGTGTGCGAATTTTATTATAATCGGTTAAGTGGTTTATGAATCCATTGAGGACAAACATTGGGACACGAGATTTATATAATATATTAAGATGAAGATAGGTTAGACCTTGGATTAACACATAAGCTATTTTTTATCTCGAATTATCTTCTTTTTGTCTCATATTAACGCGGGCAGCACCGTGGGTAGTAACTAGTAAATATAATAAAAAAAAACATTAAAAATACAGTCTAGATTTCGGAAGAAAATTGAAAAGAATAAAATAAAGCTCATTATTTGAAGTACTTTTTTGTAATATCGGTTACACGCAAAACCTAAACATTTTTTTACATATTTCACACACGGCTGGTTAAATACTGGACCATTTATAGTTTGTGTTATAGTAGCTATATTGTATAATTATAGTTCAATTTATCACAGTTACTAATTAAAATCAAACGAATGCCGCAAACTAATTTATTTCATTGGCAGCTTGCAAATTCATTTGTAATGGGTTACGAGAGCAATTTTCAGAACAAGCTTAAAGCTACGAGTTTAAATTGTTTTGGTCACGTTTGTTTTGGTGAGCATTTTAATGAATTTATAATTTAGGTATAACTATTATTTATCTGGAGACCTAGAGATAGTGCGCGAAGGAGAGGTCGGCCTCTACAAAGTTGCAAAAAAGAGCCATACGAATATTAGTGGGAGGTAGATATAAAGAGACATGCAGAGAACATTTCAAAAATCTGCAAATAATGACATCTGTATCGCAATATATTTGACGTGCTGAAATATGTTTTTAATCACCTGCATATGTACCTACATAATTAAAAACTGTAATGCCAACAAAAGAAATACTCGTAAAAACAATGGCTTATTTCTAGAGAAGCCACGTCACCGACTTGCCATGTTAAATAAACTGCCGCACATTACTGGACAGAAACTATTTAATAAACTACCAGAAGCAGTTAAAACTCTAAAAAATGAAAAGAAATTCGAAAGGTGTATTAAAATTCTATTGCTTGACAAGACACTGTACACGGTCAAAGAGTATTTGGAGAATGACTATAGTCACTTGGCTTTTGGAGATGGTCCTGTGTCTGTACACGCCAAATGATTTCATTTTTATTTATCATAATTTTTTTCGCCCCTATGCAGCGCCTATGTTTAAGTTTTATGTTATTTTTTGACGAATTGTTAGAATGTACACATTTACGCGCTTACAGTAAGTAAGCGCCACCATGTTATTTTTGTTTCAATAAATCGATCTATCTATCTATCTGCAAAGGTGGCCAAGGACATAGTGAAGGTAGCCGGGCCTCTCTGGTCGAAAACAGCCAAAAGCCGAGTAATGTGGAATCAATTGGAGGAGGCTTTTACCGCCACAGGCGGACCTTACATCGACTGCAATTTAATAATTACGCGAAAACATTTTACTAACTTGTACTAACTTAAAACTCTAACAAAATCATTAACTCTGTTTTTATTTTTGGTTAAGGTAAATAAAAGCATTTTTATTTTTATTTTATTATTATTTATTTTGGTATTTCTACTACAGAACGAGCAGAGAGGCAGTAAAGAGACACCGATACAGAGTTGAGGTTCCAAACTTTCGTACAGAACGCTTTGCGTCGACCTTTATTGTGAGGACTACGAAGCTTTGGAACTCACTACCTGAGTCTCTGTTTCTTGAGAGGTATCATCCGGGGGTCTTCAAAAGTAGAGTTAATAGGTATCTTCTAGGTAAACGTGCCACACCGTAGACTGCAACGCAGCTATATATCTCGTAGTATATGATAGTATATGATTAGTCAATTTTCAATTCTAAATTATCATTTATATTAGAAAAAGTTTTATCTAATAGCCAAACCCTGAGTCTAATCTTAAAGCTGGCGGTGGAAGGTGCATCCCGGACAGTCGCGGGTACGCGGTTGTAGATCGCGGGCCCCAACACGTAAACGGACCTCTCCTATTTCACAAGTCTATGTACCGGGGTTTTCAGTTGCATCTTCTTCACGTTGCTACGTAAATCCCACGTTTTATGCTCGGTCCTTATAGTATTTTATTTATAGGAAAAATGATTGATTGACTTTAAAATCAACCATCAAGCGTTCTCAGGTAACAAACATAAACGAAATCTGATGGACATTGTGTCACGTGTAAAGTAAAACACATTTATCATTTACGGCTTTCAATTCTGGTTTAAGCCGTTGCTTTGGGAGAATTTTACGGTTGAGGTGATTGGATGGTTTACCGGTTTTCATATATTGACTTTCAAATTCAATTAATAGTTTTTTTTATTTTTGAATAGTGTACCAAAACGTTTAAACCATTTTTTTATTGACAACCTCGATGGCGTAATGGTTACCACGCTGGCCTGCCAACCAGAGGGTACGGAGTTTGATTCCCGGCACGGCCAACATCTTTGTGATGATAAGATGTTGGCCGTGTTGGTTTGGGTGTTAAATATGTATATTTATAAAGTATTTATCTATGTATATGTAGTATATTAGTTGTGTTAGCAACCATTATACAAATTTTTTGAAATGTTTTTTTTTCTCATTTCGTTCCCTCTTGCTCACACTCATATATTTACACAAGCGAGACGGCATGAAATTTCAAATATTTTCTTTATTGACACGAGTTATATAAGCTTACATTTATAGTACGGACAGCCCAACTGTGGAACTGAACCACAACCTTGTCAACAACTGTCTTCAAGGTGAGAGTAAACCAGTTTCTTCAAGCCAAGCGCGCTCCATCCTAGACCACTTCTGTCACTTAACATTAAGTTGTGGTTAAGCGCAAGCCTATGGATACATAAAAAAGGAAAACCACCCATCTGTGCCGTGACTCACTAAATTTCTTCATCTCAAAGTTCCGTACAACGCACATGCAAATAAATCCACAAAATTGGCCACAACTCACAGCCGCCGCTTTGCTTGGAACATGGAGTTAGTGTTAAATGGATCTGCTATGTAACAGCAGCGTCAACTACGGGAGCAAAACAGCATAATTTGGAAAATCATAAAAATTCTGTGTAAATTATGGGGCAACGGTTTTTTCAGTTATATTATTTTTAATTCAGTGTTAAAAATCATTAGAGATCCAAAACATGATTACGTAAAATTCGCTCGATAGTTTTATTATTAGAAAATTAGATGTGTCAATGTTGTTCTACTTATAGTTATAAAGAAATTAAAATAAACCTCACTTTTTAGTAGGTCGTGATATTTTCTAGAATAGTTAGAGCTCATAATTTCAATGATGTTAATTGTTGTTTTTGAGGAACTTTGCTTAAATTTGTTTAGCGCGTCCGAATTTGGTACAATAGTGCCTTAATTTTGGTAATTTAGCTATTATTTAAAACCATGTCACAAACTATTGTCGATTTGGCTTATTTTCCTATTCACCAGTTTAACAAGAGAATCTATTGTGTTTTTATTTTAGTGCCTTTTTTGTTTTTTATTATTAGATGACACTTCCAGAAACATTTTTTCCAATGCTTTAACGCATATTTCTTGTATTCCGTCAAATATCGTCCGTAAAATTGCCAACGGGATCGTAAAAGTGACAGAATTTTGTCTTGACATCACCTTAATTGACCCATAACTTGTCTTGTTCTGCGGTGTCACGAGGCCCTACTACGAACTCTAAAACGGTGCGTAATCCGTACTTATTCCATAATAGCAGATCGTCCCAGCTTCGCACGGGCTATAAAATAATCTATGTTGCAAAGAGAATCAAAAAATAACTAATGTTACTCAGGGATAATGTATCTTCCTAACGGTGAAAGGTTTTTTTAAATAGGTCCAGTAGTTTCGGAGCCTATTTGCGCCAAACAAACAAACAAAAAAATAAACAAAAATCAAACTTTTCCTCTTTATATATTGTATTCGTACGTTAGTTAGATAGTATTTAGTGCGTTGCGTGCGTAAGTTTATTAGAACTTTCCAAAGTTTTTAGTAAAGTAAAAGTTTATGCTATTTTTTTTTAATTTAATTTAGTATTATTTACATTAAATGATATTACTTGAAAAATATAATATCATAACGTTTTTATTTGTTTAAGAAAACACATACCAAAGAACATTTGTCTGATTTTACTCTTTACAGCAACGCTATTGACCAGCAGAGCGCTTAACCACACGAATTATAGGAACTCTTGACTAAGGAGGAGCATGCCTTGTCTGTAATAACTAGCACTCAAGGAGGCTGTCGAAACACATTGATATAGTTAATTGGCAATGTTTTTTTTTCAGCTTGAGGTTGTTAGATAGCCAGGTAAGTACTAGAAAACGTCCTTCCACCATGCTTTGGTTTCCTCACGAAGTTTTTCTTTACCGAAAGAGTTCAAGTTCAAGTTCATTGGCAGGGATCGAACCCACGACCTTCGGGGCGTGAAGCGAACGCACACCTGACTGTGCTGTCGTCGCTTCAAAATACTATTTTGACAACAAAAGTACTATGGTAGTTCTACAGCGTGATGCCATAATCTACAGATGGGGTGCACGTGAAATATGACACCTTTTAAGCGTAAATGTGGTCTTTTTCTCTCCCCCTTTTAAGTAGGTTTTCGAAAGACAGGAAGTGCACATGTGATACTCAGGAAATAAGGTTCACTAAGAACTGCTCAGTTCCACTTATACAAACTAATAAGCTCGTCACAAAGATGTTGGCCGTACCTGGAATTGAATCCGGGACCCGCTGGCTGACAGTCCAGCATGGTAACCATTACGCCAACGGGGCCGTCAAATCAGGAATACATGCACAAAACATGCAATTATGAACACACACTCAAAATCAATACAGGCATTCGAATTTTTGAAAATCGAAAACCTATCACACTGTGGGAACCAACACTTAGCGCTTTGCAGTCTTGGACTCGGATAGGCATGTCCGAGACTGCAAAGCGGCCTCTGCCCTTTTTATTTTCCTGAAATAAGTTCCTACTATACATTGTAGCAATAAAGAGAAAGCCCCTGGGCTATTACCCTACTATTAGTTGTAATTTAGACCTCATTGCAGCTTCATTTCTATAAACATAAACGTATGAACCATAGAGTTAACAACAGTTTGGCCATTCGCTCTACTTAGATTAAAACAAATTTCCGTAAAGTTGGCTTAGATTTGCCGTAAGTGGTTTGCCTCCACCTTTGTGGTCAGAACCACCAAACTTTAGGAAGTTTTAGCAAATTCCCTGTTTTGTTTCCTAATAATTATAATTTATTGATTTCCAAGGCCTGAGTGCACTAGGTCTTTGAAGATAATACTGTTTCGCCGTAGACCTTACCACAATATCACTCGGCTCGAAATTGTGATAATTCTTGATTTTTTAAGCGTACAGCCGGTTCATCAAAAATTAAATTACATAATTAAATTACATCAGTTCTGCAGTTTCAGCATGAAAAAATAACAAACATACGCAATCGCAGAATAACGTAGATAGCATATTTATTTAAATAAAACTACTTTATACTCTTCAGTCCCTACTATAACAACCCACTTAACTATATTTTTTTTTATGGAATGTACTCATAATATTTTTTTACAATGAAGTATTTTATAATATTTAACAATAAAATATTACTTTATTGTAAATCAAAAAACAAAACATGATTTGTATTACGAAAAAAAACAGGTAGTATCCTTATTGTATTTTAATTTTAGACCTTATCACCTGAGATGATTTGCTTCGGATGGATAATAGAAGATTTTTATGGTTATACCGTTTTGTTTGAGTTGAGCAGCCTAACTTTGGTTTGTCATGTTTTCAAGCCTGTACTTTCCGTCCAGCAGTTTTTTTAACTCCATGGGAAATTCATAACATTTTTACTAATATTGCAGTGTGCATTATGAAACTGCAACTATGTTATTACCATTGCAGTATGTGAACACATTTACTGTAGTTATGTTATAAATTAATACCAGTTACGTGTTTTTATGATGTAATTAAAGGCTTATGCTAGCTAGGTAAGAACGAAATACATAATATATTGTGTATACCACAGTGGTAAGAGAAAAATAGGATATTTAGGAAAAACATCGTCTATTGTTGCCCCTATAATCATAATGGTTTTTATGACAATTTTGTCTTTCGCACCTTCGTTATAAAGTCGTCTATGTGTATGTCTTTTCAAACGACATGGTTTTGAACATTAAAACTAACCCGTTTAATGAATGAATGCTACGCAATTCTAAGCTGTAAAAATGCTGTATTGACTTTTTTAATGCAAAACATAGATTGATTGATAGAATTTTGAAGCATAATTGGCTACATAGGCTTAGGATTTGGAGTAAGTTATGAAGTTTTTAATAGTCGAGGCGTGGCGTTTCGTGAGTTTCATTCATGCTAATAATACCTGAAATAAATTATATACTGACTTAAAAAACTAAAAAATCACTACAATATTAATTTGCTCTACCTAAATTAGATTTTAATTTTAATAATATTAGAATAAGTAAGGAACCATATCTTTAACCCTCGCAAAAACGACGGGATGTTAAAACTTGACGAATTACGTGTCTGATTGTAGCGTATAGCATTCTAACGTTTGATCAGATTTTGATTAGGGTTTTTTTGTTTGAAAGATGTATCAAGATGTGTGCTTAGCTATGTTTGATGATATTTATCCAATACGGCGGCTTCCACAAGATGGCGAATGACGTACTTTCTTACGACAGCCTCAATATGGGTATCAATTGAAAGGGGTTCATTGGTAGAATGGTAGCGATTCTGCGGCACACACGACTAAACTAAATTTAAAAAGCCCCGTCTCTTTTCATCTTAGGTGGCCAGATAGAAAGTGACGGCTCGTTCTGAACCACAGACAAAACAACTAAAATCACGTCAAAAATGGAATGTGCAGGTAGTTTAGAGGTTATACAAGTGAGTGCCGTCTAAAGTCGCCTATATTTTCTACATTTGACCTGATTTTAGTTGTTTTGACTATGCTGCAAAGCGTGCTGTCTCTTTCTGGCCACCTAAGATAAAAGAGACGGGGCTTCTTTAAATTTAGTTTAGTCGTGTGTGCCGCTGAATCGCCACCAATATATATATTGAGATAAGTTTTCAATTTAAGAAGGTCATTTTACTCTATTTTAAGAAAATTTTAATATAATAATAATGTTAATGAAAACTAAGTTTCATTATAACCTCATTTTACCCATCACAATTTCTCAAAATTAACCTTAAATAACAAGGTGGCACAATTTTCAAAAGTAGAACACATTTATCTGAGAGCTTAAAAGTTCGCAAATTTTAAGCTTGGCTATAAATTTTCGCCGTTACTTATTTAAAGCGAGTATATTTTATGCAAGTAGGATGCAGAGGTAGACCTGCGGGGCGAGCACTGGACTAGGAGGATTTATAGTCTTTCCACCTCACAATGGAAACGCTTCTTAATAGGACTCATGGCAACAAGGAACCATTTCGCACAATCATTTCCTTAACGTCACTAGACAAAAATGATTAATTTTGATCAGTTTTTTTGTTACCATATAAAGGTTTTTTGGTTTTTGATTTTATTAAATAAGTACTGTTAGTTTTATTCCATAATAAAAACAAAAGATCTACATAGTTACACTACTTTTATTTATGCCCTTTTAAAAAAAATCT
This sequence comes from Mellilla xanthometata, assembly GCA_035578125.1. Lineage (NCBI taxonomy): Eukaryota > Metazoa > Arthropoda > Insecta > Lepidoptera > Geometridae > Mellilla > Mellilla xanthometata. The sequence continues at coordinate 2,069,198 of JAPUBQ010000020.1, forward strand.
AAACTTTAAATGCTTGTACTGAAAATGTGTATATTTTGTTTAGTGACGTTAAGGAAATGAATGTGCGATTTCTCTTAAAGTATTAACTTGAAGTTTTAATTGTGGACATTTTATACCGCTGATCCTCGCTGTTTCCAAGTTAAATGACGGTAATTACTCTTCGATTGACATGTTGTAAGAATAGACTATCCTATAATTGGGAGGTGAGAGAAAAAAAGGACGTAAGTAATCATTTTGTGTTATCATTTTAATAATAAAATCAAATATATGTTTTGTGTTGCAAAGAATTTGAGAAAATTCACAAAAATATAACTTCATACAAATTAACAAATAATTAAAAGTAAAAAAAACAAAAACAAACCAATTTTTGCATCTCCTGGGGGAAAAAATATCCACTACCCGTGCTTGCTCCGTTGAAAAACTTCTCCTTAGAAACGGAGAAGGTACGTATCTTTGAGGTCCTATTAAAAGTGTATAGAGAAACTGCATGTACGTTCCCACAGGTTTTGACGACCCCATGCATTAGTGAAATGGCTACTTTTACGGCGAGGGTCAGGAAATAGTTTTTAAAAAAACTATTTTTAATTAACATAGAAATATATTTTGAAATAAAAATTACAAGTGGCTAGGAATATGTGTTAACGCGACGGAAGCCCAATCCAAACTCTAAACTACTCAATTAGAATTGCAACTATCTCGCATTGCATTGACGTCAAAGCAAGTCAAAGCAAGCAAGTCAGCGGTTTTATTTTTATAGATAACTGTGTCTTTTCCGATATAACACTACCATGCTGGACTGGCAACCAGAGGGTCCCATGTTCTATTCCCGGCCTACGACCAACATTTTTGTGATGAACTAAATTTTTGGCTGTCGGTCTGGCAGTTCAATATGAATGTATATAAAGTATTTCTGTACGTATATGTAGTATATCAGTAGTGTTAGCAACCATAATACCAACTAGAAATAGTTTAGCATGCATGGGGCTTACCAGCTTTTTTGTGAAATGTGTACTAATATGTTTTATATGATTATTTATTAAGCTGGTACTCGAAAATTTATCTCATAAGGAAAAAGATATACTAGAGCATCACGGCACTGTCTAATGCGGGTTAGCGAATAACACAAAAACTAAAAAAAAACTTCTTAAAAAAGCAACTTAAACTACAAATTTCTTCCAAAAATATGTTAAGAAAGATATAAAAACCAAAGCAGCCAAATGCGCCTCCCATGTTTGCTCGGGTGAACATTTTCATTTGCACCTCATCCCTGCACGCCGGCGCACTCTATAAAACTAGAATAGCTTAGCATCTTGCCGTTGACTTTGTGATAGGAGCTAGTGGCTCATTTTATTACTAGTAAGATTTAGATTTTCTAAGAAAACCAATTAATGAAATTCTAGCTGCGCCGCTATATTCGTTACAAATTTATTAATAAACAAATCAGTAGAATTGAGTTACAAAAAAGTTACAAATATACCTACACACACAAACACACACACACACACACAGACACACACACAGGGGATGGGATGGGGATGGGATGGGATGATAAAATTGAAGTGTGACTACTAAAATTATTACTTAAAAAGAGTAGTTACAAAAAGTAAACTTTTAAATTTCATTAAATATTCTGTATCATTGAATACTACACACATTAGCAATTGTTTTTATCTATTTATTTAAAAATACTACTTTTAAGCGTGTTTTAGTTTTAAGCTAACTTACTGGCGTTTAATTTTCAGATGGCATCAGCTAAAAAAGTCTATCACACATTGATTGAATGCGCTATGCAAGTTAGTTAGTATATAAAAATTTCATTAAACAATTGAGAAAGAAAATAAGTCTGAAAAAAAAAATTACACTATCTCCTTATCTAAAAATTCCTCGAAACTAATATCAGTGCAGTGTACACAGTAACCGAATTGCAGAAATAGCGCTCAGAGTGATACTTTCATATTATATACTCACTGTATATCTGTGTATAGTATATACATACATATGTAGAGGCAAGCGGGAAGGATAGATATGTTACATGAAAATTTTTTAGGTGTTAAAAAAATAGTAAGCGAGAAAAAACAAAAAGATATTTAGATGTAAATATGATAATAACTGTGTTACCCACGATATTCCGGAACAGAAAGACGTTAATTCAGGATAAAAGTAGCCTTTGTTTAAATCCAAGTTCTAACCTATCTCCATAGCCAATTTCATCAAAAGTGGTCCAGCCAAACAAGTAACAAACATACATAGATTATGAACTCATTTGTGCACCTCACGGGAACTGCAATTGTTTTCGGGTTAAAAGTAGCCTTCACACTGAATTTAATCAAAATAGGTTCAGCCGTTTGAGCGTGAAGAAGTTAGAAACATACATTTACACACAGACTATCGCATTTATAATATTAGTAGGATTTACTAGTAATGAAATATCGCTTTCGGGTTTGGGATTTATTTTTTTATTATGTATGTACTTTTCAGTTGTTATTTTCAAAGAATCCTGTATATATAAGAAATTATTGCTGAAGATAAATAAATAATTAGGACACATTTCACACACGGCTGGTCAGTCCCATACTGGACCATTTCTAGTTTGTATTATGGTTGCTAACACAAGTGATATACTACATATATATACATAATACTATACTTTATATAGATACATATTTAACAGCCAGACCAACAGCCAACAAATTTAGTTTAGCACAAAAATGTTGAACGTGCCGGGAATTGAACCCGGGACCTTCTGATTGGCAAACCGGCATGATAACCATAACGCCAACGAGGTCGTTGTCTATCGATATTATTATCTATCTGATATAATAACTTGTTTGTAGTTTTTCATATCTTATAAGTACATAGGACTAGTTATGTAATTACATATTTAATTACTGTTTTATTTATCACGATATCTTTAATCTTGTCACTAGTAGCACGACTTAGTAGTAAAGTGATTTTTTACATTAATTGTTTAAACAATATTATGTATTCTGCTTAGAATAAACTGTTATTTTATATATGTTTTGTGTTGAAAATTTTGTATGTGTCTAAGTCTGTATGTTTATTACTTCTTCACGCTCCAACGGCTGAACTAATTTTGATGAAAATCAGTTTTTTTTCTTTTTTTGCCCCATACTGAAACATTTCTAGCTCGTATTACGGTTGCTAACACAACTGATATACTACATTTACATGTATACATATTATATTACATATTTGACACCCAGACCCACAGCCAACCAATTTAGTTAAGCACAAAGATGTTGACCGGGCCGGGAATCGAACCCGGAACCTTCTGATTAGCAGACCGGCATGGTAACCTTTACGCCAACGAGGTCGTCAATTATGGAACGTTAGCAAAGTTGTGTAACCACATAAAACTTTGATCCTCTCTTAACAACTCGTTCCTTAGCAATTAGTTGAAAAGACTTCATTTACTCGCTTTCGACACATGAGTTTGTTCAGAGGCTGTTTGTTTTGTATCTGGAACGAAGCCGTGGGTTTAGAAATAAGCAAACATTGAACATAGAATGGATTTTTATGAGATTTTATTACTATCCTTTTTTTTACTATATCTCATCATCTTGTATGAAACTAATGAAACTAATGTTTTTAAGTGTAAAGTAATTATTGTAGTATGACTTGCCTTTAACGTATGTTATTTAGGGCTTATAAAGTTCTGTATTTCTTGCAAATAATATAAAACCGACATTAATTTAAAAAGAAAGGAAACAGAATCACACAATGTAAGAGCTAAATGTATGAGCATGAAGATTTATAAGAGCTAAACAGTATAAAGCTTAGCATAAGCAGCCCATTATACTTTCTCACAGCTGGGACTCGGAGCATTCTCTCATGAGAAGAGAGATATAGGCCACAATTCATCACGCTAGTCAAGGATGAGTTGGCGGATAATACACGTCATCGGATATTGTGGTCCTCAAACATGTCGAATTACTCACGATGTTTTTCTTCAGAGTAAAGCGAGGGCAAATCCACTCATAACTTGAAAAAACAAGCCACTGACTGGAATCAATCCAGGGGCCGTCTGATTGACGTTTCATGTTAGCTTTTTTTAAACATAACTGTACTGGCCAAATAATCCTTTTTTGATATTATTATTCTCCGGGTGATCTAAGTAGCCAAGCTCTGGTCCGAGAGTGACCCGGAGACACTTTAATCCACTTAGCTCATATGAAGAAAAAAAAAGATTTATTATTCCAGATTAACGCAAGTTAAAATACATCCTTAACTTTTTTACATCCTTATCAATATACCTTTCCTATGTATCCTAATTACAATTCTCTGATTCCGTACCTAAAAGCAAGGATGTGAAAAGCCTTTGCTAATGTTGACTTGTGTTCGAGAAACGGCTAAAATTATGTTTCTACTGCTTACGAAGCGGTGCTCAGATAAAATAATAATTAAAACGCCCCAGGTCTTCTACTCTTCTACTCTTTGCTATAAATGTAACCTTAAAATAACGTCGCCTTTTGAACATTTTGTAATATCAAATGTTTAAGTCAGTTGTAATATCAAATGCTGAAGTCTTCGATCAAAAAAGTACTAGATTAAAGGTGTTGTCTCTCAAAACGGCTAGGAAAATAAGACCATAAGTAAGAGTGTGGTCTTATTTGAGTTTGAGGAATTTTAACGTTATTAGTATAGTAATTCAGTTGAATTTTCTAACGCCCACGTTGAATGTAGTATAGCAAGTATGACCGTTCGCAACGGTCATAAAATTTTATAGCTGTTATCGCGGAGTAAGATAGTTTATGTTAATTACGGCACTAGTCGTAACTTCAACCTTAAGATACAGTGGTAAGGTTGACTTGAATTGAAATATATTTTTACCAAATTTTACATGTGTATTCAGCAGGTCTGAGAATTGGCTACTATTTTTTTTCCGTACCCCTAAGCGATAAGGGGTTGCCCTTAAATTTTTGACGAATTATTTTGTTTTAATTTTTTTTAATAAAATGGCATAAAAATACATACACCCTAAATTTTTACTTTTTTATCACAAACTCCTAGTTTTTTATGGCCTTTTTAGTAATATCATCAATTTTCATCCCGCTCGATGACTGATCACAACAACGTTTGCCGGGTCAGCCAGTTCTAATATAAGAAGAAAGATGTCGTCGATCCATCTCAATACCGGACACTATCTTATTTATCTTAACAATATAGCTGTCCGATCCTGCACCAAGCCTACCCATTAAAGGCCACTAAGCATACAGCATGTAAGCACAATCCACCATCAATATCTCATCAGAAGGGATGACGTAGACTCGCCAGTCATTCCGTTGATTGATGGACGTCGAGAGACAATTTTTCAGATGGAATCGATTAGAGCGAAGGAGTTACTGAGTTATTTTAGCTATTTCTGGTAGATAAAGGTGTTGAATAGCTTCTTTTCTTGTTTTTTTTAGTAAATATTGCACACTGGCAGGCAGAATATGGAACACTTTTTCTTTGATTGAATACCTGTCTGTATACTCTGGCTATATTCGCAATAAATTGATTTAAATTTAAAATTTTAGCGCGTTTACTTATAATGCCTTTTACCCGGTTATTTTTGCTCATCGTTGCTTAGAAACACGTAAATATTTATGGGTCCAATTTAGTAAGGAAATAAATTTGATCAGTAATGCATGTAGCTCGGCTAGCTAAAGTAATCTGACGCGATCATCGAAGCTAAGCAATGGTCCATGCGGACGGTGTTTGGATGGGTGACCATGTACAAGATGTCGTTTCTCATGTGGCATTTTCTTCTGGGCACTACCGTTCATCGGACGACATGTTAAATTGTAGGTCCCGGCTGTTAATCTTAGTATAATCATTCATTAAGCCAAATCAAAGGCCTTCAGGTGGCTTGAAAACTCTCGACACCAGAGGTTGGCCACTTACCACAGCTCATACAATGAAGAAGAATATCAGCAGTGTAGATTTCATATTGCTTATAAATGGTTTAGTATGGGGCTAACCAGTCTTGAAATGTCTCCTAGTAAAAACATTAAATATAATAAAAACACTTTCGACTAACACATAAAAAAAATTGATCATCCGTTCGGAAACTACGATACCATACAGAAACACACAAACAAATAGACACATCAAACTTGTAAACACCCCGCCCTATAAGCTTCGGGGAATAAAAATAAGTAAAACTACAAGATCTCGTATGCTAATCCTAAAAATCTCAACCATAATATTCCAAAAATAGCCTCCAAAGAAAAATGTCCAACGCAAGGAGCAAACATTTCTCCAGCGTTATAAGTAGTTATCCCCAAAGATTTGCCGTCGGCATATCTCAGGGAGAGTTGATTTATTTCTTTATACACTGTTTCCGGTCCCGACCAAGGATTATGTTTGTACTGGTTGTTGATATCTGAGATTTTATTTGTTGGCCTTATATTTTTATGAGGGTATTTTTCTAGAATTTTCTTTAAGACCTTTGATAAGGTATCAGATGCAGATCCTAGAAGAGGATTGGAGGTCTGTATTTAATGGTGGCAGATTGCAAAGAGAGGTTAAGAGAGGCCTAAACTTAGGTCTCATAAGAAAGTGTCGATAATTAATAACAGTGTCGTTTTCACTAATCTAACCTCTCTCTCGCGAGCCAGTCTTTCCAGTAATAAGCATGCTTCCACCTTAGGCTAGTGTGTCGATAGATCGTATAGTTGGGCGCTTTGCTAGACAAATGCTTAAGCTATATTGAAAATATGAACATCTATTTTAGAACGTCAAAGTCTTTGATGAAAATCGTATATGAACAAGGAAAATCCAAATCTAAAATTCCTTTATTTGACACTAGTTGCGCCCGCTAATCTAGGATAATAATATGAAGTTAATTCAGAATAAAAAAAAATTGTTGCCTGTAAAGTCGGTTTTACGGGCGAAGATTTTACGTGACAACGTCTGCCGCGCGCGCAGCACGCGGCAGACGTCATAGTTGAGTGGGAGAGAGACGCAAGGCATTCGGCGGGCCTCTCTCTCGTTCGGTGACTCATCGTAACGTACCGGGCGTTACACTTTTTCATAAGTGACTCCCAGCCGCAACCTAATTTAAGACGTTGTCACGTCAAAAAGGAAACCATGTTTTAAACCAAGGTCTAACCAATCTTCATAGTGTTCAATCTCATCAACATGGGCCCAGCAGCTGTTGGAGCGTGAAGGAGTAACATAGATTTTGAAGTTATTTGCGTATCCCATGGGAACCAAAATTGATTTCGGGATAAAAAGTAGCATTTGTGTTAATCCAAGGTCTAACCTATCTTCAGGCCCAATTTCACCAAAATTGGTTCAGCTGCTTGAGCGTGAAGAAATTACAAACATACACACACACACATACAAACTTTCGAATTTATTATAATTATTAGTAGGAATAAAAATAGAAATCTTCAAATTCATAGGTCTGGAAACTATTTTGATGTCTCCCTCCATAGAAAGTTATTCTTTAGTTTATAGATTATAGTTTATTTATTATCTTGCAACACATGTATGATATAAGGCTAGAAAGAAAATAAGAGAAAGGCTATTTTAGAAATTAACGCTCAGCAATTATGAAAACAAATGTGAACTAAAACAAACAACACCTTACTAAACACTTCCTTTGTATTTAACCTCCAAGACGCAGGTGTCACGTATCATATCAATTTAATATAATAACAGCACCGTTTAGTATCACCTTATCATTCCATTTAGGTAAACACGGGGGGTGAGGGGGATGCGGACACTAATGCGAGAATTGATGTGAGTACCGCGAGGAACAAAGAACAAATGTGAAAAAATCACCCGCTGTCTCTTAGGGATGGGACGCAAAATGTATCGATAATGTCGATTGGATTTAATTTAATTACTTGGAGTTTTTTTGACTAAAAATCTTTGAATATTGTTTACGTATGTAAGGCATCTTAATCATTTTAGTGTAGAAATCGGTCACGCTTATATATCATCACTCACCCCTGAAATAGTTGGACTCATTCCAACTTTTAATAATAGTGTAAGTGTGACCGTTTTCTACGCGGAAGTTATTTTTTAAAACCTTTGACTTTAATAAAATACCATGCATATATTTTTATGTATAAACTATGGACATCGATATATTGCTTTCAGTTTGCAGACACACAAATACAATTTTTTATTTCAATTTAAATTTTTTTAACACAGGCTTTCAGGTAATTTTAGTAGATGTAGATATACAATATTTATGTTTTTATAATGGTTTTGGTTAATGCATTTAACAGCAATCCCGTTAAAAAATGATATACATCACACATACGAAAATAATATATATGTGGTGCATACCTATAATTACTTAAATTCAGACAAAAAACGACGACTTGTTAAATAAGTAATACAAACATTTGAACAAATAAGTTATGTTTCTAAGCTAAACTAACAATAATGAATAGCATATAACATTTACTGTAAAAAAAATCCTATTCTATGTTATAAATATGAAATTGTGGGAAAATTGATATTTGATGATGATGATAGATGTAAGTATGTTACTTTTTCACTCTTGAGTGGATAAGCCGGTTCCATTGAATTTTAGTTTGATGAAATTGTCGAGACTCACATTTGATATCACCACAAGGACTGTTTTTTAATCCGTATACATTTTGGCAACATCACGGAGTGCCACTCGAAAAATAATAATATCGATAGTTTTTAGTATGGTAACTTTACATTCCCACCCCTACTTCTTAAGGAGACATTCCATGTAATCCGTATTTATTTTATTTAGTATCTAAGTAGAAGTAATGTGGAGGGGAGAGAGTGCGGAGAGGGTGGCTAATGCAATTATTTAGCGGAACCAACATGTATGTGGAAATTATACTGTTACAAAGCTTTACTTAGCCAGACTTAGACCAGATGCATTTATATTCTTTTAATGGATGATTTTTGTTTCACTTTTTAAAAAAATATATTTGTGTAATAGACATGTAATTACTGAGAATGTAAGAAGAATGTAATTACATCTAATTAATTAAAGAGTTAATCTACTGTCTAGGAAATATGAGTAAAAAATCTACACATTAATTTACTATACTTTTTTGCAATAATGTGAGTGTTGTTTATAAAATACATTGCCCATTTAAGGGTTCAACTTAATCCAGTTTGACGACCTCGTTGGCGTAAAGGTTACCATGCCAGACTGCCAATTAGAAGGTTCCGGGTTCGATTCCCGACACAGTCAACATCTTTGTGCTGAACTAAATTTGTTGGCTGTCGGTCTGGGTGTTAAATATGTATCTATGTAAAATAATTATACATGTATGTATATGTAGTATATCACTTGTGTTAGCAACCATAATAAGAACTAGAAATAGTTCAGTATGGGGTTAACCAGCCTTGTGTGAAATGTGTCCAAATATTTATTTATTTCTTTAAGTTGTTTTTCAAACAGACCTTTTGCCGCCATCTTTGTTTTCTGACCCGATAAACTATGGAAGTCTTATTCTTTGAAAGTTACAATCTAGGGATTTTCAAGACGAGACTAAATTGGTTATTTCAAGAGGTTTAAGTATAGGTAAGAACCAGGAAGAAAAAAAACAGTGAACTGTATCCCACATAATCACTTACTATGAGATCAGGTGATTTTTAGGGTTCCATACCCAAAAGGTAAAAAGGGGACCCTATTACTAAGCCTCCGATGTCTGTCTATCTTTCTGTCTCTAGGCTGTATCCTGTTATCCTGTAGGCTGTTCCATTTGCTTCCATATTCAAAACTAACTGTACAGTGTAAACTCTATATAACGACACTAAAGGGACTGTACATTTTATGGCGTTATAGAGAGTTGTCGTTAAATGAAGAGAATGTATCATGGAATACAAGTTGATTCAACTAAATGATTTCGACGCTTTAGAGAATTTGTCGTTTAATCGAGTGACGTTACACGAAGTTTCCACTGTATTTTGATTACGGACACTCCATACTCCATACCGTTTGACACAAGTGTCACTAATGATCTAAACGGTGTCTAAACACGAGTTGCCTCATCGCATGAACGAATATTCAAATAAGCGAATTAGTCCAAAATTTCAGAGGGAATCCGATTGCAAATAACCGATGTCCAAAAACAAACATACACGTTTCTATCAGTACAAATTACATTGACCCTTAAAACCTTTATGACTAAGGTTGAAACTAGTTTGAATGATATTTTTTCCATTGTAAATACTATGTTTGTCAGAACACAATAATACACTTCGTCATACGTATGTGTCAGATGTCAAAAGATAATTATCGTTTCTGACAGCACAATCAAATTTTGGCTGATTAAATTTGAGTATTGTTGTGTTGATTCTAGGGGGGTCCTGAGTTAATAGAGATGGGATAAGTGAGTTTACAGGGATTTAAACCTAACGGGAAATAATAATTAGAGCAAATATCATCATGGAAGAAATATGTTATATATATATGTTGCGGATTCAATTGGATTAGAATTAGCGTGCTCGTCGTCGTTGTCTGCCATTATGGGTTTTAATTCACTCGCTTTTAATAAAAGCCTTAAGTTAGAGGAGTATATTGTAAAAACGAGACTTAAGTTGTCTTGCTTTTACAATAGAATAAGACAAACAAGTCAAGAGCAAACCCACGGGCTGAAGTTACTTTTGTCCCTAACTCTAAGAAGGCGATCATTATCTCTGTACTAAATTAGAGAAACGTGGGCGAAAGGGTGCGTTATATCTGCCCTTTACGAGGTCAGTGGATTACTGCGAGTTTTCTAAACCATCATGGTTTAAGTACTTACTCCATTGTTCTTTTTTACGGAGTAATCATTCTCGTATCCCGCTTGATTTTTTTTTAATTACAGTGGACTGATTGTGATTTGACCAGCACTGCGTGTAACAACACAAAAACATACTATTATTGTAAGGTGAAAGTTTTATGTGTGTATTTTTGGTACTTCTTTACGTAGCACCTGTAACTCGGCTAACTAAGATGATCTGACGCGATCATTGAGGTTAAGCAACGGTCGATGCAGACATATTCAAATAGATGATCATGGACTGTCTTTTATTTGTGTCATTTTCATCCGGGCGCTACCGTGGGTCGGATGACATGTTGAATTGTAGTTCCTATCTGTCATATTTAGTACCAGAAGTCAATAAGCCTAGGCAAAGGCGTAAGGGTGTTTTGAAAACTCTCGGAACCAGACCTTATTCACATAGCTCAAACGATGAAGATAAAGACTTTTTCACATTCAAGCAGCGGATTTTATTTGCATACAATTAGGTATAGACACAGCTTAGACCCTGAAGTAACACATATGTGGCGATTCTGTCGAACACGCGACTAAACTAAATTTAAAGAAGCCCCGTCTCTTTTCATCTTAAGTGGCCAAAAAGAGACGGCACGATCTGAACCACAGACATAACAACTAAAATCACATCAAATATGGAAAGTGAAGGTAAGGTTTTTGAACTCATACAAGTGAGTGCGTTCTATAGTCGCCTATATTTGCTATATTTGACGTGATTTTAGTTCTTATGACTATCGTGCAGAACGTGGCGTCTCCTTCTGGTCACTGATGATGAAAAGAGACAGGGCAATTTTAAAATTTATTTTAGTCGTGTGTACAGCAGAATTGCCACCATAGGCTATGTATTTTTTTAACGTATTAACCTCTGTTATCCCGGAGTAACTTGGGTAACACTGCAGGGCACAGCTAGTAATTTACTTACTTACTTACTACTTACTATGATGGCTCGCTAACCCCAAAATGGATCCTGGCCTCCGACACCAAGGGACGCCACTTTTTTCTATCCTGTGCTGTCTCCTGCCAGTCTGTGGCATGAAGCGCGCTCAGGTCTTGCTGCACTAGGTCTTGTCCGGTTGGTCGTCCCAGCTATACTTGGGACGACCAACCGGACGTCGGCCTATTGGTCGTCCCAAGCAGCAGCAAACAGCTAGTAATTTATAAGACTAATTTATTTTAGCATATAGTAGCACCCCTAATGGGCCAAGTGTGGCAATGTGGGCCACAGTGGGTCATGCGGGGCACATTAGTCCTCGCTCCTTGAGTTACATGGAAAGATTGTATCGGTTCTCGTGACAATGGGCCTACTTGACTGAATAGTTTGGCCGCTCATTTCATGTATTGAGAAATTGTACGCGGGTTTGGGATGTTTGTCAATTTTAAGGTTCCGTAACTAAATGGTTAAAACGGGACCCTATTACTAAGCCTCCGCTGTCTGTCTGTCTCCAGGCTATATCTCAGAAACCGTAATAGCTAGAAAGACGAAACTTTCACATGATATTATGTATTTTCCGTACCTCATTAACAACAAATACTAAAAATAAAAAAAATATTAAGGGAGGTTCCCATACAATAAACATGTTTTTTTTTCTATTTTATTGCTATATATCAATAACGGCAGGAGCTAGACACTTAAAATTTGCACAAAATACATAAAAAAATTTTGGCTATCAAATTAAATTATAAAATTGAAATAAAATAAATATTTAAAATTAAAATAAAATAAATATCTAAAATTAAAATTAAATATTTTTTACCATACAACAATATTATGAGATTTTTTTGTAAGTTTAAAAAACTTATTGACTCAGGCGTTACTTTGCAGAAATCCATTGTAAATAGAAGACAAAATTAAATATTTAGTGTATCACAGCGGAAGTACACTCAATATTTAATTTTGTCTTCTATTTGTAAGTTTAAACCTCAAACAATCACGATTAACAAAAATGATTTAGCGACTAACTGTCTCTACTTATAAGAATAGCTTTAAATGGCTCTATGCAGATTAGCATAAAAGTACAGGTTCTTCTTAAATAATTCAAGATACACAGATACTTATTCTTCTAGCTCTATCTCTAAAAAATATTTCTGAACGTGCGATGTACCTAAAACTTGAATTTCGCCGCCCTACTTTGCAGATCCTAAAGTTTGCATGGCATTGAATATCAAGCTAAAGCTCTGGTTACACGAAGATGGAGGATATTTGATTCTTTACACCCAGTGCTGTAACATGCGGTTTCGTTTTTAGCTAGGAAAATGTGGGCTGATTTTATTCCTCATAAACCAAAGCAGGAAAAATAAAATATAACTCAACAGTTTGCAATATTTGACGACGATGGCGTAATGGTTACCATGCCGGACTGCCAACAACAAGGGTTGATTTCTCCCCGGGTTCGATTCCCGGAACGGCCAACATCTTTGTGATGAACTAAATTTGTTGGCTTTTGGTCTGGGTGTTAAATATGTATCGATATTAGCATTAATGTTTGTATATGTAATATAATTATCAGTTGTGTTAGCAACCATAATACAAACTAGAAATGGTTTAGTATGGCGCTAATCAGCCATGTGTAAAATAATATGTCCTAAAATAAAATAAATATAAGCTCTAACAGTTCTATATAATATCATTACCTACTAAATTATTTTAATTTCTTTATCACCTTAAGTGGCGCAACATTCTTACATTTTTAAACAACTATTTATCTAATAATAAAACTATCGAGCGAAGTTTACGCTTATCATGTTTTGGGAATCGAATGATTCTTAACATTTTACGAAAGATAATAAAATCATAAATTCATTGTGATAATTGACGCTGAATTTTATAGGATTTTCAAAAAATAACATTAATTAATCAAAACTTATTGTGCCCTGTTTTAACTAAGTAAATGAAGAACTTGCCAAGCGGCTGGTAGAGGTTTCGGGTGTCCAGAATGCTGGCTTTTATTTCAGTCAGAAACTAAGCATTGCCATCCAACGTAGCAATGCTGCCAGCATTTTGGGCACCTCTTCCTCTACCCCTGGACTTTATTAAGTTAAGTTTTAGTTGAGTGTTTTATATGATTTTTATGTTGGTTATAAATAAATGGAATGTCCCAGAGTAAAAAATAAAACAAAGTAAATCTTATATTTTATATTGCATATTTGTATTAAACCAAATTATATAAACTACATTCATAGCAAATTTTACCAAAAACACAATCCATTTGAATGTAAAGGGGTATTTTGCTTTGACAGCATTAATGAAAACGTATATATATCTGCAAATAAGACCAAATTTAAATAAAAAAAGCCAAACACACATCGCTTTCGCAATTTTCATAACTTTCACCGTGTAAACTCAACTTTACAAGCTTTGAATATTGTAAAGGAATTATGCGCTTGCAGTAAACAAGTTTTTTAATAACGCCGCCTCAGTGAAGGCTGTATTTTTTGCATTTTATTGCTTTCTACTGAAGTGAAATCAATTTCACAGCTCATTTTTAAATCATTTCTGTACCTGCCAATTGGTATTTTATTTTGTCTAGAATTCTACCAAACATTCCTAATTATAACTAATTTGCGCAAATAAAGAAGCATAAGCAATCTATACATTCCCACAGATGGAACTTGAAGCCTTATCTTACGAGGAGAGAGATATAAGCCATAATCCACCACGCTAGCTAGGTGCGGGTTGGCAGATGATAAGATCCATGATGGCACACAGGCCCGTTTATTTTATAATATTTAGAAATATCTAGAACTAGATAATATTTTTTAAAAATGTAATAATAATAATATTAAATGAGTTTATGAGAATTGTGTAATTTTGACATATTAATTTATTGACATTTATTTTAACATACCGATTCAATTATTTTTTTTGACATGTAACTAATGGTGTTATTAATAAATATAATTATGTATTTGTATTTGTCACGCATCTGAGTATTCAAGATTTTTTTTGCAACGTATCATTAGAACATATATCTGAGTATATTGGAGTCCTGACAAACCGACACGTTTGAGATTTATTTACATCGTCGTGTTTATTATTACTATTCTTTTCACTAAATTAAAGATGATAAAACTGAAATAATTTTATTCCTATCAAATGATAAGGCTACAGTTTTTCCAGTTAAATTGCTAGATTTTATAGTATTTTTCAAAATATGCGAGTCAAATCTCAATGTCAATTATGTATCTGTATTTAATTAAACCTTTACTAATAAGTACCTAAATGTAATTGTTGTATATTAAGGAGCAGGTTGAAAACCAGCGCTGGAGGACCTTGTGTTCTCACAGCATGTACCTCGCCAGGGCTGCCTAAGCTCTTTTCTAATACATTAAATGCAATTCCTAGAACTAACGTCTATTTATCCAGTTATAGGAATAAATCTATTAATATAGGAAATATAGTTATGGCAGTGTAACGTCTAGCAGAAGAATGGACCTCGTCATGTATGTAGAACTCAAGCTCTTTAAAGGTTCTAGACAATACAGACTCTAAACTGATCTAGCAAGAGAACAACAGAACTAAATAACCTAACATAGGGAAATCCTAAAAGGGAGATTAGTGACATATAAACAAACTTGTAATTTAACTATTTACATTTATTTACCATATTCATTACAACACATTCATAAATAACATAATGAAGATAAGGTAGCACTGAACAACCGAAGCAGATCGCAGAACATGTGTAGCATCTTCTTGCTAATAAATCAAAGGATAGTTAAACCCTATTTAACAAATACTAGGTTTCATAGTGCTTGATTCCTGACTATCAATATTTTGTTGATAATCGGGAAGAACGGAGCCCCACTCACGCTCCAGTTCCGTGAAAGTCATCCAGGGTGGTTATTCCCCCGTCAAGCACTAATTGCTCACCTTTTGTTGGAGGGCATAATTACGCACTTTTATGCCATCATCATTCAAGTCGAGTCATCGAAACGACAGATCATCTTACAATACAAATTGTCTAATATTATAAATCTGGCAAGCACCTTGTATACCAACTTAAAGTTTCAAGTCTGTTATTCCACCTTGTATACAATTTTAGTTTTAAGCCTAATACTCCTCCATACACTCGCCCTAAGCAAATTAACTCGTTGGTTAATATTAATTAATCTAAGCAAAGGGACAAGAGGGCATCCTATATTCTGTTAGTTTGTTCTGTTTCCTATAGTATAGTCCATTACCTACTAGATCAATCACCTACTTTCAAACAGATTCTCTCTTTCAATTCTCTTTCTTTTATTTGATATAATCCAAGTAGTGGCAAGGATTTTAGCCCTTAAATTATACCAAACACTGCATCCATCGCCACAGTTTACCTTTGGATCCTAAAGGACTCTTATGTTCGAGTCCTAAAGGTTCCCCGTCAATTCCAGGTTTCCCTATCCTAACTATCCTAATTTTCTAAGTACTATAACGAATCTATCCTATTATTTGAAACTTTAAACTTGTCTGTCTGTAGCTATCGGCCCTAGTCTAATCCTAACCCAATTAAACACGATGCTCTAATCTCAGTATGTTCAAAGAAGGAAGTAGAGATGATAAATGAGATTGATATATTCTCCTGGGTCGGCAGAACATATAGATGAAATATTCTCCTGAGTCGGCAGAATATGTAGATGAAATATTCTCCTTGGGAGGTAGAATATAGATGAAATATTCTCCGTTGGTGGCAGAATATAGGGATGAAATATTCTCCTTTGGAGGTAGAATATGGTAGTCGAACGTGATTATATATTCTCCTTTGGGGGTAGAATATATATAATAGAGAAGTCTCGCTCTCTTACTTATACTCAGATTAGAGTCATTAATTGAAATAAATCAACATTATACTTTGTCTCATTAAAATAACTTGACACAATATTTAAGTGCATAATCTTGCATATAATGGTTCTTTTATATCTCAGGAAAGTAAAGCAGTAGACATGTTTATGTCCAAGAATAAAGTATGACTATACTTTTGAGTAGCTTGGTCGCTATATAGATGGTTTAAATAATCTCATGAAATAGTAGACATAATAGCATTATTAATAAGATTTATTGTCTTTTCAAGTTTAGTTCTTCCTTTTAAAAGAAACAGTTTTCTTGTTGTAAAAAATAATTCCACAAATCGATACAATAATTATAGCTCCGTAAAAGTAAAGTAAAAGGCTTGCACAAATCAATCTGGTGTATATTTAATATTATATGATCTTAAGTTGTACATTCTTATTTCAGCGTCTAGTAAATTAATCTCTTACCTCCCTTCTCTCCTGAGAATTACGTGAAAGATACAATCTCACCCAGATCCAGTTGTGACTTAGTCCAGGAGAATTACGCTCAGAATCCAGGAACCTTGATCTCGGAACCGCTGCACATTGGTACTTTATTTCCACACTATTTGAACATCACGTTTTCTTCTACTAAAACAGAAAGATACAATTTATAAAATATTTTTCACAATTTTCCATCTTTTCACTTCAAAATCCCAAACGTCAATCCCCGATATTCGAATGACAATCTCTCTTTTCCCAAATTCAAATATTTTTCATTTCTTTTTAATTCCTCAGAATAAAGTATGAAACTTCAAATGAGTTTGCACTCGCGCGAAAGGAGATTTATATCTATTATTTCTAGTTCCAGATTATATTAATGAATTAATAACTGTAAGCCATTTCTGGCCAGTTACAGCCGACCCCTGGTAAAATTCTGAAGGTTTATTCCTTTGGACTGAAAGAATTTTAGCACAAATTAAAATATGAAATTTCAAACAGTTACAATCGCGCGAGAGCAGATTTATATATATTATTTCTTTCTCAAGATATTATTAATGAATGAATAGATAACTGTAAGCCATTCCTGGCCAGTTACAGCCGACCCCTGGTAAAATTCTGAAGGTTTATTACTTTAGACTGAAAGAATTTTAGTACAAACTAATATTTTAAACTTTCTTAAATTTAATTTACTCTTTCATAAACGACCCCATGACAATAAGAACTCTCAAACACATAGCCGACCCCTAGTAAAAACTGAAGGTTTATTACTTTAGACTGAAAGAATTTTAGCACAAACTAATATATTAAATTCTTTAAAATAGATTAATTTACTCTTTCATAAATCGACCCCAGGATAATAAGAACTCTCAAACACACGGCCGACCCCTAGTAAAACCTAAAGTATATTTTTTTGGCTAATAGAATTTAACTAATCCCTTAATTATCTAATTGTTCTTACATGTATTGACCCCTGGACAATTAAAGCTCTCATATACCGACCCCTGGAAAAAATATTTAAAGTTTTCTTGAAAACTGAAAAGATTTTTCCATCAACTGGAAAAGAAAATATATATTAAACATCTAACTACTGAAATAAAAAAAAAAACAAAATACCACAGATACCTTATTGTTTACCATTAAATACCAAAACATACCACCATACCACCAAACCTTACCTCCTAAACATAAATTATTAAATGGAACAAAAGTCCTAATTTCCAAATCCTCTTTAGTCTCCCATGTTAGAATTTCTACATTCAAATGTAAAAGTTGTATGGATTTAACCAAATAGCAAATGTTATCATATGGACCAGTGTCAAGCATCAGACATTAAATACTAATTGGTTAATAGAGTTTCCCAAGCCACGGCAATACTTTTGATTGAAACGAAGTGGGTTGTGAGGCCACTCAGTCCTAATGACAAATATCAAGCAGACCGCTACCAAACCTTGGTTTGGACGATACACCTGATACCCGCTTAATCCAAAAATAGAAACCTTAAAACGGCAAACAAAACCTTAATAACAAATGTAGAATAAACATCTCCACTCTAGACTTAATTCACATAAGACAACAATTTACTATTCGGAGCATGTGACGTGTGCTTAGTCCTTGCCTCTCGGCTCCTGTATAGTGTAAAGCTTCAATGCAATCGACAAATATCGATGACTCAATTGAAACCTAGCACCAAATTCTCCAACACTGAAGCTTTTTATTGTAGAGTATGTAAAATGCCAAAATTCGAAAATGAGAGACCGTTCCCCTACCAGAAAATCTGCTAAACTACGAAACCCTTCATGCTTTGAACTTAATATCTAACTATTTATTTACAAAACGTTCATACAGCCCTGCACTTTCAGACCCTCAACTAGCGCAGACAGATACGGGCTTTCACGCTCATTCCACAAATCAGCAAATTCACTATTGATAGGAGAACTTACGAGGCGGTTACCCCCTTTATGACATTACAAGTACACAGTTACCAAATCGAACAAATTACCAAGAAGAAGATGCCTTATACCTTGATGACGTTACCAATAGATAACGACCATTAATAGCAAAACCTTACCACACCTTTACCCAAAGCAAAAATAATACCTTCGAAAATATTTTATTGTCGAAGAAAAGAAACTACATCACATCACATTCGAAATATTAATAGTAAACAGAGTTTAAGATATTAAAAATTATAGAATAAAATATTATAATACTCTTTTTTTTTTTTAATTTACCCCTCCATAATATTTGTGTATTTACTAAATACACATTACTTCCTATATAAATACGGAGGATTTCAAAATTATAGCTTGTTTTATCTGTGAAAATTAAAGATATTTGAATTCAAAAGTAAATAGTTATAGAAATTAACATCTCAAATTATGAAACAGAACACAATCCTTTAATCTACGCTTAACCGCAACATTCTTAATATACATATTACGCACTAAATACAGCAATTATAACTGACACATAATACCCAAGCTTTTATTTAATCGAATTGTATTTAAAATAATCATTTTAATTTTCTCTGAATGATTTAAAAAAAAAAACTAAATTACGCATGGTGTTCTAAGTGTGAGATTTATTTTTCGCAAAATGCTCGTAAAATTATTACTATTAAAAAAAATACATACAGTCGAATATATAGCCTCCTCCTTTCTTGAAGTCGGTTAAAAAGAACTGACATTAAAAGAAAATTTGTGGTTAACATGTTTCACAAAACTTTCCTTAGGTGAACGAAATCTTATGAAAGACAATAAATCTTACGTTAATAACATCAAATGATTTATCATATTTTAAAATAAGCACACGATTTGAAATGTAAATATATATCGGTCAACCGGATCTACTTTACTCAGAAGTCGACCCCATTCTAAAAATTCCTTTACCTACTTTATAGTATCAAAATAAAATATGTATATACGCCTTAGCTCCACAAAATAAATTAATTTTCACCTATACTGCGTCAAATAATACGAAATCGTGTAATATACCACAGCGTTTGTGTACACAAAAAATATAAAAAAAAACTGACATCCACAATCCAAGTTATATTAATTTCGATGGATCTTAAAATACTGTAGCAGTCTTTATACACTTATGCTTCTTTGAAATTTTTACTGGCCGTTCGAAGGGTAATAATTTAATTTTATTGTCAACTATGTTTCACTTGAATAAACACCCCGTTTCGACTCGACCCCAGAGTGTAATAACTAAACTAAACTCTTAATATTACAACAAACCACACTAACAAAATCTATCCTAGATACAATATTGTTTGCGACCCCAATCCCCACCAGAACAATTACTATTTAATCATCCTTATTTCTACTAAATAAATCTATTCAATAGTTTTGGAAAATGAAAATCGTTATCTGAATGTGACAAAAACCTTTTTGTTTTAAACGGAACCCTATTACTAAGACCCCGCTGACTGTCTGTCTCCAGGCAATATTTCAAAACCGTAATAGATAGCAATCTGAAACTTTCTCAAGATATGTATTTCTCGTGCCACTATAATAACAATAAGCTATATAACATGTAGACACATAACATTTTCACAGAATGTATAAATATACGAGGGTGAATCAAAAAGTTCTTAGAAGTGCATATATATGAAACCTTTTTGGATCAAGTTCGATATTCAAATTAAAGAGTGTATATCACACTATATTTATGCAAACTGTCACTTGTTTTTGTCAGTTCGTTCGCATGTAATAATTTTTTTTTGTGCACCGAGTTGCTAAAAAGTTAAAATTATGGATATAAGTGAGTTACGTGCGGTGATAAAATATCTCAGTTTGAAAAAAATGTCTACGAAGGAAATTTTTTTGGACATTCAGCAGACATTAGGGGGTGATGCTGTACCCTATTCTACGGTTGCGTACTGGGTGGCTGGATTTAAAAGAGGTAGATCAAGCTGTAAAGATGACCCGCGTTCTGGGCGGCCTTCAACCTCCGTTACAGAAGAAAATGTCAAAAAGGTTGAGAATCTGGTTTTGGAAGACAGAAGAATGACTATAAAACATATAGCTGAGATTCTAAAGATATCTTTTGGTAGCGTTCAACCAATTTTAATTGATTCACTGGGGTTCAAAAAAGTGTCTGCAAGATGGGTGCCACGAATGTTAACTGACGAAAACAAAAAGCGACATTTGGAAATTTCCAAGCGTAATCTCGAAATGTTCCAGCGTGATTCGGATAATTTTTGCCATCGTCTTGTCACCATGGATGAAACGTGGGTCCACCATTTTGATCCTGAAACTAAAAGACAAAGCATGTCTTGGAAACGACCATCCTCTCCATCCATTAAGAAATTTCGAGTTGCTCCTACCGCTGGCAAAGTTATGGCCTCTGTGTTCTGGGATAGTGAAGGAATCCTTTTTATTGATTACATGCCAAAAGGCCAGACGATTACTGGACCCTATTATGCAAATTTAATCCCGAAAGTGCGTGAAGCGATTAAAGATAAACGTCGTGGAAAACTGTCGTTGGGCGTGTTGTTCCTTCAAGATAACGCTCCTGCTCATCGATCGGAAGTTGCGCTCAACGCAATCCGCTGTGCTGGCTTCAATCTCCTTGACCACCCACCATATTCTCCGGACTTAGCCCCAAGTGATTTTCACTTATTTCCAAAATTAAAAGAGGAAATTCGTGGAACAAAATTTCACGATAATGACGCGGTTATAGCTGCCGTAGAGGACTTTTTCGAGAGTCAAGAAAATATTTTTTTTCACAAGGAATAAGGAAGTTAGAAACGCGTTATTCTAAATGCATTGCATTGCAGGGAGATTATGTAGAAAAATAAAATATTATTATTTAAATCTTTGCATTTTTTAATATTGATTCCAAGAATTTTTTGATTCACCCTCGTACATTACCTTTCAAATCTAATTATCAAAAATTAAATAAAATAACTATTGAGAGGGCCTCCCATACAAAAATGGTACGGAACCCCACAAGAGTGAGCCCAACTCACACTTGGCCAATTTTTCTTTACGAATTTAATTGACTGAATAGGTTATTTATTATAATTACCAATATAATAACGACCCCAATCTAACATTGTGAACAAGAAACGTGACAAAGAGTTTGGTCTCTTCCTTCAGCGTCAAGTCCAGGCCTCGCACTCATAGAGTAAGATCAGCCTGACTACTGTCCTGTATATTCTTGGTGCGACGGCTCAGCAGCTTAGAAGAAAGCACTGTGTGAAGACCTGCACTGCAACGGGGGTGTTCTGAGTTCAGATCTCGATCTCTTCCTCCCTGTCGTTGGTATCAGTTACAGTGCATCCGAGGTACCGGAACTTAGCCACACCTTTGAATGAACGTTGTATTTTCAACAACGAGATCATCTCGTCTTCGTCGTGTATCTATGTAACGATGCATCGAAAGATATTCCGTCTTCTCGTGACTAACTTAAGCCCAATCCTTCTTCCTGTAGGCAACTAATCGCATTAACTACGCGTACGTGTATATGCTATCACCTTATGCTGTCTTAATTTGCACTCCTTCGATGGGCGTTTGCACCTTTCTAATAACATACTCGAGTGCCAGGTTAAAAGTATTGGCAGCAGAGCGTCCCCTTGCTTCAAGCCGGTCACCACATCGAACTCCTCGGAGAGTGAATTTCCCACACGCACCGTCATCCTGCTTCTACTCGTGGCAAACTCCACCATTCGCACTAGCTTACCGGTAATCTCGAATCTACGCAGGATACTATAATAGATTATAAATTACCTAAATAAATGAAATTGCACACAAAATAAATTAAAACCAACCTAAAAAAGAACACATTCTTAAAATAAAGAAAATTGCAACCACATAATAAAAATAAAGGTGTGTATGTACCTACCTACTTTACTTTCCTGATAATCCTTGTAAAAAATTACATCTAATCTAAATGTCTAGAAATATAAAAAAAAAACTAATAAAAATATAATGTTGATTCTAAATATTTATAAATCCTATATTATCTGTATTATCTAAACCTCTCCTTTTCCACGGCAACAAATTATGCTAGATTTCTCTAGCATTTTACAGAAGTTATGAAACGAAAAATTCCATAACGTGTTCTAAATTAAAAATAAGTCACGGCACCAAATTATGTACCTCGCCAGGGCTGCCTAAGCTCTTTTCTAATACATTAAATGCAATTCCTAGAACTAACGTCTATTTATCCAGTTATAGGAATAAATCTATTAATATAGGAAATATAGTTATGGCAGTGTAACGTCTAGCAGAAGAATGGACCTCGTCATGTATGTAGAACTCAAGCTCTTTAAAGGTTCTAGACAATACAGACTCTAAACTGATCTAGCAAGAGAACAACAGAACTAAATAACCTAACATAGGGAAATCCTAAAAGGGAGATTAGTGACATATAAACAAACTTGTAATTTAACTATTTACATTTATTTACCATATTCATTACAACACATTCATAAATAACATAATGAAGATAAGGTAGCACTGAACAACCGAAGCAGATCGCAGAACATGTGTAGCATCTTCTTGCTAATAAATCAAAGGATAGTTAAACCCTATTTAACAAATACTAGGTTTCATAGTGCTTGATTCCTGACTATCAATATTTTGTTGATAATCGGGAAGAACGGAGCCCCACTCACGCTCCAGTTCCGTGAAAGTCATCCAGGGTGGTTATTCCCCCGTCAAGCACTAATTGCTCACCTTTTGTTGGAGGGCATAATTACGCACTTTTATGCCATCATCATTCAAGTCGAGTCATCGAAACGACAGATCATCTTACAATACAAATTGTCTAATATTATAAATCTGGCAAGCACCTTGTATACCAACTTAAAGTTTCAAGTCTGTTATTCCACCTTGTATACAATTTTAGTTTTAAGCCTAATACTCCTCCATACACTCGCCCTAAGCAAATTAACTCGTTGGTTAATATTAATTAATCTAAGCAAAGGGACAAGAGGGCATCCTATATTCTGTTAGTTTGTTCTGTTTCCTATAGTATAGTCCATTACCTACTAGATCAATCACCTGCTTTCAAACAGATTCTCTCTTTCAATTCTCTTTCTTTTATTTGATATAATCCAAGTAGTGGCAAGGATTTTAGCCCTTAAATTATACCAAACACTGCATCCATCGCCACAGTTTACCTTTGGATCCTAAAGGACTCTTATGTTCGAGTCCTAAAGGTTCCCCGTCAATTCCAGGTTTCCCTATCCTAACTATCCTAATTTTCTAAGTACTATAACGAATCTATCCTATTATTTGAAACTTTAAACTTGTCTGTCTGTAGCTATCGGCCCTAGTCTAATCCTAACCCAATTAAACACGATGCTCTAATCTCAGTATGTTCAAAGAAGGAAGTAGAGATGATAAATGAGATTGATATATTCTCCTGGGTCGGCAGAACATATAGATGAAATATTCTCCTGGGTCGGCAGAATATGTAGATGAAATATTCTCCTTGGGAGGTAGAATATAGATGAAATATTCTCCGTTGGTGGCAGAATATAGGGATGAAATATTCTCCTTTGGAGGTAGAATATGGTAGTCGAACGTGATTATATATTCTCCTTTGGGGGTAGAATATATATAATAGAGAAGTCTCGCTCTCTTACTTATACTCAGATTAGAGTCATTAATTGAAATAAATCAACATTATACTTTGTCTCATTAAAATAACTTGACACAATATTTAAGTGCATAATCTTGCATATAATGGTTCTTTTATATCTCAGGAAAGTAAAGCAGTAGACATGTTTATGTCCAAGAATAAAGTATGACTATACTTTTGAGTAGCTTGGTCGCTATATAGATGGTTTAAATAATCTCATGAAATAGTAGACATAATAGCATTATTAATAAGATTTATTGTCTTTTCAAGTTTAGTTCTTCCTTTTAAAAGAAACAGTTTTCTTGTTGTAAAAAATAATTCCACAAATCGATACAATAATTATAGCTCCGTAAAAGTAAAGTAAAAGGCTTGCACAAATCAATCTGGTGTATATTTAATATTATATGATCTTAAGTTGTACATTCTTATTTCAGCGTCTAGTAAATTAATCTCTTACCTCCCTTCTCTCCTGAGAATTACGTGAAAGATACAATCTCACCCAGATCCAGTTGTGACTTAGTCCAGGAGAATTACGCTCAGAATCCAGGAACCTTGATCACGGAACCGCTGCACATTGGTACTTTATTTCCACACTATTTGAACATCACGTTTTCTTCTACTAAAACAGAAAGATACAATTTATAAAATATTTTTCACAATTTTCCATCTTTTCACTTCAAAATCCCAAACGTCAATCCCCGATATTCGAATGACAATCTCTCTTTTCCCAAATTCAAATATTTTTCATTTCTTTTTAATTCCTCAGAATAAAGTATGAAACTTCAAATGAGTTTGCACTCGCGCGAAAGGAGATTTATATCTATTATTTCTAGTTCCAGATTATATTAATGAATTAATAACTGTAAGCCATTTCTGGCCAGTTACAAGCATATGCTGAACCTCCTCTTTTTGTTTTTTTTTTTATGATTAATAGGCTTACGTTTGACCGCAGCTTGCCTGATGTTAAGCTTGACTGCGTTCTAAGATGTAACACGCTTGCCTAGAAGGAACCTATTTACTCTGGATTTGAAGACCTCCAAATTGTACTTCTCGGGAAAAAGAGACGCAGGAAGAGAGTTACAAAGCTTCGCAGTTCTCACAATGAAGGTCGAAGCAAAACGCTTTGAACGAATCCTCGAAACTTCGACAGTGAATCGGTGTTTCTTCGCTGTGCCCCTGCTCGTTCTGTAGTGGAATGGAGAAGCGGGAATTAAATTGTAATTTTGTGTACATACATTGTACTCTATATTAATTGTTCTTGAAATTATGTAATGTGTGCACAATAAACGTCATTATTTCTTATTTTCTTTCTTTCTAATTTATTTAAGACTAGCTGACCCGGCAAACGTTGTTTTGCCTTAAAAATATATAGTAGCTGATTTTCAGACCTACTAAATACGCATATGAAATTTGGTAAAAATCGGTCAAGCCGTTTCGGAGGAGTACGGTAACTAACATTGTGTCATGGAAATTTTATAATTCTTTATTGGACACATAAATAAAAAAGGCACAGTAAAAAACAATTAACTTAAAAAAAAAACCGCCAATTGTGCCACAATTGGCGGCTTTAGTGCTTAAAGCGATCTCATCCAGGCAACCTTTGGATGGAAAGGAATTTATAAACGACTAAAGAAGGACGTAGTGTACAATAAAGAATAATAAAAAACATACATATAATATTAATAATCTTATCGTAATTTATATAAATCTCGTGCCACATTGTTTGTCCTCAATGGACTCCTAAAACACTTAACCGATTATAATAAAATTCGCATACCATGTGCAGTTCGATCCAACTTGAGAGATAGGACAGTTTAAATCTCAAATTATAGTCGCAATTTTAATGTATTGCTAATTATTTTCTGTTATTATTTGACAGTCACAATTATCTGTTAACTCCAAATGATTCTAACAGATGTCGATACCTTTCGACTGGGTTGAGTAAGTAATCAATAGATGGCACTGCTATGGTAAATCTACGAACGTGTCATATAAGCTACACTATCTATTTTTCATACCCTTAAGTGAGGCAAAACCTAGTTTGCCGGGTCAGCTAGTATTATATATTAGACAACAGTTTAGCTCTGAGAAGAACTTTTGCGTATGTGTAGTTAAAAGAACAAAATCAAAAAAAAAACCCGAAAATTATTAGACTTCGCGCACGACCGCTGCGATGGGAGCCAACCTCGCGACTGAGCGGCGCGGGTACCTTACTCATAGATCTAAACACCCCTCCCCCGCACACGCCCTCTTCGCAACGGGCCGTGCAGCAGAAATCGTAATATTTTAATTTCACCATAACTTCAAAACCAAACGTCCAATTTTAATCATTCACAGACCAAATATTATCAACACAAACTGTTCTTATTGATGAAATAATTTATTTTGATAAGGATTAATAGTGTATTGCTTAAAATCGCTTCGTTAATAAGCCATTATTTCTCGTACAAAGTAAAGGATAAAAAATGGTTATTGTGGGTTATTCCTAAGAGATAAACATATACCATCACGGACTTTTTTGTAGACCTTTTTAAGTTGTACAATACTGTAGTAAATTGTTTTGATCTATCTTGTAGGATTCAGTCAGCGTTTGCAATGTAAGCGCAAAAAATGTGTTTTTTTTACGACCTCACATTAAAAACCTCAAAAATTTTAGCCTATGTGTTATTCTGATGTATAAGCTATAGCCTATGTGTTATTCTGATGTATAAGCTATAGCTTATGTGTTATTCTGATGTATAAGCTATATTGTGGTAAAATTTCAGTCAAATCCATTCAGTAGTTTTTACGTGAAAGAGTAACAAACATCCATCCATACATCCATACATACAAACTTTCGCCTTTATAATAGTAGTAGGATTACATTCGGAGTTAAAATAAAAGTAACGTATTATTTTAAACGTTTAATTGACCAAAATACAGCACGTCTCATCATCTTCACAGTCAGTAGCTTTAGCGAAGAGAAGATTATCCGGACAATTGCGTGACTTGGGGAAACATTCTCCACCCCGAGATCGACAGGTAGTTGCGGATTTTGCCACTGAAAATAAAAATAAATAAAAAATTAAATAAAAAACAAATCAAAATCAAATTATTTATTAGCCTTACTGCATCACGCCGTACTGGGTCAATTTACAATTTACTTAATTTCTAACATGTATATGCCTATATTACAAGTACACTCTTAATATTATTACATAAATCTATATCTATATATTTCTTCCACCTGGAATCGTTGGAAAGTTTTATAACTACACATGATTCTGTTATTGACTGTGACATGAATTCATTGAGAGAGTAAAAAGGGTTCTTTTCGAAAAAGTGTTTAATTTTTTGTTTGAAGTCATTCAGAGGTAGTGCTATAATCGGCAACTTATTAAACATACATATTTTAGTAAATAGTCCTTGTTTTTGAACCTTAGCCAGTCTGTTAATTAAATAAATATTAGAACACTTTACACACAAGGCTGTAAAACAGCAAGTTCATTGTTTTTCGAAAACTATCTAGATGCCATTCCGAATCGAATGACACCTCAATCATAATTTTCGGAGACTGCTGAAAAAAGTTGACCAAAAAGGCACTTGTTGACTAGACTATGGATAGCCCCACATTGAACCATTTTTAGTTTGTATTGTCACAATCCATCTAACCTAGCTACGCACCAAATTTCATCAAATCAGTTCAGCTGTTTGAGCGTAAAGAAGTAATAAACATACACTCTTACTCACTTACACACAAACTTTCGCATTAATAATATTAGTAGGATAAATAGGAAGCAGGATTTAGTGACAAAATTTAAATAAAATTTACCCGAAAAACAGCATTCGACTCCATTCTTTTGTTGCAAAGGACACAGCCCTTTCAAAGGAGACAACTTTCCTTCAGGGCATTGTTCTTTTTCCATACATATACCTCCATTGGCTGTGCATGGCATTTCGTAGAATATCGAAATGTCATCCGGGTTGTTCGACTCCTGTTCTGAAATTAGGAAAAACAAATATAATTATCCGTTATTGTGTTAAGTGCAAGTGTAGCTCGTCGGGAGGATGTCGGACTTGCAATCCACGATACCACGGTTTGAACTAGGACCTGCGCCACATACTTGTTAGTTTAGTCAAAAAGAAAGTAATGGTTACCATGCCAACCAGAAAGTTTGATTCCCGGCACGGCTAACATCTTTCTGCTGAACTAAATTTGTGGGTGTCGGTTTGGGTGTTAAATTTGTATCCATATAAAGTATCTTTGTATGTACCTACATATATGTAGTACTAGCAGATCGTCCCGGCTTTGCACGAGCTATAAAATAATCTAAGTTGCAAAAAGAAACAAAATATAGCCCAGGGATAATGTAGCTTCCCAACGGTAAAATATTTTTTCAAATCGGCCCAGTAGTTTCGGTAGTTCTCTTTATACCAATATATAAAGAGAAAAAGTTTGTTTATTTCTTTATTTCACGCAAATAGGCTGCGTGAAATAAAGAAATAAATAAACTTTTTCTCTTTATATATTGGTATAGATATGGATATCAGTTAAATAAGAAACCATAATACAATAATACAAACTAGAAATGGTTTAGTATGGGGCTAACCAGACGTATGTCAAAAGTGTTCTATAAATAATGGCTAGCAGCAACCTTCCGCCCCGCAGATCGTAGGTTCGATCCCCGCCAATGAACTTGAGCCCTCAGTGAAGAAAAACACCATGCGGAAACCATGGGATGGTGAAAGTCCTTTCTAGTGCTGCTTATCAACCACCCTTAAGCAGAAAAATCTGTCGCCAAGCACTTAATATTGTATTCTTTTTTAAAGCCAGTTATTCCAGACTATTCAGGCTCTATCTTACAACAGATTGTCGCTAAGTCGTGTGGTTACACGCTTTACTTGACTAATAAATAGCACTGTGTAAAAACAAACACTACATAACAACAAACAAACAAGATATCAAAAAAACACTATTTAATTAATCAATCAAACAACAAAAATGAAATAACAAAAACTACAATACAAATCAACTTCTATATCAACGTGCTTCATCTTCGGCCACAGCTTTGCTTACCATCAGGCGAGTTGGTGACCAAGCGTACCTAAGCGTAGCATAATCAGCCTACTATACGTTCCCATTGCTGGGACTCGGAGTCTTCTCTTACTAGGAGAGAGATATAGACCATAATCCACCACGCTGGCCATATCTATTTAATTTAAAAAAAAATGACGCCTGAAAGTTTCCATTGTCCCGCTGAATAGAGACTGATTTTCTGCCACAGGTCATAATATTACTAACCTTTATTATTATATCCATAAGTGCCACAATAAACGCTTCCAACCAAAAAAGAAACGCACAGAAACTTCACGAACATTCTCGAAATTGTATTTACGTGAGACACAGGTGTCACGGTGGAGTGTAAAAAATGCTATGACAACAGTTCATTGATAAAACTAAATTTATAGTAGGCCGTATTGTTAAGCGCAGAAAAGGAACAGAGGGAAAACTATATAATTAGTATTTTTTTTAACACAATATTATCTTTTTAAAATATAATAAATATATTTTTTGTCTCAATCACGTTTTTCAATGAACAAAATTTAAGCGTACAGATCTATAAGAATGAACAACAGAATAAAATTTATTCTTGACCCTTGAAAACAAGTCATTGGTGTAGGGCCGGGATCGAACCAGAGGTCGTCTGATTGATTAAAAGCAGACATGAAGATGTGTAAAATACAACCTCGTATTACTTTTTTTTTTTTAATGATAAGTTTTTTTATCTCAGTTGAGTTATTGTTTTATTTATTAAGTATGTGTTTATTACGATACATTTAAAACCAATAAGGTGAATAGTTTAAGACATTTAACAAAATTAGTTTATATTCTAACACTATTTTGTAAATTATCAAGTAAATAACTATACATTTTTGTAATTGTTGAACAAAATGCATTCCTACAAATTGGTAGATAATAATAATGGCACAAAATTGGTAATACAGATCGGGTCGTAGTCGATCGAGTCGGGGATGTATGAAGACAGACAAGACTGTGGAGCATGTACTGTTGCACTGTGAATCTACAAACTAATCAAGAGAGAAAACCGGACTAGCAAGGGAATCTCAACAAAACACGACGCTATACTCGGACGCCTCCTGTTTTAATAGAAGTACCCCAACATCTGACGCAATGACAGTGGAACAGGTATGCCAGCGACCCAAGACCGTGCTCCGCTACTTTAAGGAGCTTGGATGTCTTGGGTAGGCTGGTAGGGGGAAATGCACAATACGCCTCTTGCGGGTTGACAGTGCAGGTCTGATCGCTCCCATCATAGAATAAGAATAAAAATAATAATACATGTGTCTCAGTTAAGTATCTGCATTATTCTGAGGTCTGCCCGTATGCATGTTAATTCTCTGTTTACGTTGATAAGGCCAGTTTCTTTTATAGGTCGAGTTTGCGAAACGAATTTCCGTTTGTATTGGAAACGGGATATGGAAGACAGGTAAATAAAGAAAACTCTGATAAGAATTTTTATGAGAAAATATATGTTTATTTCTTTTTCTTCAAGGCTTCGAGCGTAGATCAAGACATATTATAGTCTTACATAGATATGGTAACATCGTGCATCCTGCTATTAATATTATATACTAGCTACATCTTGTGACTAATATTATTAGCCCCATCCGCGTTAATCCGGGATAAAAAAGTAGTTTATGTGTTAGTCCTAAGTCTAACCTGTCATCATAGTAAATTGCTTCAAAATCGGTCCAGCCGTTGGAGCGTGAAAGAGTAACAAACATTTTGATGTTATTTGCGTATCCCACGGGTACAACATTTTTTTTCGTTATAAAAAGTAGTTTTTATGTTAATCCAAGGTCTAATCTATCTTCACACCGAATTTCATTAAAATTGGTTCAGCCGTTTGATCATGAAAAAATAACAAACATACACCCAACATTTCGCATTTATAATACTAGTAGTTATAAATGAGAAAATTTGTAACAAAAGATGGTTTTAATTCTTTTACGCTAATGACTGTACCAAATAGGATGAATCTTTGTATGAAGAAAGTTTAGACTGATTTACACAATATATTATAGCCATTTCATATTTTTTTAGTCTAAATCAACGCTTGAAACTAATTGGAATAATAAAATACCCTATGTATGCCTAACACTTCTTTTTCTTGGTATGAACTTAGTAGCCAAGCTC
Source organism: Mellilla xanthometata (assembly GCA_035578125.1). Classification (NCBI taxonomy): domain Eukaryota; kingdom Metazoa; phylum Arthropoda; class Insecta; order Lepidoptera; family Geometridae; genus Mellilla; species Mellilla xanthometata. The sequence goes on from JAPUBQ010000020.1 coordinate 2,101,019, forward strand.
TGGTGTCGAGAGTTTTCAAGCCGCCCAAAGGCCTCTGACACGGATTAACGACTACTTGTGTTAAGACTAACAGCTGGAACCTACAATTTAACGTGTTTTCCGAACAACGGATGAAACATTAAATTAATTTAATACACCACCTGTCTTACACAAGAAAACCCCAAGTCCCTAAAGGCTGATGATGATGAAATGAAATAATTTATTTGCGTAGCCACAGGTAATATAAAAACATGGAAAATAATAATAAAATGTCTCTTGTAGGCTACCGCATATGCGGTGTGCAAAATGTCAATTAATAAGTAAATTTATAAGTTTATTTCCCACTATGGTTTACAGCTAGGCAATAATATTTAAAAGAAATGTCAAAAGATTATAAGTATACAATGTCAAAAAATTATGATGATGATCAACGTAAGAAACGATGCTAGGTGCATATAAAAAAAATATTAATTGTAAAGAATTGTGCGCCAGGTCTTAAATGAATTATATTATAACATAGACAAAAGAAAAAAAAGACGGAGGTACTGTGTGACCGCACATGAGATAGCGATATTTTCGGACAATGTTGCCACTTTAGTAGAACTTTAGCCACTTTAGGAAATTAGGGTTAGGGTATACACATAATAAAGAAAAAGTCTTCACATTATATTTCTACGTTTTATTAATTTTTAAACAAAATCAGTTTATTGTACACATTCCTTACTCTTTATTTCCACGCTTCACAAAAACGTCACCCATAAAATGGTTGGAACAAATCCTGGAATTTTGCGTTGATTTCCAATCATAAAATATTATCTACCATATCCAAATCTCTACAAGTTCAGCATTCGATGGAAATCTGTATAAAAATATTAAGAAATATAAAATACTAGAGGTTGCCCGCGGCCCGCGTGAAGGTCGCTTTTCGGGTAACCTGTGGAAAAACTCTATGGTATCCTATTCCCGTGCCAATTTTATATACACTTTCCTCATTCGATTCCTGAGATCTAGTTAACCTCTGTTTTTAGCTACTTTGGTGATGATGCGAGCGATTTCTCCTAGCCATTATTTAATTTCAAAAACACAAAACTTTCCCTTTGAACTTTAAACCCCATTAGCATACCTAAATGCACTCCTGGCAAATATTTTTACGAATTTATTTTAACCATCAAAGAAACTACAAACATAACAACTTTCAAGACTAACTAACTTAACTTGATAAATAAAGAATTTTCCATACAAACTTTCACCCCCCATTACAAACCCTTAGTTCACCCCTGGCAAAAAAACTTGATATCATTATTTTTAATTTTACATAAACAATACATAATCCAAATAAATAAAAAAAAAATCACAACCCTAAGACCAGCCGTTTGGGCTCTGCGTTGTCTATAGATGAATGAATGAATGAATAAGTCAGGACAAAGAGTCTTATAGTACAGATAATTATATAATATGGTAACTTCTTGTCAAATAACTGGGCTTAACTTCACTGGGCGAGCGCGGTCCACCTTAGATCACAATATCGCTTACCACGAGGAATATTGAGACTAAGCGCTAACCCATTTAGTGTAAAAAAAGCCCGACTAGCGAGCGAATATTTCGATGGAAGTAGATTAAATTAGTTAAAGGACTGTTTAAGAAATTCTCAAGTACAGTGCAAACGGTTTTTGTAAAACTAGGGGTAAAATTGAAAGTCAGATTATGACAACCCTTATTCAATTTCTTGTAGGTTATGTTTTTATTTTGCATTTGCATGTTTTGCCACTTTGAAGCAGAACTTTACATCCAAATCAATAGTACTTGAATTAATCCTATTTAATTAATATTTGGATTGATTTTAGAAGATAATAGTATATTGTATATAAAAAAGGCCAGTACCAACCTGTGAAATGTAACATCACATAAACCAGGTTCTGTTCTATTCTAATAACTCAAAATACAACACTGCACCATTCTGTCGATGTCCAAAACTATTCACCGCGCGAGAATAGCACTTACACTTGAATTTAAACGATATTTTTTTGAAAAAACACAAAATTCTCAGAATCGCAGTAATGTTTGACACCGAAACTGACAAATATGCTGGTGTCAAACAGTTACAGCGACAGAGAGAAAAACAGTATAAGCCTTTCTCTTTCACGCTTGTTATTTTTACATATGGCTGTTTCGCTGTTGAGTAAAAGAGATGGAAATGTGACTCCGTCTATTGCTTTCTCTGTCTACGGAATTATAATATAAACATCCATAATCTTATATATAAAATTTCCGTGTCACAGTGTTTGTTACCGAACTCCTCCGAAACGGCTTGACTGATCATTACCAAATTTCATATGCGTATTCAGTAGGTATGAGAATAAGCCAACGTGTAACATTTTTACCCTTAAGTGATAAGGGTTGTTCACCCTAAATATATTTTTTTATTTTTTCAACGAATTTTTTTTATTTGAATTTTATATAAAGTGGCATTAAAATATGAATACAACCCTAAATTTTTACTTTTTTACCATCAACCCCTATTTTTTTATGGCCATTTTAGTAAAATTTCCGTGTCACAGTGTTTGTTACCGAACTCCTCCGAAACGGCTTGACTGATCATTACAAAATTTCATATGCGTATTCAGTAGGTATGAGAATAGGCCAACGTGACACGTTTTTACCCCTAAGTGATAAGGGTTGTTCACCCTTAAATATATTTTTTTATTTTTTCAACGAATTTTTTTATTTGAATTTTATATAAAGTGGCATTAAAAAATACATACAACCCTAAATTTTTACTTTTTTTAACATCAACCCCTATTTTTTTATGGCCATTTTAGTAAATTTCTGTGTCACAGTGTTTGTTGCCGTACACCTCCGAAACGGATTGACTGATCTTTACCAAATTTTATATACGTATTCAGTAGGTCTGAGAATCGGCTACTATCTATTTTTTATACCCCTAATTGATAAGGGTTGATCACCCTTAAATATTTTTTTTCATATTTCGACGAATTTTTTTATTTTATTTTTGTATAAAGTGGCATAAAAAATACATACAACCCTAATTTTTTACTTTTTTATCATAAACCCCTATTTTTTTATGGCCATTTTAGTATTTTATTCATACATTTTACATCTCGCTTGATAACTGATCAAATATTGTGTCTTTAACTGTACTTCGGGTAAAAATCTATTTTTTTTTTAAAGAAAATAACTAACAAAATTTAACCTGATATACATATGCTTAGTAATGCCAATCTTAAATACTTAAAATTTGCCGCGCTTTTACTTAGGTTCACGCTATAGCATTAAAAGATTGATGTTGTTTGTTATTGTTCCTGTCGTAATTAATATGTGATATGTAATTTTAGGTAATATACCAATAATATTTTTTGGCGTTTGTTATTTTTATATTTCCATAACGTTTGTTCATAGCGCTCCATACCCACTTCACGCATATACCATACATACTTATAATAAGTAAGTAACATTTTAATTACACTAGAATTTGTCTAGAAACTAGAATAAAAATAATTAATATTTGTAGTGTCGTAAGCTATGACCCAAAACGTCCTAGGACCAACTAAAAACTATCAGTGAAATAAATTTCATTTGGTTATCAAAAGTATGAAGGTGATGAAAAAAAATCAATAAAAGTTTATTTAATTAAAAATAGCCATGAACACTTTTCGATGGGCAAGCAATTTTAGGCACATTTGTTTATAAAAAATATTTAATAAAAAATACGTCTCATCTGGTTATCAGATCGGTAAAGGATCTTTACGGGCTCTTCTACTATTAATCAAAATTAAAATAAAATGTATTACGTACCATGTTAGGCATCAGCCTGAAAGATCGAGTCCGTAACACGGAAATCCGACGCAGGACGTGGGGGACCGTGTTACGCGACTCAAGTGGCGCTGGGCAGGACACGTTGCCAGACATCAAGACAATAGATGGAGCAGAATCACCACTGAATGGCTTCCACAGGATAGAAAGCGACCTATAGGCAGACCACCAGCCCGATGAGTCAACGACATCCGGTCCATTGAGGGCACGCTCTGGGACCGTGGAGCACAAGATCGCAGATACTGGCATAAGAGGGAGGAGGCCTATACCCAGCAGTGGGTAGATATAGGCTGATGATGAGGTACGTAATCCTTTCATACGCTAACCTGAGTTAGACAGTTGTGTATGGTTTTTGGGACAACAGTTATACTCAATTGACGACCTTGTTAGCGTAAGGTTACCATGCCGGACTGCTAATCAGAAGGTTCCGGGTTCGATTCCCGGCCCGGTCAACATCTTTGTGCTTAACTAAATTTGTTGGCTGTGGGTCTGGGTGATAAATATGTATGTATTTATATAAAATATGTATGTACTATGCGTGCCAACTAAGAATAGGATCGCGCTTGCTTCAACTTCACACGATAACTGTCAAAAAATTACTGCTAGCAAAGAAAGCGTTAAAAAGAAATTTAATTATTATTTTTTTGGTTCATAGATATAAATTTAATTATTGTTTAATTACTCTTGATTTTATTACTGGATAATTTTGGATTATTTAATTCTACAGGTAAGAAGTACCCAAGCCAAATTAACAACACCTAAAAAAAAATTACGTGACGAGACATTGGTTTTGGATAGTTTCGACTTAAGTGCTGTAAGCAGTATAATAAACTAATTTTATTTTGTACAAAAAGAAGTGACAACAATGAAAAAGAAATTATATTTTTATAAATTTCCTACTCATTTATAATTAATTTGCCGTAAAATGTATAAGAAATAGCAAAACTGTACAGAAATAGTACATTAAACGTATAAACTGAATATTCATATTGATTGTTCATACAGATTGTTCATAAATTTTTTTGCACACCATACACTTTGGTTATGAAGTTTGCGCGTATGATTGAGCAAGATGGCGGTTTTGACAGTCCTATTCTTAGTTGGCACGCATTATATATGTAGTATATCAGTTGTGTTAGCAATCCTAAAACGAACTAGAAATGGTTCAGTGTGGGGCTAACCAGCCGTGTGTGAAATGTGTCCAAATAAAAAAAAAAAATCTTTCCCCCTGCTTGTAAGCTTGCCGTTCTCTCAAATGCTAGGTGTAGATCAAGTTTGCGTATACTTGTTACATTAGCAAAAACTACACCAATCCTTAAAGAGTATTAAAACAATAATTAACTTTTGCAGCTTCCATTTTATCGTAAACCACAGACCGGGAAGTTGGTAACAGTTTGTGCAATTTCAAAACTCAACTGAAAATAATTGGTCAGTCGCGTAAACCGGTTAGTGGAATTTAATTTGCGCTTATTTTGGGGTTGACTGTTTTTATTGACTTTTGAGTGGTGTATTTCAGGGAAGGATGAATATTTTTAAGACTCCGTACCGAAAAGGTAAAAACGGGCCTTATTTACTAAGCGTCCGCTATCTAAGTATATATTTTGTATCTCAGAAACCGTGATAGCTAGAAAGCTGAAATTTCCACAGACATTTATTTCCTTATATATCTGTTGCCACTATAACAATAGTAGTATAAGCACAGCATAGCATAAGCAGCCAACTATACGTTCCCACAGCTGGGACTCGGGGCCTTTTTTCACGAGGAGAGAGATACATACATTTGTTAACATTTTCTATCTTCTTCTTCTTATGGTGCCTCAGACAGATCAGCATACTTTAATTGTCCATAACTAAGCGAAATAATTTAGCGGCACTTCTGATCCCGGTCTATTCTCAAATTCTTTCTAGGGTTGGTGCCTACTTACTGGGGACTTCAACAAAAACTCTTGAATTCTAGTCAGTACTTCTTATATTTCCACTTTTTTCTTGTGTTTTTTGTCTTTACAGTATAATATTCCGACCAAGACTGCCGTCTCACACCAGCCCCTTCTTTCAAGGTCGCCTCGCAAAACGCGTCACTCGACCCTTTTCCCCGATTCGTCACAAATCCACCAATCGAAGAAAAGGGTTTACAGTTAAAATAAAAACAAAATTGCCGTGCTTGTAAATAATATTCGAGTAAAAGATTAAATCGACTAAATTAAATCGAATAAGAAAAAGAGAAACCTTACACTAGTTTATGAATATAGCCAGGAAATACAGAACTTTATTGACCATAAATACGAGTAACATACGTTCAAGGCAAGTCACACTAACATAACTACAGGTGACAAACAGACAACGGTGGATAACTTATTGACTCAGGCGTTACTTTGCGGAAATCCATTGTAAATAGATGACAAAATTAAATATTTAGTGTACTTCCGCTGTGATCCGAAATCCACATTAAGACAAGTAAAGCAAAAATCAACTAAGATCAATTAACCAAGCTTAATTAACTAAGATTAATTAACTAAGATCAATTAACTAAGATTAACGTTACCTATCACAGTTCGGAAATTCTTAACTCTACACGTGTTTCGCCTAACCACAAGGCATCATCAGGAGATGCTGACTCTTCGAACGACAAGTCAAGATTTTTCCTTTACTTGTATTAATGTGGATTTCGGATCACAGCGGAAGTACACTAAATATTTAATTTTGTCATCTAGACAACGGTGGCTTAGTAATAGGGTCCCGTTTTTACCCTTTAAGTACGGAACCCTAAAAAAGCCGCAACCTTGAAAGTAGAAACAAAACAATGCGTGCCACATTACAGCCACCTGGTTCCGTACAAACGCTTTAATTACAATTTGTAATACATTTTCTCAGCGCCGTATTTTGGGCAACGCTTTGTGAACGCAAACGCGCAATTTGCTTACCACTAATACAATGCGAGACAAGATTAACTACCGTACACATTATTTTTATTAAATTTCTTTACCGGAGAAGAAGCATAAGCATAGCATAAGCGCAGCCCACTATACGTTCCCACTGCTGGGACTTGGGGCCTTCGACGAGGAGAGAGATATAGACCATAATCCACTGGGCTGGCCAAGTGCGGGTTGGCGGATGACACACATCTTCGGATATTGTGGTCCTCAAACATGCTGGTTGCCGATGTTTTCTTTCACTGTACTAATCCACACATAACTTGAAAAAAGTCATTGGTGTAGTAGGGCCGGAATCAAACTAGGGGCCGTCAGATTGGAAGCAGACGTTTATTAAGTATTTATCTATGTATATGTAGTATGTCATATGTAGGAAATAAATTAAAGTCAAATACGGCATGTTAGCCCCATTTTAAATCATTGCTAGTTGGTATTATGAAAAATATAATGCCGTATGTGAAGTATGTCCAATTATTTATTTGTTTCCCACCGAGACACATTTGCTTAATTAAACGAAGAGGTGCCATTAATTCAGCCAGCGAGTATACACACAAACAATGTTTCGTGCACACCTTTGTTCCAGAGAACACGTCATTTGTACATCATAAGCCTAAGTGACGAATTACTCCAACCACCCCTTTGTCTGGGAACAAAATCAGATCCTTAACAGAGCTAATTAATTATTTCTGTCCGGGAGTTTTCATGTACCTATATTTCGTGTAAGTTGGCAGAATATAAGAATTTTGTTACTTAGCACTTTTATATACCGACTCATTTTTTTTAAATACTTACCTATATTTTACGAAATTTGGCAGAATATAAGAGTTTAGTTACCTAGCACTTTTACATACATACTTAAAAAACCTAAAAACAACTAACTGGGTTGGCGCGTCGACCCGAATCGGATCTTGGCCTCCGATACTAGGAGACGCCACTGTTCTCGGTCCTGTGCCTTCTCCTGCCACTGCGTGACCTGAAGATTGCGCACATACATACTTACTTTTTCAAATACCTTTATTTTACATAAGTTGGCAGAATATAAGAATTTTGTTATTTAGCACTTTTAAATACCTACTTACTTTTTGAAATACTTATATTTTACGAAAATTGGCAGAATATAAGAGTTTTGTTACCTAGCACTTTTACATACATACTTAAAAAACCTAAAAACAACTAACTGGGTTGGCGCGTCGACCCGAATCGGATCTTGGCCTCCGATACTAGGAGACGCCACTGTTCTCGGTCCTGTGCCTTCTCCTGCCACTGCGTGACCTGAAGATTGCGCACATACATACTTACTTTTTCAAATACCTTTATTTTACATAAGTTGGCAGAATATAAGAATTTTGTTATTTAGCACTTTTAAATACCTACTTACTTTTTGAAATACTTATATTTTACGAAAATTGGCAGAATATAAGAGTTTTGTTACCTAGCACTTTTACATACCTATCTACTTATTTTTTCAAATACCAATATTTTACGAAAATTGGCAGAATACAAGAATTTTGTTACCTAGCACTTTTATATACCTACTTACTTTTTGAAATACCTATATTTTACCTTATTTGGTCAGGTACAAGAATTTTGTTATTTAGCACTTTTGCATATCTACTTATTTTTTCAAATACCAATATTTTACGAAAATTGGCAGAATATTAGAGTTTTGTTGCCTAGCACTTTTACATACCTACTTATATTTCCAAATACCTTATCCTTGATAGGTTAGCGTTTGACTGCTGCTACCCTGATGTTAAGCTGCGCTGCAGTCTACGGTGTGGCACGCTTACCTAGAAGATACTTATTAACTCTACTTTTGAAGGCCCCCGGATGATACCTCTCAGGAAACAGAGACTCAGGTGGTGAGTTCCAAAGCTTCGCAGTCTTTACAATAAAGAACATAAGAGATTTGTTACCTAGCACATTTATATACCAACATACTTTTTCAAATATCTATATTTTAAGTAAGTTAGCAGAATACAAAAATTTTGTTACTTACCACTTTTACATACCTACTTTTTTTGACAAATACGTATATTTTACGTAAATTGGTATAATAAATAATTGGTATAGTAAATATATATAAGAATTTTGTAAGCACATTTACAAACCTACTTACTTTTTCAAATATATATATTTTACGATAATTCGCATAATTTAAGAGTTTTGTTACCTAGCTACCTAGCTAAATTTTACAAGACTCTTATATCTTCAAGACGTAATATATTATTTTTAAAAAAGAATATAATGTGTGTGTGGGGTAATATATCTATTATTTAAAAAAAAGAATATATTATTACTGAGTTAGTTGTAGAATAAGATTCAAAATATAGCTTTTTTACTGCTGCTCTTGGCTGATTAATGACGTAGCTAGACAGATAAAAAAACTTAGGTCTGTTGTAGCGGGAGAGACGTTAAAAAAAGTCACTTTACACGAGTTTCAATTTAGAATCGTTAGCCTGCCGTTTCATGCCTCTTTTTCTTGATTTCTTTTTCTATTTCTCAGTTTAAAATGAAAATAGCCTGCAGCACTGATTTTTTATAAACCTTACAGCGGGATTCGTTAGTTTTATTTTCCAGTCCGTTAGGTTTTAATGTACAGAATTTTCTAGTGATTTTGCTGTTGACTTTGAGAATTTGTAGACGGCGAAAAAAAAATATTTGTGTTTGTAAATGTAATGCAATTGTATTTGTTATTGAACGTTATCTTTTTAGATTTAATGATGTTTTATGTTGTCAAATTTTAATGTTTTATAATGTTTATTTTGACTGAATATACAATAATATATAAAATGAAAATAAAGTTACTTTTCTAAATTGTTTTCTCTGACAAATATCTATCTAACTAATGTAATTTATTTCTGATCACATTAAATAAAAGTTAGTTTTATTTTTTAGATTCTTTTTATCATACAATATGAGATGCGAGGAGGTTAGCAGTTGAACTCGGTCGAAGACTGGTAGATAAGACGGGGGCGCCCCCTTCTCGATCTTACGTGGTGCAAAGTATAGCCATCGCTATTCAGCGTGGAAACGCAGCCAGTATTATGGGCACCTTTGCACCAGGTACGGTCATGGACAAGCTAACATTTAATGTCCCAACTTTTATGTTTTAATTTATTATTTTAATAATTCCACACCAACTGCCAGGACAGAAAAGCGTGGGGATCATTGGGGGAGACCTTTGTCCAACAGTGGGACAGTATAGGTTAGATAAAAAATTATAATAATTACTATTTTTGAAAAGCAAAAAAAAATCCAAAAATAGTGGCAAATCCATTACTTTAATAAAAAATAACTAATTACAGATTTTAGTGCTAGGTGCTAGTCTTTAAATTTCAGTTCCACAATATAGTGCTAGATCTAGCACTGAAAGTGCTAAGTTGGCAACCCTGACATCAGTGGGTTACTGACGTCACTACTCTATGATTAATTACACTTGATAGTATAATTAGTGGTGGCTATCTTCTACAACGCACGCGCCAGCCCTGGCACGATACTTGGAAGTTCGGCTTGTTGTAAACCCGGCCTTAGACCAGGTACTGGTAATTATGTCTTGTCTTAATTAGTTAAACAGATTCGGTAGAAACAAATAAGCTAACAACTTACGTATATACTAATAGGGATCAGAATACTAGAGAAGATTGTGATAGCCATACAACAAAGCGTTGGCACGAAAGTTTAACATAATTACCGATGAAACCTAGATGGCGTTGCAAATCGAGCGTGTAGTCTAGCTGCCGCCAAGTTCTGCAACGCGCTGCAGTAGCATAGTGATGTAACGATAGTAATTGCGTGATCTGAGTGACGTCGTTTCAAGAAAATATAAATAGATGGCGTTACGTGTATCGATTGATGTATGTACGTAGTACGATTTTCAATAAGAGGTTGAGCGTCTATTATATTTATTAGTCTATGATACTCTAGTAATTCTTCTAAAAATTTTCTGACATACGTTATTCCTCAAACCCTTTTTAAAATTTAAGTTTTCAGCGTGGAAACGCAGCCAGTGTTATGGGCACCTTTGCACCAGGTATGGTCTTGGGCAGGTTTTCCTAACTTTAAATGTTTTTGACATGTTTAATATTAATTGATTATTTAGTTTTCAAATTAACAGATACTGTTTCTGAAATAAGGAATGACATTCAAATTCATTTATAAATTCAAATTCATTTATTTTTATGTCAGGAAAAACATAAAGGTACACAAATAACAACACACATGAAACATTTCCGATCACAAATTGAAAAATATCATGAAATTATCACAAATCTTGCTTATTTTGTAGGTAATGATGTTATTTAGAATCGTTGAAGCTTATAAATCGTTTTTTTTTTTAGTTATTTCGTGACATACCCACTGCCGCGCATCAGGCGCTCAGCTCAATCGTGCAAGGTGCGGCTGAATTTCGTACAACATTAGCTGAAACAAATTCAGCTAACGTTTTTGCCCCTTACCTAGTTAATGTCCATATTTCGCCTGCCCACTTATGCATGCGTCACAGCGTCACACTTTTTCCCAAAAACCAGTGTTTTTTGCCCTCAGTCGGCCCGTTCCCACTTCCGCCTAATGTATGCCGGGGTTACATCACGTTCGAACGAGTAGGTGAAAATGTAGGCTGAAAATTTGGAGATTTTAAAAGAAAATCCATATATATCCATATATTGACAACCTCGTTGGCGTAAAGGTTACCATGCCGGTCTGCTAATCAGAAGGTTCCGGGTTCGATTCCCGGCCCGGTCAACATCTTTGTGCTTAACTAAATTTGTTGACTGTGGGTCTGGGTGTTAAATATGTATTTATATATAATATGTTTGTATGTATATGTAGTATATCAGCTGTGTTAGCAACCATAATACGAGCTAAAAATGGTTCAGTATGGGGCTAACCAGCCGTGTGTGAATGTGTCAAAAAAAAAAAAATTTCGCGTAGAAAACAGTCACATTTACTTATTATTAAAATTTGGAATGAGTCAAACAGTTTCGGTGCTTTCCGAGCATCATCTTCGTTTTCTACTCGAAAATAGTAAGATGCCTCACGTGAACAGTTTACAATGTTTAAATCCCTTTATAACCTATTGACTAAAGGGTTACTCTGCAGAAATCCATTGTAGATATAAGAAACACAAAAAGTGTTTTTTCTATTGAAAATTCCTATCACCATTATCATTACCAGCCTATTTAAATGTCCACTCCTAAATAAATAAATACTAGGACACATTTCACACACAGCTGGTTAGGTTAGTCCTATACTAAACCATTTCTAGTTTATATTATGGTTGCTAACACAACTGATATACTACATATACATACAAAAATACTTTATTTCGTACACATTTAACACACAGACCGACAGCCAATAAACTTACTTTTTACGGTTGCTAAACTAAAACTTAGTTAGTCCAACAAGAATTATTATTTTAGTGATTTTGAAAAATAATTTATCTTTTATCAAAGTATTAAAATCAATTAAAATATTTCTCATACCAACAAATCACACAATGCATATTTAATTAGCTCTCTTAGAAAACGAAAGAAGAGTAGCTATTTTGTTACTTTTTACCTTTTTAGCCCCACTGGGCCAAGTTACGCCCCCTGTAATTTCCACACCTTGAAACGATGACAGCTCAGTCAAGCGTGCAGCTGCCTCAAGTCTTCAAATTCGTGGGTTCAATCCCCGCCAATGAGCTCGAGCTTTAGGTGAAGGAAAACATCTTGAGGAAACCATAGCATAGCGGTAGCAATTTCTAATGCTCGACTGTCTAGCTATGGGTGGTTACCCATCCCCCCCGTGGGGCCCCGCATTGTCGAGGCGGGGGGGCTCAGTAACCGTGGCCTGGTCACCCACGGTGAAGCGAAGAGGGTCCCTGAGGCGGGCCGCTCCCTAGACTTGTCCACCCCATGCAAGTTCTAGATGGAGTGGCACCAGTAGGTTGCGGGACCTCGCTCCGGGGGGGTTTCGCAACTGAGGAGGGCTGCGGTGTGGTTTTGGAGACACCCACCGCAGCCGAAGGTGTGGGGCCGTGGCAGGAGAGAAGTGTCGGTATTACGATGCGCCGCTCTTCCTACCTGCCGCGGCCTCGACGGGGTCGCCACCGTTGATGGCGGACGCGGTGGGGCCGCAGGGAGAAGGGAGTGGTACCACAAAATACCACTTACCCTATTCTCTGCGGCCGTAGTGGCAGGTGACGGGGCCACAGACCTGACCCGTCACGGGGGACCTGGGACGTCGGACCGGGGTTGTCCGGCGTCCATTGCACTTATGATCCCCGAGGTGGTTGCGGTGCACCATGTGCACTGCAAGGGGACTCATCCCCAGAGAAGGAGCCTCGCAGGCTAGCCGAGGTGGGCGGGATGGTGGGTTAATGCGAGAAGCGGAACCTCATCCCGCCCTTTCCGGTGAGGAGGTCATCGTGAGGTTTTAGTCGGTAGGGATGTCCTTTTGACATCGAGCCCGACATACCCCACCCACCTCCCCGGGTGTGGTGGGGATGCGTAAATGCATTTCCTCACGTAAAAAAAAAAAAAAAAAAAAAAAATGGGTGGTTACCCATAGTTTTAAAAATCTGTCAATAAGCACCTAACAGTGAGTTCGAGGAGCCATTTATTCCAGACTATGCATGCTCCATCTACACTCAGACTGTCGTCTTACGCCACCGAGTTGATATTGGTCGCTACGGCTTGGAAAGCAACAACAAACTATATTAACAAGAAAAGATAAAAGAAGAAAGATGGTAACGATGAATGAAAGATGGTGATGATACATACGAGTAAAAATGTTACAATATACGATTTGTTTTTACACATTTGCTTCTAACAGGGTCTATTTATCAAGTCAGATAAACAGATTGATATATTTATCTCTCGCTATGCAGGTTTAGGTCGCGTTTCTGATTTATTGTTGAGGTAAATATAACTGTTTATTAGTTATCATGCATTGTATAACGTGCCGACCTCGTTGACGTAAGGGTTCGATTTTTGATGAAATAAGTTTGTTTGCTGTCGGTCTAGGTGTATAATATGTATCGATTTAAAGCAATGGTAGTGCAAGGAAGAAGGGGAAAAGGCCGACCGAAGAAGACATGGATGGAGTGTGTGAATGAGGATATGAGAGAGAATGGAGTGAGTGTAGAGATGACGGCTGATAGAGGAGAGTGGAAGATGAAAATTTGCTGCCGACCCCACCTAGTGGGATGAGGCAAGGAAGAAGAATATTTGAAGTATTTATGTATGTACGTATATGTAGTATATCGGTTTTGTTAGCAACTATAAAATTTAATTAGTTAAATAAGATCTTGTGATAAAATTGCATGAAGGGTTCCGTACCATTGTTGTATGGGACCCCCCTTTAAATATACTTTTATGTATTTTGTCAAAATTGAAGTGTCTAGCACTAACCGTTATTGCTATGTAGCAAAAGAATACGAAAAAATCACTTTATGGGGACCCACTTTATATATATTTTTTAATTTTTTAATATTAGTTGTTATAGCGGCACAGGAAATACATATCTTGTGAAAGTTTCAGTTTTCTAGCTATTACGGTTTCTGAGATACAGCCTGGAGACAGACAGACAGCGGAGGCTTAGTAACAGTGTCCTGTTTTTACCTTTTAGCTACGGAACCCTAAAGGTCAATGGGATCTAGACTCTAAAATTATTTAACAGACTACGATACTTAACGAAAACGCCTGAATATTTAATTTAATCGTTTGGTCTTAAGTACCACTCGTCATAAAATTACGTTTTTACGTTTCACAATTTCCTTTGAGAATAAAAGTGATAATATTCTAAAAATACCGTACCCTACCCGTGCAAGGGCCAATACTATCGACACTTATATTACGAAAATGTTTGTCACGCTGTCTTTTTGTATATTTTTAAATAAACGTCTCAATTAACGCAAAAACTTTGCTATAATTTACTGAAAATGTGAGTAAAATAAAAAGTAAATACAGCTGTTTTTTTTAAACCTATAAAAAAACCAGCTGTATTACAAATAATAAAGAATATTTATTAGATACAAAAAGAAGATTTATGCGTACAAATTACAAAAGTGAACAAAATACATACTTAAAACTATACTTACGCATTACATATTAGTACGCTTGGTTTAGCTGCCCCGCAGGAAGGCTCGAGGAGAGCCTGTGTTGCAGGGCGTCAGTCGTCTATATTTGTATAAAGCACTAAAATTAATAAGAAAACTTAGTAAAAACAGCTGATTTCTTTATGTAAAGCTGAGCTGTAGTCTACAATAAGTACAAGGTTGTCAGCCTCCCGCCTCCCGCCTCCCGCCTCCCGTTTTTTCCCCGCCGTTTATAATTGCAGTTCACAAACGTGCCGGTTTCCCCACGATGTTATCCTACACCGAAAGAAGAGTGCAAATCCACACATTACTCAAGATATCAAATCATTCATTGGTGAATGAAATCAAGTCATTGGTGTAGGGCCGGGATCTACTCGTAACTTGTCTGATTGAAAAACAAACGTTTTCACGGCTTTCTTAACTAATTATTTATTTACAGCTCATCCAAATTGCTTGTTTTTGTAGTACCTGGTTAGTTGGTTTTATTGTAAGTAAACATTGTAAACTATTTACGTGAGGCATCTTGATATTTTCGCGTCGAAAACGGTCACACTTACTTATTATAATAAGTGTGAGTTTGTTTGTAAGTAAATAAAATCCCAATATCATCATATTTTCCAGACTGTTTTTTGAGCCTGGACAACACTGCGGAACATGCCTAGTATACGCTGCCGATATAGCATGATAAAGTAAGTAAAGAGAACCAACACACGCGTCTCGTTACACAAAGTGAGTTTCGATGTAGTGACGATATACGAGTAAAGTATGCGGTGCATACGAGACTTGGACAGGCCCTTGCTAGGGTTTGTTGGTTTTTTAGAGCTGGGTAGTGTTTTTACTCAGTTTTTTGTGTATGTCTAGCGAAAACATAAACAAAAATATTTGAAGACATATGTAGGTATATACACACATATACACACATATAACAAACATTCACATATGTTATTAAATAACCAACTTTTGAACAACCAAAACAAAGAACAACTTAAACAACCAAAATTTGACTTTGTAAATATACTTTTCGAGGCAAATAATTTTAATGAAATCCTCAAATTAGGTCAATTAGTTGCTCAGCTAGTTAAAATGTTCATCAGCTGTAATACAAAGTTTATCATATTCTGTAACGCAAAGTTTATGATTATCTGTAAAATTAAGTTAGTTATATTCCCATAGTCGTAGATATATAAACATATAACCCTGTAGTCTTAAGTATAAGCATATAACCCTGTATGAAAGCTGATGCGGCATAGCGACGATTCATAGAATCCGGCCACCCGGGCTTTGCCGTATCAGCAAACATTTCATTAGAAATAAGACCTAGCATTAAGATCAGTTTAGAATAAAATCTTCGACACTCAACACCTAGTTTAAGTGGTTTAATTTTAATTTAGTTTTTAAAAAGATATTAACGCGCTCCCGATTCCTAACTGGCGCAGCCGGTAGGATAATCGGCTGCTGTCATCGCGAGTACCGAGCGTAGAATCCGTGAAAAGTGTACGAGCGTGGCAGCATTGGTGGCTAGCAGCATCGCGTGGAGCCATCCGATTATCCACGAACCAAATAAATGAGTTGGACGTCGGCGATGCGGGGCATGTAAGTGGCACACCCAGAGTAAAATCCTCCGCTTGTTCCACCCATTCCCATCCAATATCTTGTGTTAAAATCACACATTTAGTTTAAGTTTGTGACTGAAACTGCACACATTAAATTAAGGAAAACGTAGCGAAAATTGCTCGTTTTAGTTAAGAAAATTGTGACTGAAACTGCACACATTAAATTAAGGAAAACGTAGCGAAAATTGCTCGTTTTAGTTAAGAAATTGTATTTTTAAGTAATTATAGATTTGGTTAACGTGACTTAAACCGCACATAGTGTTTAGATATTTTTAGTTTTTTTTTTTTGTGTTATACTTACTAAGAAAAATGGTTGACAACGCAGCGCAATTAGCACCTCCCCTTCTAAGGGATATGTTAAAACTAATTCCTGAATATGAGGGTGACGCGAATACGTTAACATTGTTCTTAAAAAAGTGCGAGTATGTTATCCAACATTTCCAAGGAAGTAATCAGCGAAATGAGTATCTGATGCAATGCATCACTAGCAAATTAAAAGGGAAGGCCGCCGCGTTAGTCAGTGAGAGGGAAGATTTTTTAAATTACGACAACCTGAGAGAACTACTAATTCAACATTTTGGAGACCCTCGCAGCGAGGAGTCAGTGGCCATCGAATTAGAATCGATGAAGTTAAAATCCGGAGAAACGTACCTAGAATTTTACGGCCGCATTCAAAACGTAAGGGCCACCCTTTTTGCAAAAATTAACCAAAATTTAATAAATTCAGACGAAGTAAAGAACGCTAAAAGACTAATACATAACAACACAGCCCTTAATGTATTCTTATACAATCTCCCAGAGCATATGGTCAGGGTCATACGTTTGAAAAATCCGAAAAACCTAGAGGACGCCTTAAAACAGGTAATAGAAGAGGTGAATTTCCATGAGCAATATCAGATAAAAGCTAAACTCTTAAATAACCAAAACACAGTAAACTGGAAACCTCCGCCTCAAGCTTCTCCACAATTTAAATTCGGAGTCCCAAATCAAGGTCAGTATAGGCCACAGTTATTTACCTCGCAACCTATACGACATCCGATGCAGTCGGGCTTCAAACCAAACTTTCAAGCTCACCAGTATACTCCGCAACCCCAAGCAGCACCGTTTGGGTATCGACCTCCGCTACAAATGAATCAAGGTGGGTTTAGACCTCAAGTAGGACAGTTTGGATATAGACCCCAACAGTTTGGCTTCAGACCACAGCCGGGTCAATTCGGGTATCAACCCCCGCAACCTCAGAACTATCGACCACCACAGCTATTTTCAGGCGACGTGACAATGAGAACTGCACCAGCCCTGCCAAAGGTACCCATTAACGAGATGCAAGTAATGGAAGAAGGTATGTACATGCCTTACGATTATAACACCCCTATATATGGCACATACGACGAGCAACAGGCAATCGACGCTAATTATTACACCGAAGCTGGCGCCGAGCAGCCTTGCCAACCGGAAATGGATCCTGACGAAAAGGAAGAACAGATAAGTGCGGAAAATTATTGTATTACCTTTGTCCAAAAGCCCGAGGTAGTTGAACTAAATTACGACCGTTCTCGAAAATTACCATACATGAATATCCCTGAAATAAACGGCAAATTTATGATAGATTGTGGTAGTAGCAAATGTTTCATTAGCCCATCTAAAGCCGATCAGTACTACGCAGCGTACAAGTCTTATAAATTGTTTACAGTTAATAGTACGCATGCCTCTAGCGCGCATAAAGAAGTAATTAACATCCCACTCTTTTCGGCTTTTAATGCGGACTGCGAACAAAAGTTTTATATCTACGAAGTAGACCCAAAATATGACGGCGTGATTGGATTAGATTTGATGCTTAAACTTGACGCTAAAATAGATTTAGAAAATCGAATTTTCAAAACTAAACGCGCCTCGATCCCCATCAAACTCGACAGTGACCAGGTCCTAAATTTAACTTCGTGTAGTGAAAACCGCGTGAAACTACCGGTAAACTGTAAGAAACCGCTTATCAACGAACCACCTCAACTCAACGAAAATATAACATGCGATATAAACTATACTACCGTTTTGGCTGAAGTAGAAGTAGAACAACTAAAACACAAGAACGAGCAGTTAAACGCTAACGCGGACTCACTGTCACACCTAAAACTTAATGCATTAAGTACTGACGAACTCGGTGACGATATACCAATGATAGTTAATTTAGAAAACCGTGACTCCAACGCCGACCGCGATCACTCAGATACAATATCTATTTCAGACTCTGAAAGGATCGAAACTGACAGCCCCATCACTGTTTCTGACTCTGATACAATAGATAATATATTTAAAAAGGAACCCGAATGTTTAGTGCGCACGGATTCAAGCTCCAGCGCTACCGAAACAATACAATCTGGTAGAGACTTAGAATCATTAGGCATACCAATACTACATGAAGCCATAGACACCAAACCAAATCAAATACTAGTGTTCCACAAATACGAAAATGAATTGCAAATGACCGATTTATCCACAAAACATCAAAAAATCTTAGAAGTATTTCTACCTCACGGAAAACCCGATCTTATCTGTGAGTTTCTGAAAAAATACATAAAACCAAAATTAAAATACTTCATATATTTCGAAACGACTCAACACCGACGCGAATTTAGTAACATTGTGACGTCATTATTTAAAAAGGACTCAATTAACTTCCAGGAATGTACCGAACGAGTAATAAATGTCGAAGGTGAGGATGAACAGAAGCTTATAATAAAAAAATTACACGAAGGAAAAACTTGTCATCGCGGTATAACAGAAACAGTAAAACGAATAAAAAGAAACTATTTTTGGCCAGATATGCGCGAAACCGTCGCAGCAGTAATTAATTCGTGTGATAAATGTAGAGCCTCTAAGTACGATCGTAAACCCCTTAAACCATTTTTACAACTAACCGAAACGCAAGACGCCCCGTTCCAAGAACTTTTCATAGACATATTTCCAATAGAATCAAAATCATATTTTACAGTAGTAGAGCGACTCCATTCGACCTTATCTGAGATTTTACCAGCCTTTAAAGAAGGTCAAGAGCTACACGCAAGAGCAGTAAATAAAAGACAATTGAAGTATAAACCAAAATACCAAAAAGCAATAGTAACCGGTAAAGCACAACTAAACGTAGTATCCATAAAAATCAGAGACAGAGATACTAAGGTCCCAATTAGAAACATAAAACGCCCTCCACAGATGGTGCTTCCTCCTGATGACGGCGATGGTCATCCAAGCCCAAGACCTCCCGAGCCAGGGCCTTCAACTTCAAGAAATAACTGAAAACCCAGGTCTTCTCCCAGTAAAGCAAGGCCGTGCGTTTCTACAATACGAAAACTGGTCAATTATAAAAACTATAGATTTAACAGGTATAACTTCTGACTTACAATTTAACACGAAACAATACTCTAAATTTTGTGCTAAATTATCCTCCTCTAAAAATGTTTCCTCCATTATTAATAAACTAAAAGATTTCCAGTTACAAATAAATTACATCCGCGATGAAGCTACAGAGAAATTACAACAGTTAATCCCGAGTAAGCGCGTAAAACGCGGTCTTATGAATCCACTAGGCTCTCTAATCAAAGTCATAACAGGAAATCTAGATAACGACGACGCTATCCATTTCGAACAGTTATTAACAGATACAATAACTCGCGAGCAAGCTATTTCTAATAAGATCACCATTATTTCCGAAATGTTGGACCACATAGTCAATTCAAGTAAAATTGTAAATGAGAACACTAAGATTATAAACGATAGAATTAGTAAAATAGAAATGTTTATAAAATCAAAGGAAAACGATGAATTACTTATGTTCCATATAACAAATATATTTAACCTTTTTATAAATAACTTCCGTACCATTTCGATTAGACTAAGCGATGTAGAGACAGCTTTAGCCCTTAGTAAAGTATCAGTATTGCACAAAACTGTAATAGACTCTGTAGAGCTACTGACACTGTTAAACGAAATTAGTACCTACGGTAGCCTCATGTATCCTGTTAATGATAAGAACTTAATTAATTTAGAGGAAACGTTTTCTGTAAAAACCTACCTTAAGAACAGTAGCATAAGATTTATTATTGACGTCCCACTTGTAGAGAAAGAATGTTATATATATTACAAATTGTACCCATTACCCATGCTTAACCACTCCACCGAAAATACCCTTACCATCATCCCCGAATATCCTTACTTACTCCAGGGTGAGAAAAGCTACCGAACGATTGCCCGAAGATGTAAAGAGGTAACAGCCAAAGAGTACCTTTGCTCCGAAAACGACGTCGTCCCGTATACCAGAGAAACCTGTATAGAACAACTAATGAAATATCGACAAAACGTATCGAAATGTACCTTGCGACAAGTCATTACTGAAGATTTGAAGACTCAGAAAATCTCTGATAACAGTTGGATTATATTCTCTAAACATAAGAAAGTACTTACACAAAAATGCAGAGATGACGTCACACAGAAGCCATTGAAAGGTACATACATCCTTACTATTCAAAAACCCTGCGACGTTACAATTGGTACTCTACGACTACGAGCAAACCGCTTTCTTGAATCAAGAAATATATATAACTACGTGCCTGTTATACATTTACCTGTTTTACCAGAAAAGATTACAGAAGAAACCGAAACCGTAGACTTGCAAGGCGTTAACCTGGATGACGTACAACACCTGAACTATATACTAAAGAAAAGTGTGAAAAGTGCCCATAACCCAAATGTGAAAAGTGAAGTGAAAAGTCTTGGCATTGCCACAAGTGTTCTCTATCTAATGGTTTTAATACTTTCGGTATACCTAATATGGTCAAAAATAGTGCCCCTCGTGCGAAAATCTCGTGAAAATCATGAAATCAGTGTAAACGATAATGAAAATGTAAATGAAAACCCTATTTTACTAACTACCCGATTGTAATTAATATAAGCTCCTTGCCTCTGCTCACCCTCGAAGCAGGAGACGCGTATTGCGGAGACAACACTAGTAATAAGAATTAGCATAAGAAAATGTAATCTAGCATAGTTCCGTAGCCTCTAATCACCTAGTCCACACCAGACTATTGTATTTTGGGGGCCACAATTTGTGAGCGAAGTTCTCGGAAAACTCCGTTTCCCGTGAACTTCGAGCTGAGGGGGAAGGAGTTATATTCCCATAGTCGTAGATATATAAACATATAACCCTGTAGTCTTAAGTATAAGCATATAACCCTGTATGAAAGCTGATGCGGCATAGCGACGATTCATAGAATCCGGCCACCCGGGCTTTGCCGTATCAGCAAACATTTCATTAGAAATAAGACCTAGCATTAAGATCAGTTTAGAATAAAATCTTCGACACTCAACACCTAGTTTAAGTGGTTTAATTTTAATTTAGTTTTTAAAAAGATATTAACGCGCTCCCGATTCCTAACTAGTTTTTAGCTGTAAACAAAGTTTATCAACAGTAAAACAAAGTTTTAAGCTGTTAAAAAAAGTTTTTGGGAATTAAACAATATTTACCAGGTGTAAAACATTAATAAATATAATCAGATTAAAAAGAAAGTTTACAATTTGTAAAACAAAGTTTATCAGCTGTAAAACAAAGTTAACCAGGTGTTAAACAAAGTTTGTCTGCTTTTATGTTTCGCCTATTTGACATGTGTAACTAACGCTTTGACATCCGTTTAATTTTGTATTTAATAAACAAAATAATGACAAAAATGTCTGAATTTGTTTTGTTACCATTGACTTGACTTTCGCTTAGTTTTCTAAACCTTCAAAATTTTTAAACTTTAAAATAAATATACACAAACTTCTCAACCCTACGCAGAAAGAACGGCTCACTTGGGAGATACAAGATGCTTCTATGGAATTGCTTCGGTCGCCAAGATTATCTCGGGTTTTTGGCCGCTGCACTAAAAGGATGGTCTTAAATTTTCAAACAAGCCAACCACTCAGCTTTTATAAAATGTACAACTTTTTCGTATTTACAAATTTCTGGAGTCGTGTCTCACTAAATATTTGACCGAGTAAGCAAAGCGAGCGAAGCAAGGTATATTCAGTTTTCGCCTGTCAGTTTGTATGACAGTTTAAAAAATATTATAGTCTAAAAAAAATTCTTTATTTAGACTATAATAAGGTCTACTTTCTATTTAGACTAAAATAAGGTCCAATCTGGACCAGATTGGCACAGGACTAAGACAGATGGCATGACAGGAGAGAGGCCTATACCCAGCAGTGGGATAGAACAGGCTGTGGATGATGAAGGATGATGAAGGTCTATGGTTTAGTAAATACGTCTTAATAACTAGTGCTAATACAACTGATATACCTACTACATATACATTCATTTACATTTAAAAAACCATTTTCACCAAACTCAAAAATTTTACTATAAATAGAAAACTTCGCACGGTGTGCAAATTGTCATTATAGGTATAGGTACATTATCAAAAAAATTCAATGACATCAATGATATGTCAAGGTATTAAATATTTACAAAAAAAAATCAATTGTTTTATAAAATGTCATGATAAAACTAATCAGTTATAATGTACGTATGTCAATCAAGTTTTTATGTCCAATTTAAAATACTAAAATGTTCTTTTTAATGCTTACTTAGTATTTGAGGTTTACAAACTATATTTAATTTAATACGCAAATGAAATTAACTACGTCCTGTCTTTGATCGTAAATTAACTTTTACAATATTAATGAAGTGGTTTATTGGACAAACATTTTCCAATCTCAAAATTTAATTTTGTTTAATTAATTGCCCTATCAATTTGTATGGGACTGAAGTGTAATAAGTTTCCAAACGATATTTCGGGAAATTTAATGTTGTTTATTAACGTTGCTTATTTAAAATTAAATGTATTTGAAGATTACAAGCAAAATATGTACTAATTTTCTATGCGAAGACTCTGACATAGAGACATAAGAATATAAGTTTCACAAATAAAATTATATGTATTCATGGATATTTAATATGACGAATAAAAAAAAATTGTCGTAAATAATGCCGGCCCCCAACTCCATGGCTCAAGGAGTTGGTGGACTTCCACTCTAACTGGAAGGAACTGGCCCAAGACAGAAAAGTGTGGTCATCATCGAGGGAGAACTTTGCTAACCAGTGGGACAATATTTGGCATACATTGGTGGCGATTATAGCATACACACTAAACTAAATAAGTAGGCCTGTCTTTTTCCATCATCATTTTTGACTAGAAAGAGATGGCACGATCTGAGCGATACGAGTACACAAAACAACTAAAATCACGTTAAATAAATAGAAAGTGTGGATTTTTTTGACCGCACTCAAACATCAATTGTACAACTACCCCCATTTTCAAAATTTGATGTGACTTTACTTGTTTTGTCTATGGTTGAGATTGTGCTGTTTCTTTCTAATTACTATCGATGAAAAGAGACAGGGCAACTTTATATTTCGTTTAGTCGCGTGTACGCCAGATTTTACACAAAAAGTTCAACTAACTAAACCTTTAAGCACCTTGCTTACAATATAAACTAGTAAAGTAATGAATTAACAATCAGAAACCCCGCCAACTAAACCTGAGCAACAAAATTCAGAAATTATTTGAACGCAACTAAGGGTGTAAGTATAACACACAAATGTGCTTGTGTCACGTAATTTGTGAACGGTTCAAGCTTTAAGAGATAAGAGACTGAATATTTACAGTATTTTTTTTACTTTTGATAGTTTTGCGTTTGACCATAGCACACTTGCCTGATGGAAAGTTATTCCATAGTCTACCTAAAAGTTTTTATTTTTCTACTTTTGAAGTGAACAATTAATCGTCAAAATAAAGTTATACCTAGAACAATAATACCGTGGCAAACTAAGGCAATCCGACGCAATCATTGAGGTTAAATAACGGTCTATGCGGACAACCTTTAGATGGGTGCACAAGTCTGTCATTTAAAAAGTGGCATTGTCATTTGGGTGCTACCATGGATCAGATGTCTCGTTAAATTATTGGTCCTAGCTGTTAGTCTTTGTGCTTGCAGTAGTTAAGCCAAGGCAGAGGCTCAAGGCGGCTTGAAAACTCAAAAACCACTTAGCTTGTACCTCGCCTGGGCTGCCTAAGCTCTTTTCTAATACATTAAATGTAATTCCTAGAACTAACGTCTATTTATCCAGTTATAGGAATAAATCTATTAATATAGGAAATATAGTTATGGCAGTGTAACGTCTAGCAGAAGATAGGACCTCGTCATGTATGTAGAACTCAAGCTCTTTAAAGGATCTAGAAAATACAGACTCTAAACTGATCTAGCAAGAGAACAACAGAACTAAATAGCCTAACATAGGAAAATCCTAAAAGGGAGATTAGTGTCATAAAAACAAACTTGAAAATTAACAATTTACATTTATTTACTGAATTCATTACAACACATTCATAAATAACTTAACGATGATAAAGTAACACTGAACAACCGAAGCAGCTCGCAGGACATGTGTAACATCTTCTTGCTAAATAAATCAAAGGAAGGTTAAACCCTATTTAACAAATACTAGGTTTCATAGTGCTTGATTCCTGACCATCAATATTCTTATTGATAATCGGGAAGAACGGAGCCCCACGCACGCTCCCGTTCCGTGAAAGTCATCCAGGGTGGTTATTTCCCCGTCAAGCACTATTTGCTTGACCTTCATTGTTGGAGGGCATAATTACGCACTTTTATGCCATCATCATTCAAGTCGAGTCATCGAAACGACAGATCATCTTACAATACAAATCGTCTAATATTATAAATCTGGCAAGCACCTTGTATACCAACTTAAAGATTCAAGTCTGTTATTCCACCTTGTATACAAATTTAGTTTTAAGCCTAATACTCCTCCACACACTCGCCCTAAGCAAATTAACTCGTTGGTTAATAGTAATTAATCTAAGCAAAGGGACAAGAGGGCATCCTATATTCTGTCAGTTTGTTCAGTTTCCTATAGTATAGTCCATTACCTACTAGATCAATCACCTGCTTACAAACTGATACTTTCTTTCAATTCTCTTTCTTTTATTTGATATAATCCAAGTAGTGGCAAGGACTTTAGCCCTTAAATTATACCAAACACTGCATCCATCGCCACAGTTTACCTTTGGATCCTAAAGGACTCTTATGTTCGAGACCTAAAGGTCCCCCGTCAATTCCAGGTTTCCCTATCCTAACTATCCTAATTTTCTAAGTACTATAACGAATCTATCCTATTATTTGAAACTTTAAACTAGTCTGTCTGAAACTATCGGCCCTAGACTAATCCTAACCCAATTAAACACGATGCTCTAATCTCAGTATGTTCAAAGAAGGAAGAAGAGGTGATAAATGAGATTGATATATTCTCCTGGGTCGGCAGAACATATAAATGAAATATTCTCCTGGGTCGGCAGAATATGTAGATGAAATATTCTCCTTGGGGGGTAGAATATAGATGAAATATTCTCCGTTAATGGCAGAATATAGGGATGAAATATTCTCCTTTGGAGGTAGAATATGGAAGTCGAACGTGATTATATATTCTCCTTTGGGGGTAGAATATATATAATAGAGAAGTCTCGCTCTCTTACTTATACTCAGATTAGAGTCATTAATTGAAATAAATCAACATTATACTTTGTCTCATTAAAAAAACTTGACACAATATTTAAGTGCATAATCTTGCATATAATGGTTCTTTTATATCTCAGGAAAGTAAAGCAGTAGACATGTTTATGTCCAAGAATAAAGTATGACTATACTTTTGAGTAGCTTGGTCGCTATAAAGTTGGTTTAAATAATCTCATGAAATAGTAGACATAATAGCATTATCAGTAAGATTTATTGTCTTTTCAAGTTTAGTTCTTCCTTTTAAAAGAAACAGTTTTCTTGTTGTAAAATATAATTCCACAAATCGATACAATAATTATAGCTCCGTAAAAGTAAAGTAAAAGGCTTGCACAAATCAATCTGGTGTATATTTAATATTATATGATCTTAAGTTTTACATTCTTATTTCGGCGTCTAGTAAATTAATCTCTTACCTCCCTTCTCTCCTGAGAATTACGTGAATCGTACAATCTCACCCAGATCCAGTTGTGATTCAGTTCAAGAGAATTACGCTCAGAAACCTGGAACCTGGATCCCGGAACCGCTGCACATTGGTACTTTATTTCCACACTATTTGAACATCACGTTTTCTTCTACTAAAACAGAAAGATACAATTTATAAAATATTTTTCACAATTTTCCATCTTTTCACTTCAAAATCCCAAACGTCAATCCCCGATATTCGAATGACAATCTCTCTTTTTCCCAAATTCAAATATCTTTAATTTCTTTTTAATTCCTCAGAATAAAGTATGAAACTTCAAATGAGTTTGCTCTCGCGCGAAAGGAGATTTATATCTATTATTTCTAGTTCCAGATAATATTAATGATTTAATAACTGTAAGCCATTTCTGGCCAGTTACAGCCGACCCCTGGTAAAATTCTGAAGGTTTATTCCTTTAGACTGAAAGAATTTTAGCACAATTTAAAAGATGAAATTTCAAAACAGTAACAATCGCGCGAGAGCAGATTTATACCTGTTATTTCTTTCTCCAAGATATTATTAAAGAATAGATAACTGTAAGCCATTCCTGGCCAGTTACAGCCGACCCCTGGTAAAATTCTGAAGGTTTATTACTTTAGACTGAAAGAATTTTAGCACAAATTAATATTTTAAATTTTCTTAAAATAGATTAATTTACTCTTCCATAAACGACCCAGGACAATAAGAACTCTCAAACATATAGCCGACCCCTAGTAAAAACTGAAGGTTTATTACTTTAGACTGAAAGAATTTTAGCACAAATTAATATTTTAAACTTTCTTAAAATAGATTAATTTACTCTTCCATAAACGACCCCAGGACAATAAGAACTCTCAAACATATAGCCGACCTCTAGTAAAAACTGAAGGTTTATTACTTTAGACTGAAAGAATTTTAGCACAAACTAATATATTAAACTTCTTTAAAATAGATTAATTTACTCTTTCATAAATCGACCCCAGGACAATAAAGCTCTCATATACCGACCCCTGGAAAAAATATTTAAAGTTTTCTTGAAAACTGAAAAGATTTTTCCATCAACTGGAAAAGAAAATATATATTAAACATCTAACTACCGAATTAAAAAAAAAAACAAAATACCACAGATACCTTATTGTTTACCATTAAATACCAAAACATACCACCATACCACCAAACCTTACCTCCTCATAATGCCATAAATTATTAAATGGAACAAAAGTCCTAATTTCCAAATCCTCTTTAGTTTCCCATGTTAGAATTTCTACATTCAAATGTAAAAATTGTATGGATTTAACCAAATAGCAAATGTTATCATATGGACCAGTGTCAAGCATCAGACATTAAATACTAATTGGTTAATAGAGTTTCCCAAGCCACGGTAATACTTTTGATTGAAACGAAGTGGGTTGTGAGGCCACTCAGTCCTAATGACAAATATCAAGCAGACCGCTACCAAACCTTGGTTTGGACGATACACCTGATACCCGCTTAACCCAAAAATAGAAACCTTAAAACGGCAGACAAAACCTTAATAACAAATGTAGAATAAACATCTCCACTCTAGACTTAATTCACATATGACAACAATTTACGATTCGGAGCATGTGACGTGTGCTTAGTCCTTGCCTCTCGGCTCCTGTATAGTGTAAAGCTTCAATGTAATCGACAAATATCGATGACTCAGTTGAAACCTAGCACCAAATTCTCCAACACTGAAGCTTTTTATTGTAGAGTATGTAAAATGCCAAAATTCGAAAACGAGAGACCGTTCCCCTACCAGAAAATCTGCTAAATTACGGAACCCTACATGCTTTGAGCTTAATATCTAACTATTTATTTACAAAACGTTCATACAGCCTTGCACTTTCAGACCCTCAACTAGCGCAGATTGATACGGGCTTTCACGCTCATTCCACAAATCAGCAAATTCACTATTGATAGGAGAACTTTCGAGGCGGTTACCCCCTTTATGACATTACAAGTACAGTTACCAAACCGAACAAATTACCAAGGAGAAGATACCTCATACCTTGACGACGTTACCAATAGATAAGTACCATTAATAGCAAAACCTTACCACACCTTTACCCAAAGCAAAAATAATACCTTCGAAAATATTTTATTGACGAAGAAAGGGAAACTACATCACATCACAATCGAAATAACAATAGCAAACAGAGTTTAAGATATTAAAAATTATAGAATATAATATTATTATACTCCTTATTTTTTTAAAATATACCCCTCCATAATCTTCGTGTTATTACTATACACACATTACTTCCTATATGAATACGGAAAATTTCAAAATTATGACTTGTTATATCTGTGAAAATTAAAGATGTTTGAATTCAAAGGTCAATAACAGTAAAATTAAAATCTCAAATTATGAAAAAAAACACGATCCTTTAACCTACGCTTAACCGCACCATTTTCAATATACATATTACGTACTAAATACAGCAATTATAACTGACACATAATACCCAAGCTTTTATTTACTTAATCGAATTGTATTTAAAATAATCATTTTAATTTACGCTGACTGATTTCAAAAAAAAAAAAAAAACTGAATTACGCATGGTGCTCTAAGTATGAGATTTATTTTGCGCAAAATGCTCGTAAAATAATTACTAATAAATGAATTGACATCAAAAAGAAAATTTGTGGTTATATGTTTCTCAAAACTTTCCTTAGGTGAACGAAATCTTATGAAAGACAATAAATCTTACGTTAATAAGATCAAATGATTTATCATATTTTAAAATTAGCACACGATTTGAAATGTAAATATATATCGGTCAACCGGATCTACTTTACTCAGAAGTCGACCCCATTCTAAAAATTCCTTTACCTACTTTATAAGATCAAAATAAAATATGTATATACGCCTTAGCTCCACCAAATAAATTAATTTTCACCTATACCGCGTCAAATAATACGAAATCGTATAATATAGGTACCACAGCTTTTGTGTACACAAAAGATATAAAAAAAAAATGACAACCACAATCCAAGTTATATAAATTTTGATGGATCTTAAACTACTGTAGCAGTTTTTATATACACTTATGCTTCTTTGAAATTTTTACTGGCCGTTCGAAGGGTAATAAATTAATTTTATAGTCAACTATGTTTCACTTGAATAAACACCCCGTTTCGACTCGACCCCAGAGTGTAATAACTAAAATAAACTCTTAATATTACAACAAACCACACTAACAAAATCTATCCTAGATACAATATTGTTTGCGACCCCAATCCCCACCAGAACAATTACTATTTAATCATCCTTATTTCTACTAAATAAATCTATTCAATAGTTTTGGTAAATGAAAATCTTTATCTTAATGTGACAAAACCTTTTTGTTTTAAACGGAACCCTATTACTAAGACCCCGCTGACTTTCTGTCTCCAGGCTATATCTCAAAAACCATAATAGATAGAAATCTGAAACTTTCACAAGATATGTATTTCTCGTGCCACTATAATAACAATAAGCTTTATATGTAGACACATAACATTTTCACAGAATGTATAAATGTACATTACCTTTCAAATCAAATTATCAAAAATTAAATAAAATAACTATTGAGACGGCCTCCCATACAAAAATGGTACGGAACCCCACAAAAGTGAGCCCAACTCGCACTTGACCAATTTTTCTTTACTAATTTAATTGACTGAATAGGTTATTTATTATAATTACCAATATACTAACGACTCCAATCTAACATTGTGTACAAGAAACGTGACAAAGAGTTTGGTCTCTTCCTTCAGCGTCAAGTCCAGGCCTCGCACTTATAGAGTAAGATCAGCCTGACTACTGTCCTGTATATTCTTGGTGCGACGGCTCAGCAGCTTAGAAGAAAGCACTGTGTGGAGGCCTGCACTGCAACGGGTGTGTTCTGAGTTCAGATCTCGATCTCTTTCTCCCTGTCGTTGGCATCAGTTACAGTGCATCCGAGGTACCGGAACTTAGCCCCACCTTTGAACATTGTATTTTCAACAACGGGATCATCTCGTCTTCGTCGTGTATCTTTGTAACGACGCAACAAAAGATATTCCGTCTTCTCGTGACTAACTTTAAGCCCAATCCTCGTGGTTTCTTCCTGAAGGCAACTAATCGAATTATCTACGTGTGCCTTTCTCTCACCAAGAAGACCAAGGTCATCGGTATATCCTATCACCTTATGCTGTCTTAACTTGCACTTCTCCGATGGGCGTTTGCACATTTTTAATAACATACTCGAGTGCCAGCTTAAAAGTATTGGCAGCAGAGCGTCCCCTTGCTTCAAGCCGGTCACCACATCGAACTCCTCGGAGAGTGAATTTCCACACGCACCGTCATCCTGCTTCTACTCGTGGCAAACTCCACCATTCGCACTAGCTTACTGGTAATCTCGAATCTACGCAGGATACTATACAAAATTATAAATTACCTAAATATATGAAATTGCACACAATATAGATTAAACCCAACCTAAAAAAAAAACACATTCTTAAAATAAAGAAAATTGCAAGAAAATAATAAAAATAATAATAAAAATAAAGGTGTGTATGTACCTACCTACTTTACTTTCCTGATAATCCTTGTAAAAGATTACATCTAATCTAAATGTCTAGAAATATTCAAATAAAAATATAATGTTGATTCTTAATATTTATAAATCCTATATTATCTGTATTATCTAAACCTCTCCTTTTTCACGGCAACAAATTATGCTAGATTTCTCTAGCATTTTACAGAACTTATGAAACGAAAAATTCCATAACGTGTTCTAAATTAAAAATTAGTCACGGCACCAAATTATGTACCTCGCCAGGGCTGCCTAAGCTCTTTTCTAATACATTAAATGTAATTCCTAGAACTAACGTCTATTTATCCAGTTATAGGAATAAATCTATTAATATAGGAAATATAGTTATGGCAGTGTAACGTCTAGCAGAAGATAGGACCTCGTCATGTATGTAGAACTCAAGCTCTTTAAAGGATCTAGAAAATACAGACTCTAAACTGATCTAGCAAGAGAACAACAGAACTAAATAGCCTAACATAGGAAAATCCTAAAAGGGAGATTAGTGTCATAAAAACAAACTTGAAAATTAACAATTTACATTTATTTACTGAATTCATTACAACACATTCATAAATAACTTAACGATGATAAAGTAACACTGAACAACCGAAGCAGCTCGCAGGACATGTGTAACATCTTCTTGCTAAATAAATCAAAGGAAGGTTAAACCCTATTTAACAAATACTAGGTTTCATAGTGCTTGATTCCTGACCATCAATATTCTTATTGATAATCGGGAAGAACGGAGCCCCACGCACGCTCCCGTTCCGTGAAAGTCATCCAGGGTGGTTATTTCCCCGTCAAGCACTATTTGCTTGACCTTCATTGTTGGAGGGCATAATTACGCACTTTTATGCCATCATCATTCAAGTCGAGTCATCGAAACGACAGATCATCTTACAATACAAATTGTCTAATATTATAAATCTGGCAAGCACCTTGTATACCAACTTAAAGATTCAAGTCTGTTATTCCACCTTGTATACAAATTTAGTTTTAAGCCTAATACTCCTCCACACACTCGCCCTAAGCAAATTAACTCGTTGGTTAATAGTAATTAATCTAAGCAAAGGGACAAGAGGGCATCCTATATTCTGTCAGTTTGTTCAGTTTCCTATAGTATAGTCCATTACCTACTAGATCAATCACCTGCTTACAAACTGATACTTTCTTTCAATTCTCTTTCTTTTATTTGATATAATCCAAGTAGTGGCAAGGACTTTAGCCCTTAAATTATACCAAACACTGCATCCATCGCCACAGTTTACCTTTGGATCCTAAAGGACTCTTATGTTCGAGACCTAAAGGTCCCCCGTCAATTCCAGGTTTCCCTATCCTAACTATCCTAATTTTCTAAGTACTATAACGAATCTATCCTATTATTTGAAACTTTAAACTAGTCTGTCTGAAACTATCGGCCCTAGACTAATCCTAACCCAATTAAACACGATGCTCTAATCTCAGTATGTTCAAAGAAGGAAGAAGAGGTGATAAATGAGATTGATATATTCTCCTGGGTCGGCAGAACATATAAATGAAATATTCTCCTGGGTCGGCAGAATATGTAGATGAAATATTCTCCTTGGGGGGTAGAATATAGATGAA
The DNA here is from genome assembly GCA_035578125.1 of Mellilla xanthometata. Classification (NCBI taxonomy): domain Eukaryota; kingdom Metazoa; phylum Arthropoda; class Insecta; order Lepidoptera; family Geometridae; genus Mellilla; species Mellilla xanthometata. Next base: position 2,133,703 of record JAPUBQ010000020.1, read on the forward strand.
ATATTCTCCGTTAATGGCAGAATATAGGGATGAAATATTCTCCTTTGGAGGTAGAATATGGAAGTCGAACGTGATTATATATTCTCCTTTGGGGGTAGAATATATATAATAGAGAAGTCTCGCTCTCTTACTTATACTCAGATTAGAGTCATTAATTGAAATAAATCAACATTATACTTTGTCTCATTAAAAAAACTTGACACAATATTTAAGTGCATAATCTTGCATATAATGGTTCTTTTATATCTCAGGAAAGTAAAGCAGTAGACATGTTTATGTCCAAGAATAAAGTATGACTATACTTTTGAGTAGCTTGGTCGCTATAAAGTTGGTTTAAATAATCTCATGAAATAGTAGACATAATAGCATTATCAGTAAGATTTATTGTCTTTTCAAGTTTAGTTCTTCCTTTTAAAAGAAACAGTTTTCTTGTTGTAAAATATAATTCCACAAATCGATACAATAATTATAGCTCCGTAAAAGTAAAGTAAAAGGCTTGCACAAATCAATCTGGTGTATATTTAATATTATATGATCTTAAGTTTTACATTCTTATTTCGGCGTCTAGTAAATTAATCTCTTACCTCCCTTCTCTCCTGAGAATTACGTGAATCGTACAATCTCACCCAGATCCAGTTGTGATTCAGTTCAAGAGAATTACGCTCAGAAACCTGGAACCTGGATCCCGGAACCGCTGCACATTGGTACTTTATTTCCACACTATTTGAACATCACGTTTTCTTCTACTAAAACAGAAAGATACAATTTATAAAATATTTTTCACAATTTTCCATCTTTTCACTTCAAAATCCCAAACGTCAATCCCCGATATTCGAATGACAATCTCTCTTTTTCCCAAATTCAAATATCTTTAATTTCTTTTTAATTCCTCAGAATAAAGTATGAAACTTCAAATGAGTTTGCTCTCGCGCGAAAGGAGATTTATATCTATTATTTCTAGTTCCAGATAATATTAATGATTTAATAACTGTAAGCCATTTCTGGCCAGTTACAAGCTCATACAAAAAAGTAGAAAAACAATGCGAGCCCGCTCCTTTCGCCCCACGGACAGCGTCAGACCCTCTGAAAACAAACATGCAATCAAATGCCATCCAAAAAACGGACTTAACCCGTATTTCACACTCTTAAAATAAAAATCATCATTATCATCATCATTTTCAGCCCTCTATCGCCCACTGCTGAGCATATGCCTACCTTCGTGTGTGTGTTTAAAACAAAATATGTAACTCAAAAAAAAAATATACAACACACCTATATTAAATTTGTTTTTACCTTTCTATAATTAACAGACATAAGTGTAATACTACTAAAAACTATATTTTTACTACTACATTTTCCTGCTATCGCTATCGCTTATGCCTTCCACCCGAGCCTAAATGAGTTCGAAACTGTTCAAATAAAGAGGATTTAATCATTAATTAATTTTCAACGAGCTAAATACATGGTATAGTGTGGAAAATAGAACTATTTACAGTGTAAATAGAGCTTTAGTGGTTTCTCATATAAAGCGTTCATGGTCTTAAGATCGGTACACACTGGAGTCCCTGTAATACATGTAGTTTATTTAGTACTAGAAATATGAAAAAAACAGGATGACATTCTTATATTTCGCGGAGCCTTCTTAATTTTATACATTGTAATTGTTTTTTAAGAGCAAATGTTTAACATAAGAATTAGTGATAAAAGATCAAATAAGTCACTCAACTAGTAAAGTAATATTTAATGGTTTTTGCGAAATAAAATTTCCATTATAACGACAATACATTTTGTTTAAAAAAACTGTTTATTTTAAATTTTAAGACATTTCATTGAAAAAAAAAAATTGATGATGAATGCATGAAGGGTTCCGTACCATTGTTGTACGGGAGCCCCCCCCTCAAACATTCATTTTATTTAAATTTTATAATTTAATTTAATTTGATAGCAAATAAACATTTATATATTTTGTGAAAAGTGTCTAACAGCTATATTGGCTAACAAGTTAAAATACAAAATTTAAATAAAATAAATATTTAATAGGGGCTCCCATACAACAATGATACGGAACCCTTCATGCGAGAGCCCAACTCGCACTTGGCCAGTTATTTATATACATATAATTCTACATTAGTTCTTGAACTTACCAGTAAACCTGTTAGTACATGTAGTAGACATTGGTGGCCATTCTGCTGTACACACGACTAAACTAAATTTAAAGAAGCCCAGTCTCTTTTCATCTTAAGTAGTCAGAAAGAGACGGCACGTCCTGAACCACAGACAAAACAACTAAAATCGCGTCAAATATGGAAAGTATAGGTAGTTCCAGAGCTGATACAAGTGAATGCGCTCTAAAGTCACCTATATTTTCTATATTTGACGTGATTTTAGTTGTTTTGACTATGATGCAGAACGTGCCGTCTCTTTCTGGCCACCTAAGATGAAAAGAGGCGGGGCTTCTTTAAATTTAGTTTAGTCGTGGGTGCCGCTGAATCGCTACCAGTATACTCTAATTGAACTACTTCCCCATTTCTCGGAAGAAACAAACTGTGCTATAAACCATTCGCCTGTCCTATTAAAGGGCCTAATTCCTTCGTTATTTCGCTCGCATTCGTGTGACCATAACTTGTGAAAAAAATGAGACATAAGAGAACTTTTGAATTTCATGTACATTTTTTTTTTATAGATATGATGTTGCGATCTAGGGTGGAACGCGCTTGCCTAGAAGAAACCGATTCACCCTCGTCTTGAAGACAGTGAGGTTATAGTTCTGAGGGATTCCGGCAATGAGTTCCACAGTTTAATGGTCTGCACAATATATAGAAGCGAAACGCTTCGTGCAGATTTTTGGAACTTCAACTGTATAGCGGTGCCTCCTAGCCGTCTCCCTGCTCGTCCGATAGTGGAAAGGGGCCGGAAGAATTAGATGATGCAATTCAGACTGCTCACTCTCCGAAATGCATCCAATCAAATGTTTTGAGGAGCTTGAAGAATAATTCATATAGGTGAGTAAGATATTAAATATTATAGTTAAACCAGCTGACACGGCAATCGTTATTTTGCCTTATAAATTATTTGTATTAATTAAAAAATAAGGGTGAGCAACTCTTATCACTTAGAGGCATAGAAAATAGATAGTAGCCGATTCTCAGACCTACTGAATACGCATATAAAATTTGCTAAAAATCAGTCAAGGCGTTTCGGAGGAGTACGGTAAGTAACACTGTGACATGGAAATTTTATATATTAGACTACCTGACCTGGCAAAAATTGTTTTGCCTCACTTAGGAGTATGAAAAATGGATAGTAGCCAATTTTCAGACCTACTGATTACGCATATAAAATTTGGTAAAAATCGGTCAAGCCGTGTCGGAGGAGTACGGTAACTAATATTGTGACACGGAAATTTTATATATTAGACTAGCTGACCTTGCAAAAGTTGTTTTGCCTCACCAAGGAGTATGAAAAAATAGATTGTAGCCAATTTTCAGACCTACTAAATACGCATATGAAATTTGGTAAAAATCGGTTAAGCCGTTTTGGAGGAGTACGGTAACTAACATTGTGACATGGAAATTTTATATATTAGACTAGCTGACCCGGCAAACGTTGTTTTGCCTCACTTAGGAGTATGAAAAATAGATAGTAGCCGATTCTCAGACCTACTGAATACGCATATAAAATTTGATAAAATCAGTCAAGGCGTTTCGGAGGAGTACTCTCGGTAACTCAAATTCAAATTCAAAATTCAAAATAATTTATTAGCACCTAAAAAATACATATTTTTAACATTAAGCTCTAGTTGCCAAAATAGGCGTTAGCCCGTGCCTTGGCAGCTAGTCCTTCCCAAAATAATCCAATTATTTGACTGATACAATTAAAATATTAGAATAACTAACTATTTAAACTAACATTGTGACATTTAATTATAAAAAAAAACATTAAATGATATATATTAGAAGAAAATAAAATCTAATATTACGAGTTTTTTTTTTTTCAAAATTAAATCTTCCTTGACTTAATTTCGAAATCTTGGTAACCCTACTCATATCTCCTTAAATCTCCTTCATGGGAGATTTACCAACTAATCCATTGTAAATTGCTGTTTATAGGATAAGACACGTCATCGCCATATTGAAGTAATCTCACAGAAATCCGTGATGTGTTTAGGAATAATCAGATTTGCATATACTCGGCACTTGAGCGGGATTGGGTTACGTTTGGGAATAGAAGGTTAATCTTAATATATATAAATCTCGTGTCACAATGTTTGTCCTCAATGGACTCCTAAACCACTTAACCGATTATAATAAAATTCGCACACCATGTGCAGATCGATCCCAATTTTAATTTATTGCTAATTATTGTCTGTTATTATTTGACAGTCACAATTATCTGTTAACTCCAAATGATTCTAACAGATGTCGATACCTTTCGACTGGGTTGAGTAAGTAATCAATAGATGGCGCTGCTATGGTAAATCTACGAACGTGTCATATAAGCTACACTATCTATTTTTCATACCCCTAAGTGAGGCAAAACATCGTTTGCCGAGTCAGCTAGTAATATTATAATGGTTTTATTTTAGGTCAACAGTTTTTACTAATATATTTATCAGGGATCAGAATACAAGAGAGGATTTCTGATTCCTATACAATATAGCATGGAAGTTTTCATAAGCATTAGCATAAGTAGCCCACTATACCTTCCCACTGCTGGGACGTGGAGCCTTCTCACAAGGAGAGAGATATAGGCCATAATCCACCACGCTGGCCAAGTACGGGTCGGCGGGTGACACATGTCTTTGGATATTGTGGTCCTCAAACATGCCGGTTTCCTCACGATGTTTTCCTTCACCGTAAAGAGAGTGCAAATCCACACATGACTTGAAAATCAAGTCATTGGTTTAGATCGAAGCCGGGTTCGAACCAGGGGCAGTCTGATTAAAAAACAGACGTCATTACCACATAGCCACACTCGCTAAACAATCATAATTGGTGCATATTATTTAGGCACCAATATTTTTTGTATAATTACCGATGAAACCTAGATGGCGCTGCAAATCGAGCGTGCAGCCTAGCTGCCGTCAAATTCCGCAACGCGCTGCAGTCGTATAGTAATAGGATACTTTTTGATGAATTTTATTCTATTCTACGCTTCTATTACGGGGTACAGCGCCATCTATTGATTACTTACTCAACCCAGTCAAAAGATAAGAGAGATAAGATAATTTGAGATTTAAACTATCCTTTCTCTCAAGTTGGATCCAACTGCACATGGTGTGCGAGTTTTATTATAATCGGTTAAGGGGTTTAGGAGTCCATTGAGGACAAATATTGTGACACGAGATTTATATAATTATATTAAGATTTATTTCTAAATTCAACAATTATTACCAAAAACTTCTACGGAAGAAAGTAGCGTTTAGACAATAGCCGTATACAGAAACAGTGGAACTTTCCAAGTCTTCCGGCGGCTAATGTTCTCCCGAGGCTGTTTCGAGGCTTTCGAGGCTTTAGTATTAGTCTAGAAAGTCTAGTACTTTCTTGGTATTATAAAGTTTGTCCTAAAAGTTGACAGACGTTGGTCTTAGCTTTAATGTTTTGAGAAATAGAATTGTAAATAAATATGGTACAGCGAAAGTTTGGTAAATAAAAACGTTTAGTTTAAGCTCTAGGCTATGATTAAAGTTTATTCTAAGCTCTAAGTTTAGTACTACTTATAATACTTGGCCTTTATTTTTCCTACAAATACTCGTATTAAATGCGTAAGTTTGTGTGTGTGTGTGTGTGTGTATGTCTGTTACTTCTTCACGCTCAAACGGCTGAATCGATTTTGTTGAAATTTGATGTAAAAACATTTTATTAACATACATTTGGATTAACACATACTACTTTTTTATCCCGAAAACAATTGTGGTTACCGTGGAATACGCAAATAATTTCAAAATCTATGTTACTCCTTCACGCTCCAACGGCTGGATTGATGTTGATGAGATTTAGTACGAAGATAGGTTAAATCAAATAAATTTATTTCAGACTTATACATATGTCCATAGTGTTAACGAAATCAGATATGACCGTACTATAAATTAGAACTAAATAATTAAATTAGCAATAAGAATGGTAATGCACAAAAGAAATATTATTCACATTTAAATTAATATAAAATAATAAAATTAACTTATTTTCTAATATTATATCTGTCAAATTCAATAAAACGGCGAAACGTTATTCCCTCAGGCCAAATTTTACTGTTCATAAAAATATTTAATTTCTGCCTGGGCACAAATATCTTATAGGCGTCATAATTTTTCTGTAGTTTACTGGACACCTTTTCTAAAGCCACAATCACGTTCGTTTTTTCCTCAATATAATCGGCGATGTCTGTCGGTGACGCTCCCTTATCGACGTTGTTAATGAACAACGGAACTCTTACATCAGCCGCTCTAAACTTGCAATGCGCCGGCGTCTCAGCGACTCCTTTTCTACTTATAAACCGATTACTCTTATATTTATTCCGCCGTACTTCTGTCCACTCACTATTTCTTTCCTTCTGTATGCATTTACCCTCTGTTCCGACGACATCCGCAAATGATCCAGTCGGCGAGCGTCCGCTGTCTGTAGGTACAATTGAGGACGCGCGCGGTTCGCGCGGCGCGCTTGCAGCGCTGTAAAGCGGCTCGAGCGCCGCAGCCGCAGTCCGCTTCTTGTCGCCATCGCGGCGGCCGGTTGTGTTGCGTTCCGGTCGCTCCGCCGTGCTTATGCTCGCCGCCGCTGTGACAATGTTACTCTGTGGCGAGGCCGAGCTCTCAATTTTAGTCGGGTGCGCAGGCGGCTCAGTAGGTATCGTCAAAGGCATGCCGATGCTGCCGCGAGATGCTGGATCATATGCAATGTGAAACTCGCAGCCGCTTGTATTATTAATTGCATGGGTTGGAGTGGATGTTGATAGATTATCCGCAGGAAGATTTTGCATACCCATAGGACTGCTATCAAAACTGAAACTCGCCAAGCAGGCACCTCTTCGGAAGTTTATATTATTATTCGTACCACCAACTACTGTGTTATTCATCTGTAGATTGTCTTCCATTTTACCATCCGAGTGGCAGCAGCAACCATTGAATGCAACAGAATTCATAATTTCTTCCTTTGTTCGTGTTAACTGATCAACTGTTACGCACGACGTTTTCATGGTTTTAACTTCATTTTGCAAAACAAGTATATCTTTCAGTAGCCTTGTACAATCGACGTGATCAAATGTAATTGGGGGTAGTTTATTTAAATCACGCGCAACAAAAATAGGCATTAATTCGGGATCGGTGTTCTTGAAAACCTCAATTATATCGAAGATATCTTTATTCTCTTTGCCTTCTTTGTTCCTTCGGCGAATTTGACGGAACTCGGTCACCACGGATTGAAATAAAAGCGACTTAGATGTCTCGATGTCCTCCACTGTGAACGCCGAGATGCAAATCCTTGCCAAACTCTGATTGTCCATGACTTCATGTTTATTTTGTATAAAATTCAAAAGTTCATTCACAACAAGATTGCAGTTAGCACATTTTAACAGATTAGTATTATTTGTTTGACATTTTCAAAGCGAAATTGGCGCACTCGGGCAACCATACGCGCCGGTAGTTCAGCACAGACTGCCCCAGATATTTATACCCCAGATAAACTTTATTTTGTCCCGGATAGATCACTCGCTTCGCTTGCTCGAAAAGTACCTATATAGGTACAGTACAGCAAACTAGAATAAACGGAAGAGTAACTCCATACAATTCTCGCTTAGAATTTGGATCCATCTACGCACACAATTAAACTGTTATCCCAACGAAACAAACTTGCACGTGATTGGTCGGTCGAGGCCACGCGGGCGCGTGGGTAGCTGTTTTGCCCCGCCCACCACGGTATTTTACGCGTGGACGGTGGATCCATTTTTAACCGTCTTCAAAAAAAAAGGAGGTTCTGTATTTTTGGAGTCAGTGCCATCTAAGAAGAATAAATTTATGTTTGAATAATGTTTGTATAACCGGCTATCACTTTGTCGACAAAATAAACGTTAGTGTTAGCCGGTTATACAAACATTATTCAAATATGCCTTACGAAAGTTTTAATACAGAGAAATTTATGTTTGTTAAAAAAACACTATTCAATTTTTTTTCTTTGCTGGCACCGACTCCAAGAATACGGGATTAATAAAAAATTAAAATAGTGTTTTTATAAGTACATGAAATAAACTCCTCGATTCCACTTTGATATTCTTAACTTGATATAGGCATAAAATTATTTTTCCCTTTTTAATTATGGTTTAGAAGTCGGTTGTTTGTTTTTTAAAACAATTTTATTACGGCCAAGTAACTTTCTATTTATTCTAATTCGCTAGTACAGTACCACAAAATGGCAAGTGCCCTGAAATACTGAAACTCGTTCGCGATAACAACCTGAAGTAATTATGATAATGGCGGCTATAACATTTGGCACCGCGTCGCGGTTATCCGACAACGGCCAGTTACAACTAATAACGGAAACCAAATACTGAAACGTAAAGAAAGACCAGATAGTGACACCGTTGCATCGTCTTGCCAAGTCAGAGAGGTCGGTGTATATTGTAGGGCCCGCGGTATACAACCGCATACCCGCTACCGTCCGAGATGCAGCTTCCACCGCGCGCTTTAAAAAAAAGCTTAAAACTTGGTTGCTTGACGTATTATTTTACGAAATTGACGATTTTATAAAATTAAAGGATTTTTAATTTATTTATAATTATTATTAGTATTACGTAATGTAATGTGTAAAATTTTGACATTCATTTTCATATATTGAATTGTATTTTTGACGTGTAACAAGGTGTTATTAATAAATGATTGTATTGTATTGTATTGTATTGAAAACTTGCTCTTCAACTACTTGTTTGGGCTTGAAACAGACGCACGCTTCGATTTTTTTATTCTTTCTATCGGACGAGCAGGGAAACGCCAAGGCCGCATCGGTTTACAGTTGAGGTGCCCAAAGCACGCACTAAGCGTTTTGCCTCCACTTTTGTTGTCCGAACCGCCAAACTTTGGAATTCCTTGCCGAATTCCCTGTTCTCCAATGACTACATTCTAGCGATTTTCAAGGCGAGAGTGAACTGATTCCTTCTAGGTAAGCGCGATCTACCGTAGAGTTTAATATCACTTACCATCAGAAGAATTGTGGTCAAGCATTGACCTATTAATATTAAGTAAAAAATAAAAAAGCGCTGACCTATTCAGAGTAAAAAAAAATCTTCGCTCAGCAGTGTTACACTCGTTAATCCGGTGTAAAAAGTAGTCTATGTGTTAAACCACGGCCTATCCAGGGTCTAAGCTATCTTCATACCAAATTTCATGAAATTCAGTTCAACCGTTTGAGCGAAAAGAAGTAACAAACACACATACACACACATTAAAAGGATATTAGTAAGATTAGTAGGATTTTTATCGTTTGTTTACGTATCCTCCGTATTTATCTTTGATATTATTTATACTAGTTAATTATACTAAGTATTTTGAAATATTGCACCAAAATTTTATTGTATTTTTGTAAAAGTATTTGTAGCAACAACAAATGGCACCGCTTGGGAATAATTTTTAATCTCGTCGAAGTGAGCTCAATACATCTCGCTTGGGAACGCTGCGGAAGAAATCCTGGACACTTATTCTGGAAGTTTAAGATAATGGACGTTTGGAGGAAAATGATTTCAAACGATTAAAAAAATTGCTGATAAGATAATTTCACAGCTTGCCTGATGTTAAGCAGCGCTAAGACCTACGCTTACCTAAAATGAATCTTTTTTTACGTAAGGAAATCACGCAGAAGTATACAAAATTCTTCTTATTGTCTTCCATCTACAATGGATTTCCGCATAGTAAAGCCTGAGATACTTTTGCGCAGAGTAATTAAATTCTTTTTTTTTCTAAAACAAAAGTGTTTATAATAAAGCGCTTATGTTTTAGCAATTTATGTTACTTACCTGAAAAGAGTAAAAATAGTTTCTTCTTCTTGTATAGCATACTACCACTTATGATTTATCGTACTTATGTTTTAGCACTTATGAGTTGCTGTTGTGGAAAGAGTAAAAGTGGTTTCTTCTCTTTCTAAAGCAAAAGTGTTTAAATACTATCACTTCTGTTTTAGCACTTATAAGTTAGTTTTGAGGAAAGAGCATAAATAGTTTCTTGTCTTTGTAAAACATACAAAGACAAGAAACTATTTATGCTAAAACATAAGTGCTTATATACAAGCACTTTTAAGTTACTTTTGTGGAAAGAGTAAAAGTATGTTCCTTTCTTTTTAAACATAAGTTCAAATTCAAATCAAATTGAAATTCATCTATCTTAATATATAATTATAAATCTCGTGTCACAATGTTTGTCCTCAATGGACTCCTAAACCACTTAAGCGATTATAATAAAATTCGCACACCATGTGCAGTTTGATCCAACTTGAGAGATAGGATAGTTTAAATCTCAAATTAAAGTTGCAATTTTAATTTATTGCTAATTAATGTATGTTATTATTTGACAGTCCAGATGTCCTTTTGACTGGGTTGAGTAAGTAATCAATAGATGACGCTGTACCCCTAAGTGAGGCAAAACAACGTTTGCCGGGTCAACTAGTTGTATGTATAAATCTTAGAATTAGGTACATAAAGTCATGTAAAATTATAGCTATGTGAGCGGAGGAGTGCTTATATAATAACACTTATGTATTATGAGTTGATTTTGTGAAAAGAGCAAAAGTAGTTTCTTCTAAATAACACAACTTTGAAAAAATAAGTTTTTGTTTGAAACCTAGTACTTATTGTGTACAGAATACTCCCCACAGTCGAAAGCAGGAGTAGACTCATCGATCAATTACAGTCCTGTCCAGCACTCGCGCGCACAGTATAGTGCTATGAGAACGAGTGGATAGCTTCTATGAGAGATCTGTTTTAGAGCTAGAACTAAGTGCTTGAGAGTATTTTTCTCTGTGAAATAAATGATGGAATGTATCAAAAAAATATTTGAATCTTTTAAATTGATTTATATTATTATTTTAAGAACTTTTAAATTAACTCTGGATTAAATTATGTATTGGTGGTTATCTTAGATTTTTAAAATTTGTTATATTGTATGTATTTTGCCTTTGAAGCCTTTCAATTGATCCATGTTGAGGGAATTGAGAATAAATATATAATTGGGGAATTATATATATTATATTTCTGTTGAATACGAATAAAAAATGGTTCAAATAATTGTTAAAATTTGAAGTTATAAAGTTATTACAATCTACTTGGAGAAATATAGACCCTACGATTTGATTGTACGAGATAGCGGAAAACGGACTTAAGAAGAAGATTGATAAATTATGCTATGAAATGGATATAAAAGAGAAAGACGATAATGTAGAGATGACGGCTGATGAAATAGTGTTAAGGCAAAAAACAAGCTACATAAGTCGACCACAATTAGTGGAAAAAAACAAAATTAAAAACAAATGAAGACGTTTCAAGAAATTGAGCGCAAGGTCTACTGTTTGTAGAGTTACAAGTAGATAAGTGTAACAGAAATAACCTATTTGCAGATTTCTAAAAAAGAAATACGTTTACCTTCTTAGCCTCTATTTTCACACATTGAAAGGAATTCAGTACACTAAATAGCCACCGAAACTTAAAACCAAGCGGTTCAAACCCAGAAATCAGGAAAAAACTAGCAAATGAACTATTTCAATCGGCGATTTCATAGAACTTTTGAAATTATCTAAAAAATAAATACGTTTACCTACTAAACCTCTAATTTAACACACTGAAAGAAATTTAGTACACTAGCCACAGAATCTTAAAGCCAAGCGGTTCGAACCCAGGAATCAGGAGAGAACTAGCGAATGAACTATTTCAATCGGCGATTTCATAGAACTTGTCCGATCGAGTGTGGAAATGAATGAAACGGTTACAGCCAATCTGCGGAGTTTAGGTGAAGGTAGCTAAAAACTTTACTATAAGTTTTGACACTTTCGCATTAAGGCTTTAGTACTACTCTATTTGTATTTTGACCAGCAACTATTAGCAAACTTTATCGTACGCGTTAACGGGTGTTATACAAAAACTGTAATGTACAACAAGCTGCCACAAAACTTTACCAATCTTGATAGTAATAAGTTAAAAAAGAAAATTAAGAGTTTATGTAAAAGCAATCTTTTTTATAGATTAGGTGGATTATTAATATGGAACTTTAGACTGTGGAACGCTCTGACTTCGTCTATAAGGCAGGCTGGATCTCTAAATATTTTCAAATCTCAGTTTTTTAGTTACTTTCTTTCCATTGCTTAATTATTATTTATTTTCCTTCCATTATTATGCTTGTATTTTATTTTTATAGTTTTAATGTTGTTTATTTGTACCACTGCCTTCTTTTGTATGTTTTATTTTTCCATTCCCGGTTGCCTGGTAGAAATCACCATAGGTGCGCCATTGTACTCTACTTTTAAGTTTTTAATTTTATATATTTACATTTTTCTTGTTTGTGGTTGTACAATAAAGTTATATTCTATTCTATTCTTACTTACAGAATCGTTACTCATGTGTAAAATTAGCTATTTTAAATTTAATAGATATGGTAAAACAAAAGCTATTATCAACTAGCTACTAATACGAATAATAAATGCAAAAGTTTGTGTGTGTCTGTATGTTTGTTACTTCTTCGCGCTAAAACGCTTGAAGTGAATTTGATGAAATTTGGTAAGTATCTACTTACCAAATTAGACCCTAGATAAACACAGGATACTTTTCATCCCGCGCTAACGCGGGTAAGACCGCGGGATGCAGGTAGTAAAATATATACTTCTGGTTGTTTTTAGAGGCTGTACGATTTCTCAAAATTGTTTGACATTTAACGATTTTTGACGTTAAAACTGCAAAATGTATAGTACACTAGCTGACCCGGCAAACGATGTTTTGCCTCACTTAGGGGTACAGCGCCATCTATTGATTACTTACTCAACCCAGTCAAAAGGTATCAACATCTGTTAGAATCGTTTGGAGTTAACAGATAATTGTGACTGGCAATTAATAACAGACAATAATTAGCAATAAATTAAAATTGCGGCTATAATTTGAGATTTAAACTATACTATCTCTCAAGTTGGATCGAACTGCACATGGTGTGTGAATTTTATTACAATCGTTTAAGTGGTTTAGGAGTCTATTGAGGACAAACATTGTGACACGAGATTTATATATATTAAGATATACGATTATAACGCAGTCGTATTCATAACGTCAATGTAAAAGCACAATTTCCTGGCTCTTGTATCGGCGTAGTCGCAACAGCACTTTAAACTTTCGCAAAAGGATCCGTTCAATTTTTGTTGCGAACAAAATTTTGCCAAGTTAGTGTCAGTTGGCAAAGTTTGCTCACAGTTTTATACGTTCATCGGTTCTGCGAATGGCGTAAGGTTGAAGTTGCTAATGAATTTGCTTGGACTTCTTTAAGGTTGGTCGAAGAGCGCTGGAAGAAATATGTCGGTGTCAAATATAGCATAAGCATGAGCAGCCCACTATACGTCCCCACTACTGAGACTCGGTGCCTTCTCTCACGAGGAGAGAGATATAGGCCATAATCCTCTACGCTGGCCAAGCGGATTGGCGGATGACACATGAGACATATTGTGGTCCTCAATACCGGTTTCCTCACGATGTTTTCCTTTACCTTAAAATCACTTTTCATGGCCACTTTTCATAATTTTTTTACCAAAATATAATCCTTAGTTTATTAAGAGAAATGCAGAGGATGCATTATTTAGCAATAGTTAATAATGAACTATAAAACGACTAGAGAGGCCCTCGCTAGATGGATGGATCAAGGGTCGGATACAGAAAGCATATTCGGTGAAATACAGAAAGTCATATTCGGTGCGCATTGTCGGAAGATAGTGGCAACTTTTCAGTTTTTTTTTAATAATATTCTTGTATTTTTTATATGATTTAATTCTAAAATCTTAAAAGTATAAATGAATAAACATTTTTTTTTTGGATTTTCCTTTGAACCTTATAGTACCTGAGCACTAGTAGACTTTTGTTAGCTCCTACTATTTTAATTCACAGGCAACTAAACTTCCAGCACGGTCAGTTTTCCGCTAGTGCTTGAAAAAAGGGAAAACTAGTCGCTTGATACTGTTTTAATTAAACTTACCGACAGTGCCTGTCGACACCGGCGAGAATTTTTAATCTATTCAAAAAGTCTTGTATTTCAAAACCAGTTCTAGCACACTAGGGGTATCTGCTGACAAATACCGCGCGCCTTTTATTCACAACTAAGTAAAGACTTAGTAAATTGACAACTGTATATATATAACATATTCCTAATGTTAATATACTCGTAAGGACTAGAAAAAAGGAAGGCCAAGGAGAGATTTAGGGCTCTCTCTAACCCTCTCCTTGGCAGGTACAGGGACAAGGATGGCGATGGCCATCGCCATTGCCATCGCAATGGCAATAACGGTGGTGATGGCTATAGCAATAGACATTAGGATAGCTATGGATATGAGGATGATGATTGCAATGACGTTTGCGGTGACGATGCGATTCCAGCCCTTCTTCCTATCTTGGCCATCTCCCTCTCGCTGCTCCCTCCCTCTTCCGGCTCCTCTCCTTTTCCCTACCCCTCTCCCTCTCCTTGCTCCTCTCCCTGCTCCCTCCCTCTCCCGGCTCCTCTCCTTTTCCCTGCCCCTCTCCCTCTCCTTGCTCCTCTCCCTGCTCCTCTCCCTCTCCCAGTCCCTCTCCCTCTCCCTCTCCCTGCCCCACTCCCTCTCCCTGCCCCTGAACACATGATTAGGTGCTTGGTAACAGATTCTACAACTTGAGGGTAGGCGAGGTTTAGAAAATACCCTACCACCATGCAAAAGCCGTAGACAACAATTTAATTTATTATCAGGTGAATTGTGGTCAAGCGCTGCCCTGTTTGCGTAAAAAATATTAATTGCCCAGTCTACCATAAGCTCAGTCATAAACCCGTTCAGTCATGAAAACATCAATAAAATCCCACTCACAAAAAAATACGCATCGGTATCCCCAATACGTTATTCTACGGTCCAATGATCGCAGAAAACCACCGTAATTGGGCAACTCGGCTTAACAACGTGCTGTGTAAGCGAAAAGAAAATATCCCTTGGATGGTTTAGGATTATTACGGTACTGACGAGTGGAAAAGTATTTCATACAACTTTTTTCTTCTTATAAATTAAATTTAACCATTTAATAATCTACTTTTATTACAATTACATGTCAAAATTATTCATGTCAAAAACATTTAAAGTTAGGAAAACCCGCCCATGATCACACAGACAGAACACTGGCTGCGTTTCCACGCTGAATAGCAATGGCTATCCTCTGCACCAAGTACGATCGAGAACGGGGATCCCCCGTCCTATCGACTAGTCTTCGCCCGAGTTCATCAACTAGCCTCCTCGCATCTGCACCCCAACTTCCCATAGTCTCAACAGCGAAAGGAATAAAAAAAACTTATAAATTAATATCAGAATTGGTTATTGCGCGCGAACGAATAGCAATGACGATAAAATATCATTATTTCTATTTTATTTTTGACCTGCCAAACGTTTTTTTACCATATTAATAACACTGTTTCAAAAAATTGCCATAACAATCATTATTGACATGGTGGCTGATAGTTATGTAAAATGCCATAAGGCTACATTTTAAGAGAAAAAATGTGATATACTACATACTTTATATGCATACATATTTAACACCCAGACCGACAGCCGACAAATTTAAATCAGCACAAAGATGTTGGCCGTGCCGGGAATCGAACCCGAAACCTTTTGATTGGCAGTGCGGCAAGGTAACGTTATGCCAACGAGGTCACCGAACGTGTAAATGTGTTATGACTAGTTCTAAGTAAAAGTGTACGAGCACTTGTATCAAACTTCATAAAATAAATGTACCTTTTATTTATAAGTAAAAATAAAGTAAAAAGCCATCACTTAATTAAAAAAACAGTTACACTCAGTATAATATATTTTTTTAAATCCTGTAACCCAATGTTTATGCTAATAAATAATGAATCTATTAACCTTTATGCCTATGTGCTATTTTGATGTACCTACATATAGATAAGCCTTATCATTGTGAACTTTCATAATCCACACCGAGCGTTTCGTTTTCACTTATATTGTATGTACAATACTGTCTTCAAGGCGGGAGTGAAACGATTACTTTTAGGCAAGCGCGCTCCTTTCTAGATCGAAAGAGCACTTAACATCGGATGAGATGCAATAAAGCCTATCTTAATATATATAAATCACGTCTCACAATGTTGTCCTCAATAGACTACTAAACCACTTAACCGATTATAATAAAATTCGCACACCATGTGCAGTTCGATCCAACTTGAGAGATAGAATAGTTTAAATCTCAAATTATAGTCGCAATTTTAATTTATTGCTTATTATTGTCTGTTATTATTTGACAGTCACAATTATCTGTTAACTCCAAATGATTCTAACAGATGTCGATACCTTTCGACTGGGTCGAGTAAGTAATCAATAGATGGCGCTGCTATGGTAAATCTACGAACGTGTCATATAAGCTATCTATTTATTTTTCATACCCCTAAGTGAGGCAAAACAACGTTTGCCGGGTTAGCTAGTCTATCATAAAAAACCGACCATTATATAATATTGAATTAACACTTTTGTTCCCGACTGTCTAATATAAGAAACATTATGTACGTTTTCTTATTAGAAGCATACAAGCATAATATTTTCTTTCATAGTCTTCTTGATTAACCATTAAGACTTTAATAATACGATTTTATTTCCCTTATCTCTTCGTTTATAGAACACATTTAACTATAGCGCTTGTAGCTCGGCTAGCTAAGGTGATCTGGCGCGATCATCACAGCTGAGCAACGGTCGGTGCAGATGGTGTTTTGATGGGTGACCATGCAAATCCCTGTCGTTTAAAAGACAAATTTGACCAAGTGCGAGTTGGGCTCGCGCATGAAGGGTCCCGTACCATTGTTGTATGGAAGCCCCCCTTGAATATTTATTTTTATTAAATTTTATAATTTAGTTTAATACATAGCTTATATACATTTATATATTTTGTGAAAATTTTAAGTTTTCTAGCAGCTACCGTTATTGATATATAGCAAAAAAATACTAAAAAACATACCTTAATATTTTCTTTTTTTTTTTTATTAGTATTTATTTACTTATAGTGGCACGGAAAATACATATCTTGTGAAAGTTTCAGCTTTCTAGCTATAACTGTTTCTGAGATACAGCCTGGAGACAGATAGACAGCGGAGTCTTAGTAATAGGGTCCCGTTTTTACCTTTATAGGTACGGAACCCTAAAAACATTCGCATCTTAGTGCTACCGTGGGTCAGATGAGATGTTAAAGTGTAGATACCGGCTGTTAGTCTTAGTACAAGCAGTCGTTAAATCTAGTCAGAGGTCTTGAAAGCTCTCGACACCATAGCTAGGTCACTTAGCTCATATACGAAGATGAAGAAGAAGAACCTTAACAAAACAAACTAACTTTCTACTGACAATTTAGTTCGTATTCACAAAATCTTGTTCAAATCAAGATGAGGCAAAGAACAATTAGTTTAAAAAAAAACAATATTGTCCATGCCTTGTTTGCTCTTATAACCTAGGGCCGATTGAATGACCATGCACAAGACTTTCGTTAAATAATAATAGTTAAAAAAACTAAACAGCACGCTTTTTATAGAAAACCGTCATTTTATCAAATTAGTGTATTGTCATCGGTCTTCAATAAATCTACAAAGTTTGAACGAAATCTGGCCGTTTAAAGTGGGTCAAAATCGCGCCCAAGGAAGTCGGTTACAAACAAACATACAGGTGAAGCTAATAGAAAGCGTGTAAAAAAAATCATTTGCATCTGGGTACTACCTTGGGTCGAATTTCACGTTAAATTGTAGGTCCCAGTTGTAAGTCATAGTACAAGTCGTAAAGCCAAGTCAGGGACCTTCTGACGGCTTGAAATCTCTCAACACCAGAATTTGAAAACTTTAGCTCTTAAGAAGAAGAAGATCTGACAAATGCTTTTCTTTTATTTCTTTTAAATTTCCACCACACCATAATTACCAAGATCCTTCCAGATCATTCTAAAGGACTCTTAATTAACCGACCACAAACCGCTACGTTAAAGAAATTAAGTCCTGCTTACATTAATTGGGTTTAGTATCTCGTTATCCGTTTTGTCCCCCCTTGAAAGGGGGAGATTTTTATCAGAATAGAGTCGTAACTTTGCAGGTAAGAGTTAAGTAAGATTAGAGTAAGGATGTTAGTAAAATAAGTTTAAAGTGGAACTGTGGTTTCCTAAATAATATAATAATATATTTTTTTTATTTGACAATAATTCATTTGATAGTTGATTCAATTCGTAGCGCCTGTAGCTCAGCTAGCTAAGGTGATCTGACACGATCATTAAAGCTAAGCAACGTTCGATGAGGACGGTGTTTGGATGGGTGATGGTCACCCAGTCCAAAGATGTTGGCTGTGCCGGGAATCGAACCCGGAACCTTCTGATGGGCAGTCCGGCATGGTAACCATTACGCCAACGAGGTCGTCAAATGTTGCCTGCTTGGCGTAGGCTTCACCCTATAAAGGTTTATTATTATTATTATTTATGATGGATAGGCAAGCGCTTGATCGAAACTCACCTGATGTTAAGTGATGTTGCGATCTAGGGTGGAGCGCGCTTGCCTAGAAAAAACCGATTCACTCTCGCCTTGAAGACAGTGGGGTTCTTAGTTCAAAGGAACAGGGATTCCGGCAATGAGTTCCACAGTTAAATGGTCCGCACAATATATGAGGAAGCGAAACGCTTCGTGCGGATTTTTAATAGCAGATTTAATTAAGTTAAGGTTTACGTGCGGATTGAATTAGACTAAAACACAACATTTTTCATCTTCTGCACAGTCAGTAGCTTGATTGACCACTAGTCGAGCATTGCAAAACGTTTCTTTAGAGAAACATATTCCTCCGTGCTTTGAGCATCGGGTCTCTCTTCTTGACACTGGAATGAAGAATACATAATCGAATTATAATCAATATAATAATAATAATAATTCGTTTATTAGACAAATCTATACTATAAGATTCTTTGTCCTGATTCATTCATTCATCTATAGGCAACGCAGAGCCCAAACGGCTGGTCCTAGGGATATGAAATATGTGTCCGAAATAAATTTGTTCTTTAATAACTTATTGACTCAGGCGTTATTTTGCGGAAATCCATTGTAAATAGAAGACAAAATTCAATTCATCAGTCGAAGAGTCAACATCTCCTGATGATGCCTTGTGGAAAGGCGAAACTCGTGTTGAATTAAGAATTTCCGAATTGTGATAGGTAACGTTAATTTTAATTAATCTTAGTTAATTTTTCCTTTACTTATCTTAATTTTGGTTTCGGATCACAGCGGAAGTATATCTACTAAATATTGAATTTTGTCTTCTATTTAAATTTGTTCTTTCTTTCTTTCTTTTTTATGTACCGTTCAGTAACAGACTTACTTCCATGACAGCATTCTACCCCTAGATTCTTCTGCTTCGGGCAAAGGCCTCGTCTTTCAGCCAGCAGACCTTCAGGACAGTCCTTGGCGATGGTGCACATTCCACCTGCCGCCGAGCATGGTGCCTCTAGCTGTATGGAATCGATGGTGCGAACTGGAAAATAGATATTTCACAATTTGAATACACCAATCACGGTTCTTATAAGAATAACGCCTGTAGCTCGGCTAGCTAAGGTAATCTGACGCGATCTTCGAAGCCAAGCAACGGTCGATGCGGAAGGTATTTGGATGGGTGACATTCCATAAAACTTTTATGACCCTCTCAAGGTAGATTTTCATCTGGGCGCTACCGTGGATCGGGTGACACGAATAATTGAAGATCCCGGCTGTAAGTCTAAATACAAATAGTTGTTAAGCAAAGTCACAGGCTAAGAGCTTGAACACTCTTGACACCAGAGCTTGGCCACTTAGCTCACACGAAGAAGAACATTTTATAGCGAAGTGTACGTATTTGTGTTTTAGAACTCTTCACACTGAATTAAAGCTAATAAAACTTAATAAAAATACTGTAACCCCATCATTTATGAAGGATTTTATATAAAAACATAATTTAGGCACATGCCCATCAGGCAAATATATTATTATGTACGTATACTAATGACCAAATTTAAGGAATTGTGAAAAGAATGCTATCTATATAATAATAATAATTGTTTATTCCAGAATAAATTCCATATACAAGATACATGTAGAAGTTAAAATGACCTGACCTGTAATTTGACATATTATTAATAAAATGTTAATCTGTTTATCTGTTTAAAATAAATAAGTAATAATCAGTCATTAAACTATTCGTCATGGAAACACTTCTTTCCCATTTTTCTTATGGATCTCTAAGGAAAGACTTTTTTCGCCTCATGTTGCTTCAACACCCAGCATTATTATCAATGCAACATGCATTGAACATTAAGTACTTTGTTTCGCCATTGTCAAACGCTATCAATAGGGGCATCGGCAGATAATATTGCAATGCTTCAATGATTCATTGCCTGACCTATACTTTAGACAGTGTGACAATTGTGACTGCTGAGTCACTTAGTGTCAGTGTCACACCGAAACGCGATGCTGCGCGATTTTTTTTCTTTTCTTATCTTAATTTGGGGAAGTACAAGTTATTATTCTGTGATTTGGGTTTCAGATCACAGCGAAAGTACACTAATATTTAATTTTCTTAACAATGGATTTCCGCAAAGTAACGCCTGAGTCAATAAGTAAGCAATAATTGTAAAAAGACTACAAAGTAAAAACAAAAAGAGTAAAAAGTTTGTTTGTTTTAATTGTACTTATCTTGTACTGTTACCCAAATTTATTAAGAAATAAATTAGGTATTACGTAAGAAATGTTTGTGATTAAGACGGTCAAAATACCAGGAAAATAATAAAATGCCCATATTATTATGAGTAATATATTATCGCCAAGAACATTAAAAAAACTTGGGGAGCAGTCGATAATCACCGATGTCAAAGGTTACCAAAACACAATAATATGTGATTCAACCAATAATGTACTTATATTTCTATAGAACGAAAACCGATAGGTCAGATTAAAAGGTTAAGGCAAACGGCTAAACCAAGGTTTTTCATGAACCTTACATTTTTTTTGCAAATAATTGAATTATCTGAATGTTAAGAGAAGACTGCAATGATGTAAAAAAACTAAACAAAATAAATGTGTATAATTATTATTTTATTAGGTTCTTCCATTCGCACACATTTTGCAATAAATAATTATTATAATACTAGCTGACCCGGCATACGTTGTTTAGCCTCACTTGGGGGTATGGTAAATAGATAGTAGCCGATTCTCAGACCTACTGAATACGCATATAAAATTTGGTAAAAATCGGTCAAGCCGTTTCGGAGGAGTACGGTAACTAACATTGTAACATGGAAATTTTATATATAAGAAGATAAAATAAGATAAGATAGTTCTAAAAGTTAATACATTGACGAGTAGGTATGTATTTTTTTACTGTAACTTTACCATTTAAATAACTGAATGGCCGATTCTAAAACAATATCGTAAGTATACATAATAAAATTTAGTTTATTACAAGTTTTAATGTACATTCAATGTAGCTCTTGGTCGCAATGCACCTGATGGTAAGCGATATTGTTTTGATAAACGGTGTAATGCGCATACCCGGAAAAAATGGTTCACTCGTGCCTTGAAAACCTATATATTACTAGCTGACCCGGCAAACGTTGTTTTGCCTCACTTAGGGGTATGAAAAATAGATAGCACAATATGACACGTTCGTAGATTTACGATAGCAGCGCCATCTATTGATTACTTACTCAACCCAGTCGAAAGGTATCGACATCTGTTAGAATCATTTGGAGTTAACAGATAATTGTGACTGTCAAATAATAACAGACAATAATTAGCAATAAATTAAAATTGCGACTATAATTTGAGTTTTTTAACTATCCTATCTCTCAAGTTGGATCGAACTGCACATGGTGTGCGAATTTTATTATAATCGGTTAAGTGGTTTAGGAGTCCATTGAGGACAAACATTTTGACACGAGATTTATATATATTAAGATAAGATTAAGGGTGACAACTGATATACTACATAAACATGTATAGATTAAATACAACATATACTAAGAAGATAGTTTTTGGTGAACAGAGCCTTTGACAAAAGTTCCACACTATGGTGGTTCATACAATGAAAAAGGAAGAAAACGGGCGTATTTCTACAAAGTAGAAAACAAGAAGGCTAAAAAAATGCAAATTCAAGCAAATACTTACGAAACGTAAACTACCTTGAGTGAAATCTATAACAAGAATAGGACTAGTTAAATACCAATACTGGCAAGCCAAGGTCTCGGATATCGTCGGAGGTAAGGTGTAAATAATGAAGGGAAAAGACTAAGTATAACTAAATAAAAATAGTTAAAATAATAACTGGCCAAGGGTGAGTTGGACACGCACATGAAGGGTTCCATACCATTGTTGTATGGGAGCCCCCATGAAATATTTATTTTATTTAAATTTTATAATTTTATTTGATAGCCAAATATACTTTCATGTATTTTGTGAAAATTTTAAGTGTTTAGCACCTATCTTTATTGATATATAGCAAAAAAAATATAGGAAAAACAGTTTCTTGTATGGGGCCCTCAATATTTTTTTATTTTTATTTTTAGTATTTGTTGTTATAGTGGCACGGGTAATACGTATCTTATGAAAGTTTCAGCTTCCTAGCTATTACGGCTTCTGAGATACAGCCTGGAGACTGACAGACAGCGGAGGCTTAGTAATAGGGTTCCGTTTTTACCTTTTAGGTACGAAACCCTAAAAAGAGAGAGGTCGGGTGAATTCCGCTCGGGATCGTACCTGGTGCAAAGGCTATCCATAGCCATACAACGCGGCAATGCCACCAGCGTTATGGGTACCTTTCCGTCAGATTCTGTCCGGTGTGGTCTTTTAAACGACCTCGTTGGCGTAAAGGCTACCATGCCGGTTTGCTAATCAGAAGGTTCCGGGTTCGATTCCCGGCCCGGTCAACATCTTTGTGCTTAACTAAATTTGTTGGCTGTGGGTCTGGGTGTTAAATATGTATTTTTATATAATATGTATGTATGTATATGTAGTATATCAGTTGTGTTAGCAACCATAATACGAGCTAGAAATGGTTCAGTATGGGGCTAACCAGCCGTGTGTGAATGTGTCTAAAAAAAAACATATTTATAAAAATTAGTTTGGTCCTATTTTAATTTTATAACTTATAAATCGTTTGTATAATAAATGTGTTTTTTTTGTCTTTAATATAATAATTATATTATTTAAAAAAAGTACTCACAATCTAAATTATCGTCAGCCAAGGTAAACCCAACGCATAGCGCGACCAACACAGTCAAGAACCAAACACACGACATTTTCTGTCTAGTTGCTACAATATTATGTTTGTCGTGAGTCGTTTTTACTTGAACTGTGATGATTTGATACTTTGTCGAAGTAAACATCTTAGGTGGCCAGAAAGAGACGGCACGTTCTGAACCACACAAAAAACAACTAAAATCACGTCAAATATGAAAAATTTAAACGATTTTAGAGCGCACCCAATTGTATCAGCTCTAAATCTGACGTGTTTGACATGATTTTAGATGTTTTGTCTATGGTTTAGATCGTACCATCTCTTTTTGGTCATTTATAACGAAAAGAGACAGAGCTACTTTAAATTAAGTTTAGTCGTGTGTGCCGCTGAATTGCCACCATTCTCTCTTACGATCGTTACTAGTCTGTGGCGCACTTTATGCCTATCCTGGGTTGCAAGACGCCGTGTCTGAATTTCCAGTACAAGGTCGCCCAAAATTTTGGATTTTTCAAAATTTTAAATTTTTAATTTATGTGCGGGAGCTAGTATCATTTTTGTTTTAAACGTGAAATAAAAACAATAATTTTATTTATAATATTAAATAATAATGTGACGTTAAAAATGTATTATAATTAAAAACTACACAATAATAAAAATTAAAAACCTGAAATGCAAATAATAAATACGTTTAGGCGAGGGGCTTTGACGAAGTCTTTATAGGACATAAGACTTAATTTTATTTAATTTCATTATTTTTAGATATGACCATAATAAATAAAAAAAAATAAAAAATTATATCTGAGTCTTTGTACGCGGGCAATGTGCCTATTAAGCGGCATTACCTCCATGAATCACCAAACTTAAATGTTTGAAAAGGTAAGCGCCAGCTCTTGGGTCATTGGTTCTGTCCAGCCGTTTGGAAGAATATGATTGAAAAGCTTACGAATTACGAGCGTAGAGGCCCCAAGGCGAAATATATTTATTTAAAAAAATGTGGAATGTTTTTTTTAAATATTTAGAGGGTCCCCAAAACAGTTCGCATCGATATTTATGTAATTCTCGTAGATCTGGCAACGCGTTGCCTACATCCATCTTCTTGGAAGTCTAGTAGATAGGTACTCAGTTTAGTTTCTGTTTTAATTACCTATTTTATACAGAAATAATATTACAGAATAGTAGTGGACATACACGCTTTTGGATCTTATTATTATATAGCAATGTTTTATTTAACGTTTCAAAGAATCATAAAGCCTATTTAAGCTATTGTCAGCACCATATTTTTAGTAAGAGTATTTTATAGAAGAAGTACTGTGGCTAGTACAAGAACCAAGAACCATATTAAATACAAGACAACCTCGTTGGCGTAATGGTTACCACGCCGGACTGCCAATCGGAAGGTTCCGGGTTCGATTCCCGGCACGGCCAACATCTTTGTGCTGAACTAAATTTGTTGGCTGTCGGTCTGGGTGTTAAATATGTATCTATATAAAATATGTATGAAGTATATCAGTTGTGTTAGCAACCATAATACGAAATAGAAATGGTTCAGTATGGGGTTACCCAGCTGTATATGTAAAAAAAAATACGATTAGGCCATGACAAATTAATTAAAAATATCACAGAACGACAGATAAAAGCCAGGAGAGGAAGAGGAAGACCTAAAAGATAATTTTTAGACCAAATTAAGGAGAAGGCGAAAGTTATGCCGTATAATATGAAAGTCAAGGATTTGGCCGAAGACAGAACTACCTGGAAAAAACTCTACGGACAAGAGCCCAGCTCTTAAATATTGAATGAATGAATGAATTTACAGTAGTTTAATTGTAATAATATATAGTAGTAACCATAATAGGATATCATTGGGGGAGACCATTGCCCAACAGTGGGACAATATAGGTTAGATAAAAAAAAAACATAATAGTAGGTATACTGAGACGTTTCATAATTGTCTCCTCGCGCCTTAGCCACGAGTACGTCTGGGTTGACAATAAATTGTCCTCTCTGCGGACATAATCTAGGTAGGTAATCCCTTGCGATGACCCGACCCGTATACGACGCGTATCACCTGTTTGATTAATGATGTTGGACTTACGATGCCCTCATAATGTGAGAGAGACGTCACTCGATGATTCGTTCGCTGAAAGTTCTAAGACAGAAGAAGAGAAAAATACTTTTCATTGGGTCAAACACAAACCTTAAATACTTTATTAATATTAAATTAAAACAAATGAACAAAGTTTGCCGCAACACAGTCGCGACTCAGCAAATACCTACCGGTGGCGTAAGGCTATCGGTGGTATTCTGTTCTACTATTATTTGTCTTTGGAACACTTTTTATTATATGCCTTAGTTTTTCTAAATTCTAAATTCAAAATTTAGATGTTATAAATAAGTATTTTATTTTTATTTTTTCTTTAACAATTTTGCCCATCAAAAAATGTTCCATGCATGTTATTATTATTGCTTTAAGATGATCAGAAAATTGTATGAATTAAAAAAAACGTACTTCTACTTATGTATATTATATTATTGTATAATTATAATATTATATATATTATTTATTATATATATAATCTTATAAAGTAAAACCAACTTCTCTATAACTAATTAATGTAAAACTTTTTATATTTGAATCTGTGAAGAATACAAGTCAATTATAATTTAATTTATTTCAGAAAATCATAATTCGTCTACAATATCATTGTTCATTAATTAGAAAATTATAAGTTTATAATGTTCCTAGATATAAGTGACTGAAGTGGAAGGCACCTTCCGGAATACATCAAGTATGAACTCAATAAAATTAAAATGAAAATAAATAATGAATCTATTCTTGTCATGGATCAGGCAGTTGCCCAATCTCCAATTTTGGGACTCCACCGAATCGCAGTTTTTGACAGCACTCAATACCTTTCCTCTTCTGCATCGGACACAAGTTGCCAGGTAACATCAGCTTGCCCTGGGGACAATCGCGAGCTACAGTGCAGTATCCACCGGCTATAGAACATGGCCGTTCTTGCGCGATTTGGTCGATTCTGGGAACTGAAAAAATATACATAAATATCTAAGTAGGAATAAATATACATCTTTGTCTGGACTATTGCAGATAACGATGAGTAATGGATACATAAATGTAACCTACTCTATTTGTGGAGATGATGGCTGATAGAGTGGTGTAGAAGAAAAAAACAAGCCGACCCCATCCAGTGCGAAAAGGCGAAGATAAAGAAGAAGAAGATTTTTTTGAAGAAATTATTTTCTGTGTGACAGTAAGATAACACATAAGAATACTGTGAAAAATTAAAACTAATAATCTACAGCCTATTGTTTTGTGGATTTATTTTTTATTTATTGATAAAATTTTGATTATAACAAACTAATTTGACAGCCAATTGACAATGGGCTCAACAGACCTAAGTGAAAAGTCTCAAATTATTTATTTAGCAAAATTAAAATTATGATATTTGGGGATTTTTTTTTCTTTTTGAAACTTTTGGAAAGAAGTTCTTTAAAGCGCGTTATGAAAGGTGGCTAGACAAAAAAAAAAACTTACGAAAAGTAGTCATGATACTTTTTGCGCACGGTATGGCAACGTCGCATCTCCAAAATTTGTTCGGGAGTCTAATACGGCTACCAATTAAAGTATTCAATAATTGACAACAGCGCCATTCGAACAGGTGGAGTTGCGATTGAGCCTACTGATTAAGTTTATATAACATTATTATATTTGTAATTAATAAAAAAAAAATGCAATTCCTTCACTAATTAATCGAAAAGAACTTCGTTACATTCGGGTGACCCTTGACACATCTCAAGTTTTTTATATATATTGTTTCGATTTCTTTTACATAAGTTTCTTGTACTTACTACGTTCGCCTTTAAGACGGTTGAAACTGTAGTTATATTCATTCTCCAGACTTGATACTGATATAATAAATAAAAATGTTCCAATAACAAAGTTCATTTTCAATAGTACGAGTATGCAAAATTTTTGGATTAATAGTCTAACGTTGGAGGAATATGGAAAAAAAACTACATTATAAACACATTAAAATATTTATCAAATTCTTATATATTAACTTTGAATATTTAAAGCTATTTTTCTAAATAAAGGATGATTTTAAAGTATAAATTTTAAAAAGATCGTAGTTAAGCTTTTAAACTAATTTAAGCCAAACAAGAGTCAACCAAAAGACTTAAGGTAAAGGCACCTATTTCCGCGGTATTTTCACCAAAACTTGAAAAGATATTGAATTTTAGGCATTAACTGAACCTTTCTAACAGTTTGGCTATTTTTATTAGAAGCTTTATTGTTTTTCCTTTTTAAATAGACTATATATTTCATAATTAGGTTAAACTTTGTATTTAAAATTAAATTAAATCTGAAAAAAGTCCTAAGCACCTTATTCCGATGTAAAAATCCTTATTCCGATGTATTTGGTCCTTAATTCCGAGTGTACAAAATAGAATCGGTAGGAATGATACATGTTGTTCAAAAAATTGCGAATTATTTATTAACATTAATTATTTATTAATCACATTATTATTATCAATATGGCTCCGAAAGAGCTACGTTGAACTGTTTGTTACAATTTGTTACTGGACTTCTTAACAATGAGAACTTTTTGATCCGTGTAATAGCATTTTGGAGATCGTCTTCTGTATATTTTATTCTAGGCTTCATTATCCTATAACCAAAAAAAATATATATTATTATAATAAAAATTAAACGAAGAAGTGAGCTATATACAACTCGTTGCTTTACATTCTCGCCAAATTTGTAGAGGTAAGTATACTCCAATAGCAGACCATGAATAAACGATGGCGCAACCTTGAGATGGAGAAAAAAAACATCTGTTCCATACAAAAAATTCGTTGATCGTCGACAAAATATATGAAACAGCAAATGATTTTTTTTTTCGATTTCAAGGTTGCCCATAGTTTATTCGTGCTCTGCTAGTGGAGTAAAACTACCTCTTTACATTTGCAAAGCAACATGTTGTATATTAAGTTAAATCAAATCTATCCAGTAGTACAAACGTCTTAATATAGGAAGGACTCTCTGCCAAGCAAGGCATTATGTAAAATAATAGTAATAAGTACATACATTATTTGTATTTGAAAATTATTCATAAACGTTTACCACTATCTTTCTTAGTTTGTGATAGTTACTAATGATTATGATAGGAGAATAGTAATTTTATAAATTTTTATTTAGTTTTTGCATTTACTAAAACTAAATAAAACTACATTGTTACCTGTACAAGTTGTGAACACTCTGTATTTTACTTGAGTCTGTGCCGCGGAATTACGTGCGTATAGAACCTTATCCCGACCTACTGTACATCGGAATAGCGTTTCATATAAAAATATCATGTTTCCTAATTCCGAGTACTAAAAAATTTATAAATTTTTCATATTTTTTATACAGAAAAAATCTTATTTGCAATATCGTCGTAAATATATATATATTACTTGCTAACACTTATATTAGATTAAATATGAACTTTAATTTTCTTTCTTATCTTTTCCATACAACCAATTAATAAAATAGGTAAATAAGTCATCTATTACATGCTATCATTAGTGAATGTGATGCAAAAACTTACCTCGGAAATAGATTTTAATATTCATTTAATATTGAATTTGTCAAATCCAAACTGAGATACCCTTAATCATAAAAACAACCCAGAAAATCAAAATATAGATCATGTCTATGAAATCGCTATTCCGCGGTATAAATCGTAATTAGGAACTGACTAAAATATTTAGCACCTAATGCCGCGGTAAATTCGAAATACATTTGGGGCTTAATTTACTCAGAAAAATGCACAAAAGTTAAGTGTTTTAGATTAAAAACATATTTTTTAAATAGTTTAACACAAAGAAGTAAACACAGAGTACAAAAATAACGAGAAAAACACTATTTAAAAAAACATGGTTTTCACGTGCACAGGGTCCAAAATGTATGAAGCTTGCGTTTGAGCCAGCTGCTGTCGCTATTCTAACCGATTATTTCAAACTGTTTACACATGACACCACTTTTTTGATGATATAACTACGCAAAGATATATTATCTATTGAATGGAAAATCTTGCATTAATTTTCATTAATTAAATCTCTTGTAAGCGCTATTTTTCTAAATACCTCGGAATATGGTGCCAATTTCAGAACCCCTCGGAATAAGGTGCCTTTACCTTAAGACACTTCGAAAGATTGTGGAGTAAATTGATTTCAGTCGACTTTAATAATTTTCTGAAACAATCAAATTTAAATGGAATCCATAACACAGTGCAAATGTTTTGGAAATAATGATCTATGTTTTGTTATGATGGGTTTGTAATTTAATACTATTGTAAAAACATTTTCTTGTTAGCCATAATTTTCTGATAGATTTCTTTGCAATTGCTACGAGCAATGTTTGAAAATCTAGCAACGACAGCCTGTATTGTATTCTCTGGTTTAATCCTGACCACAGAATAATAACTAGTTGTCCTGACCTTACTATGCGTGCCAACTAAGAATAGGATCGCGCTTGCTTCCAACTTCACACGATAACTGTCAAAATAGTATTACCAGCAAAAAACCCATATTTTTTTTCTTTTATTTTTTTTCTTTATAGATTTAATTATATTTAATTACTGTACTACTCTAATCTTCGAACTCGTTTTGAGAGTACGAGAAATCATTTATAATAGGCACAAGTATTAAGAAAATTAATGCATATTTTTATACCCGCCCGAAGGCTTCTGACTTGGCTTAACTACTTGTACTAAGACTAACAGCCGGGGTTTACAATTTAACGTGGCATCTGACCCACGGTAGCGCCCAGGTGAAAATGCCACTTGAAAAACGACAGTCTTGAGCACGGTCACCCATCCAAGCACCGTGCGTTGCTTAGCTTCGATGATCACGTCAGATCACCTTAGCTAGCCGAGCTACAGGCGCTACGTAACTTTATCAAACCTCAGATTGTATAATGAAAGCATATAGAGTATAGCGTTTTAAGATAAGGAAGCGCCTGCATTAAAACTGATGGGCTGTAAAATAAAAATTTATGAAGCATCGAAGGTAGTTAAGTCACAGATTAATATCATTATAAGACCGAGCGAGTGAAGCGAGTCAAGCGTCTCTGTGTCAACTAGCTATTTTTTACTCTAGTATATTATACTAGAGTAAAAATATATATAAATCTCATTAGATTTATACATATTTTTACTCTAGTATCATTGACACATTTGTCAACTACCTATTTTTACTCTAGTATCTATTATAGTATAGTTGACACATTAGTTCGCAATCAGCATAGGCTCATAATCATTGTTTTTTTTTTTAAATTTACTCGACTTAAAAGAGACATTAAAGAAATGTGCTAATGAGCACATTCTTAGAGACTTTACGTAATTAGTAGTTTATGTTAAAGTACTATTTATTAGTTTGGTAGGCAAGATTATAGTTTTATTAAGAGATAACCTCGCACATTCCCTCAAAAAAATTGGTAACGATACAAATTGGGAAAGCTCTCCATAATTCTGTTGTTCACAAACTGACTAATTAGTCAAATTTGAAGTGTTGAGATCACCTTAGCTAGCCAAGCTACAGGCGCTTCAGTAGAGATAAGAATTAATCAAATAATATCAATAGCGGAAATTTCAATTGTCGTAAAGGACAAAACACAACTTTTCAGGAGAGCCAAAATACGAAAAACAAAAAAGGTTTTGGCTTAAGTATAAGTTTTTTAAACAAAGCAATACAAATATTACTGGTGTCACAAAGCACGCGTGCTATTTTATCGTGTTTTATTCATTTATAAACAAAATTAACCTAACTTTATATAAACGAAAATGAGCGTCCTTTACGACCCATAAAATAGACTTGAATGTCCTTTACGACCACAAAAAATGGATAGTACTTATCAATTAAATCAAAGATTATGGTGGTCAAAGGTACAATGAAACTAAATATGTCAGAAACTAAACTAAACTAAGAAGTTTTAATGTCGTGTAAATAACTTTACGTCTCTTATTAGGAAAATTTTACGATACATCCCAAATCATAAAAAATACATGCTATGGCTGTTGAAAATCAGGGTCGTAAAAGACATTTTTAAAAAAGAAAAAAAAAATAAGTAGATAGATAGATAAAACTTAATTGGACACAGACTTAAAACTAATAATAACTAGGAACAAAAAAAAATAGTGTGCCACAATTGGCGGCCTTATCGCTTAAAGCGATCTCTTCCAGGCAACCTTTAGATAGAAAGGAGTTAATAAACGACAAAAAAAGGACGTGGTGTACAATAAAGAGAAAAGAAAAAAATGATAAGTTGACCAACTGATAGAGCTTGCGACGTTGATACCGAATATTTATTTATATATTATAACTCATTTTCGTCAAAATGTCCTTTACGACAATTGAAATTTCCGGTATCGATGTGTGTATTGTATTGTGTATGTTATACATAAGTATGCTACCTATACTAATAAGTACCTAAATGTAATTGTTGTATATTAAGGAGCAGGTTGAAAACCAGCGCTGGAGTACCTCGTGTACACCAGCTTTATGCTGAACCTGCTCCTTTTGTGCACATACATTCTTAATATATATAAATCTCGTGTCACAATGTTTGTCCACAATGGACTCCTAAACCACATAACCGATTATAATAAAATTGGCACACCATTTGCAGTTCAATCTAACTTGAGAGATAGGATAGTTTAAATCTCAAATTATAGTCGCAATTTTAATTGATTGCTAATTATTGTCTGTTATTATTTGACAGTCACAATTATCTGTTAACTCCAAATGATTCTAACAGATGTCGATACCTTTCGACTGGGTTGAGTAAGTAATCAATAGATGGCGCTGCTATGATAAATCTACGAACGTGTCATATAAGCTACACTATCTATTTTTCATACCCGTAAGTGAGGCAAAACAACGTTTGCCGGGTCAGCTAGTAGTACTATATATTAATTATGCTTGAAATTATGTAATGTGTGCACAATAAACGTTTTTCTTTCTTTCTTTCTTTCTTTCTATTGCGAAGTGTACTGTTCAGAGAACCAGTATCATTATGGGTATCTGATTAATCGAAAGAGCTCTTCGTAATATGAAGAGGGGATTATTGGAGAGTCAGGAAGGCTTAAAAAAATGGTTGCCTGTAAAGTCGGTTTTACGGGCGAAGATTTTACGTGACAACGTCTGCCGCGTGCTGCGCGCGCGGCAGACCGATCATAGTTGAGTGGGAGAGAGACGCAAGGCATTCCGCGGGCCTCTCTCTCGTTCGGTGACTCATCGTAACGTTACCGGGCGTTACACTTTTCATAAGTGACTCCCAGCCGCAACCTAATTTAAGACGTTGTCACGTCAAAATTGGTCGACGTGAAATGTTGAGTGTGCGGTGATTTTGTGCTTGCGATGATGGGCTTATTAATCAAGCTTTGTATGGTAATTAATAGGATTTTTTAAAATAGGTTAAGTATATCTGGATGGTTAAAAAAATCCTTTTGCTTCTTTTCACTTCCTCTTCTTCGTTTGAGTTAAATTGCTAAGCTCTCCTTTCGAGAGTTTTCAAGCCACTCGAAGCCCTTTGAATTGGCTTGTACTTGTACTAAAGCTATCAGCCGGGACCTACAATGTAACGTGACATCCGACCCATGGCAGCGCCCAGACAAAAATGCAACTTTTAAAACAACAATCTTGTTCATTGTCTTCCAAAGACTGCTCGCATCGACCGTTGCTTAACGTCGATGATCGCGTCAGATCACCTTAGCTAGCCGAGCATAGGCGCTACGTTACCTTAGAAGAAGAAAAAGAATAGCTCGACTATGTCATTAGTCTATAGTAGCTTTCGGCTTCTGTCTGTTGGCCGTGCCGGGAATCGAACCTGGAACCTTCGGACTGACCCGGAATCTCAGCAGTGGGAACGTATAGTGGGCAGCTTATGCTATGCAGTTCAAGTTAACACAAATCTCCCTAAAAAGTTTTCAGCATAAACTGACAAACATAACACATTTATCTTTGAGGAACCGAAAGTTAACCGTCGCTAGCAGATTGTGTGCTGAATAATAATGTAATGTTCTCCCGTGCCAGCGTAAACCAAACATGGACCGGGACGTCAGAAAACTTGAATGTGGTAGCTTAAAAAAAATGAGGAATTTCTGAGCTGTAGGTTTCAGCATTAAATCGCACATTTTTTTATCAATTGCCTCTTTGTATGTAGATACGATAGATATATACGACATAGGTTTTCAAAAAAATCTTGGCATCACATTTTATAGTCTGTCTGTTAATAGTTTTTTTTTGATACAATTATTTATAATAAACGCTTCAGAAGGATTTTATTAATTGTAATAATCAGAAAGGGACACTTAAAAAATTATTGCCTGCAACCTCAAATCAATAAACACTGCATTAGTTAGGGATACAATTCAATATTTATGTTAATACGAACTTAAACTAATATAAAAAAAAACTATTTGTCTTTTCCAGTGTGACGTCAAGATTTCAGACTTCTTCCCCATCTTAAGAAAGAAAAAAAAAAGGGGTAAATAATTTTAATGTACCCTGACGCACATAAAAAGGTTATCTAAATAAATAGGTTATCTCTATTATTTTTATGTACCATGGTTAGGTACATAAAAATAATTTAGATAACCTATCCACCTAATTGTAACTCCTCGAAATATCTCACAATATCTTCGACAATGTAAAATGTAAATGCTATCACAAGTAGTTTGTAACCGGCGAACAATGTTACTATGAACAAAAGCTTTTTACTGCACTGATTATCACGGCCCGCCATGAAAATGTACTCTTTATTATTATTTACGGGCACGTGAAATATGAAATGTAAATTATAATTGTATGCACATATCTACTTACTGTATTTTGAGGGTTCCGTAACTAAAAGGTAAAAACGGGACCCTATTACTAAGCCTCTGCTGTCTGTCTGTCTCCAGGCTGTATCTCAGAAACCGTAATAGCTAGAAAGCTGAAACTTTCAAAAGATGATGGGATTCCCGTGCCGCTATAACAACAAATACTAAAAATAAAAAAATAAAAATACTAAGTTAGGTCCCTATACAATAAACGTGAATTTTTCCTATTTTTTGCTATATATCAATAACGGTAGGAGCTAGACACTTAAAGTTATCACAAAATACATAAGAGTATATTGGCTATTAAAAATAAATTATGAAATTAAAATAACGTTATTGATATATAACAAAAAAATACGAAAACACGTTTATTGAATGAATCCCTTAATATTTTTTATTTTTATTTTCAGTTTTTGTTGTTATAACGGCACGGGATATTTTTACTTTTTAGGTACGAAAACCTAAAAAGAAGAAACTGAAAAATACTAGCGCAATATAATTCGCCCATAATTTATACATATTATGCTTTAATATTGTTATCCTGCAATATGTGTATATGACCTGTGTTTCTTATCAATTTTCTTGTATAATGTTTTTAGTGCTGTTTCTTGTTGATTTGTTATTGTTCACCTGTTTTCAACCTATTTTATATTCCTATTTTATAGTTCCTTTTGTCTGTTTTCTCGACGTTCGTGTCGTCACCCGTCGGTCTCAACGGAAGACCAGCGCTGGTTGGCTGCAGCCAGCACATGCTGAGTTGAGACCGGCTTGTGATCGAAAATGTTTCATGTGTATGTTTATTTGTGTACCTATATGTTTTTTCTGTCACAAAAATAAATGAATTTGAATTTGAAAAACATGGCAAACGTATACATTACTAATTAACTAAACTTACTTGAACTTAAATCAATAAATAACTTTACGTTCGCTAAGTCAATGACTTAACAACAGAACTAAGTGCCAAACCGCGGAAATTATCGCATTTCCACACCCCAAATAGTCCAAAAAGCTATTCCCAGTGGTAGTGGCTGCTGTTAAACTTAAGTCTGTCGGTCATAGATAAAAGGAGATAGATGGTGCAATTGAAATATTTTGTGCAATCAATTTAAAGAATGAAACATTAAAAACAATTTAAAGTCGACTAGAATTAATAGTCGAGTACAATTTGGGGGTCTTCAAATCCAGAGTAAATAGGTTCCTTCTAGGCAAGCGTGTTACATCTTAGACCACAGTCAAGCTTTAACATCAGGCAAGCTGCGGTCAAACGTAAGCCTATTTATCATTGAAAAAAAAAGTACGTACTGTAACATTGTTCGTCAAAAATCTGGTCTCATATAGAATTCATTTAGTTTCACATCGGAAAAGTATTTTAAAAATCAGTGATGTGATACATATGAGGTACAAATATAAATAATACTTAGCATTATAAATAAATACATCAGCTTACAGCTCGCTAATTACTGTACCTTCTATATAGTGTAGCTACATGTAACTTAATTAGGTAGACTTATTCAAATACTTATTTACATCTTAATATATATAAATCTCGTGTCACATTGTTTGTCCTCAATGGACCCTTAAACCACTTAACCGATTATGTGCAGTTCAATCCACCTTGAGATATAGGATAGTTTAAATCTCAAATTATAGTCGCAATTTTAATTAATTGCTTATTATTGTCTGTTGTTATTTGACAGTCACAATTATCTGTTAACTCCAAATGTTTCTAACAGATGTCGATACCTTTCGACTGGGTTGAGTAAGTAATCAATAGATGGCGCTGCTATGGTAAATCTACGAACGTGTCATATAAGCTACACTATCTATTTTTCATACCCCTAAGAGAGGCAAAACAACGTTTACCGGGTCAGCTAGTAAGTTTATAAGTTTAACTGCCATTAAACCAAAAAACATATAATATGTATAAAAATAAATATATGTTTTCGGTAATCAAATGACAAAGCAAATATTTTTGCAATGCAAAGAATTTGAAGCAATAAAAAATGTGTTTTCATATTTGTTCACCATTAGCTATGTTGCGTCATCTATTCTAAATTCAATCTTCATCATCGGTTACACAACAGTTGACGTGAGATTAGTTCCAAGACGTTGATTGCTCAGCTAATCTACTTCAACACAATTGAATCTTTGTGGGAAACTGCTATCATTGTTATTGTGAACTCCAGTTTATGCAGTTTTCGTCTAATTTAGCAGGCGAAGCCTAGTGCAAAAATGTATCTATGTAGCAAAAAAAAATGTGAGCCGTTACGGGACGCCTGGCAGATGTGAAACATCGACATTGTTTTGTAATATGCTGAAAAGATCATATTGTGATTGGAACTAAATATGACATAATGATAAAATAAAATATATCGATAACGACGACTATTTTTTGAATAAACATTTTTTTTCATAAAATACAAAAATTTACGAATTTATTCCAAATCGTGACTACTTAATTCGTCACAGTCGATTGCGCGTGGCGTCGCGTCGCCATACCGTACACACTACTGCTTATAGACTGTATAATATTATTATATCATCATACTCGTATAGCGTGGCGGCGCATTGCCACGGCATGCGTCACCACGCCAGTGGTGGCGATTCAGCGGCACACACGACTAAACTAAATTTAAAGAAGCCCCGTCTCTTTTCATCTTAGGTGATCAGAAAGAGACGACAAGTTCCGCACCATAGTCAAACCAACTAAAATCACGTCAAATGTAGAAAATATAGGCGACTTTAGTCCGCACTCACTTGTATCACCTCTAAAACTACCTACATTTTCCATATTTGACGTGATTTTAGTAGTTTTGTCTGTGGTTCAGAACGTGCCGTCTCTTTCTGGCCACCTAAGATGAAAAGAGACGGGGCTTCTTTAAATTTAGTTTAGTCGTGTGTGCCGCTGAATCGCCACCAGTAATCGGTTTTACGGACGGCTATAGATTTATCACATCATAAAAAATTATAATCGATGCGGGACTACAAAAAAGTTATCCTTAGTATGAAGCTAATTTAGCTGAGCATTTTTTTTAAACGCATAGATGATAATAGAATGTAAACCTAATTTGCTTTTTTTTCATGCTTTCTGGGTGAATGAGTTTAGATGAAAAATAGCATTACTAGATAAAAAAGTTATCATTAAAGATAACTTGGATAATTGCGGGCTAGCTAGTACAAATGTAAACCTGTCTACGAAAAATAAATTACAAATTGACAAAAATTAAAATTAATTATTGATAACGTTAATACTTTTCCAAGTGATCGCCTCAAGTTAAGTTAAAAAAAACCTTCAAGTAAAAAAATCTTCGCGCAGCGCAGCTAAGCGCCTAACAGTGTGTTTTGGTAGACTCATTTAGAATCAGCCATTCTAGACTACGCCTGCTCCATCTTTGACCAGAGTGTCGCCAACACGTGTGGTCACGCACCCTGATTCTTAAATGCTTCGTTGTTAGGTAAAAAATCTAGTCTTAGCTGTTTTTTTACTAATGCCTATATGGTCATATTTTGTAAACATAATATTATGATCTAAATTTTATCCCGTTTAATTATTTTAATTTAGTTTGTTCATGTTTTGAATATTTTCTGTTTTGTGACCCATTATTAAAGAAATAATAGGTGATAAATGTTCAGAAAAATTGACAATTAAATCTTATTCATTCAAAATCAGTCTTAAAAGAATGCTAAACAGATTACCTCCAACAGAAAACGCTCTCAGCTAGACAACTTCTCCCGTATAACTCTTAGTAAACATTAGTAGAGAATTTATTTCTTTCACAATTACTCACTGTATAGGTATTCCGTGCGAACCTACTCCCGCGGGCCTCAGATTAATAGCTTTGCAAACAACGCAATGGTAGCGTTTGCTAAAGTTCATAGATTACCCTCTTTCAGATATAGATTCCGCAGAAAAAATACACATTAATGTTTAGGATTTTTACTGGAACGCGTATTCTTATTTTTAAAGTAAACCAATAAAAATGTATGTAAATATTAATATAGCAGATAGTTTCATGAGATTGTGTTGCAAAATAAAATGAATCTGAAGTTGAAAAAAAGTATAATGATTTTTTTACAGACTATACTTGTATGATTCTCCAAAATATAAAAAAATATCGTTTAATTAAATTTTTATGCATTAATTATGCCTAGTTTAATTTTAAGTTTCAAGTAGATTATTCTCTCAAATAAGTACCGAATAACTGATTGAATTAGTTGTTGGGGGTGTCAGAATGATTGTTTGTGTGTTTGTACAAACCAATATTCCCATAAATCTCTTGAAGAACTTGTCAGATTTTATGTGCTTTTCAGAGATAAGTTTTACTCATTGTATAGGCTTCTTAAATTAAATAATAATGAATAGTAGTTGTTTCTCTTCTGTTTATAATATAATCTATTGCATGGACAAGATAAGAATTGAGTACATTACAGGAAGTGTGAAAGTAGGCCCCATTGAAAAAGAAAATAAAGAGTGGAAGATTAGCGTAGTGTGGACATGTGATGCGTAGAAAGGAGATGCATGTCACTAGGAGATGTATGGAAATAGTAGTGCAAGGAAGAATGGCAAGAGGCTAACCGCAAAAAACATAGATGGAGTGTGTGAATGAGGACATAAGAGAGAAAGAATTGAGTGTGGAGACGTCGGCTGATAGACGAGAGTAGAAGAAGAAGATTTGTTGTGCTGACCCCACCTAAGTGGGATAAGGTAAGGAAGAAGAAGAATCTATTAAAGAGTATTCTGTGTCTGGAATTACATACAATCCTACTACCTAGTTTTGTTTGTTAAGATACTCCCACTCCATTGTATGTGTTTCATGAAACTACCTGCCCTAATTAGATGGAGCGTTGTTATTTGTGTTTATTTTACTAGCTCCTTGTGATCTTAGTACGGACTAATATTATCATCTTATCTTAAACAAAAACAAATCGCTAAAATGGTTCAGATAACTATATTTTTTACTTCCCATGTAAGGTAGGTATTGAAATATGCATAGGAAAACATAAGCACCCCACTATATTTTTTCAAGCTGGGACTAAAGGCCTTCTCTCACGATAAGAGAGATCCTGAATAAAAAAAAAACGGCAATGGAGAGATGGGGCCTGCTGCTCAAAAAACTTTGTTTATATAGACATTTAAGTAATTTTAAGACCAAGACGCCTATCTACTACGCTGACCAAATGCGGGGTGGCAGATGACACACATCTTTAGATATTATGGTCCTCAAACGTGTTGGTTTCTTCACGGTGTTTCCTTCACCGTAAAGCGAGTGCAAATCCACACATAACTTGGAAAACATGCCATTGGTGTAGTGCCGGAAATGAACAAGAGGACGCCTGATTGAAAAAACAGACATTTTCCCACCGAACCATACTCAATTTTTATTAAAATATGAATTCGTTAGAAATTATTTTACTCATTATATTATTACGCAGAATGAGCTTGGTCTACCTCATTTGTTATGAGTAGCTTATTTTTACACACACGGCTGGTTAGCCCCATGCAAAATCATTTCTAGTTTGTATTATGGTTGCTGACAAATACATACAAAAATACTTTATATCGCTATATTCTACTAATATAATAAATGTGAAAGTTAGTGTGTGTATTTATGTTACTTATTCACGCTTTAATGGCCAAACCGATTTTGATAATATTTGATGTGAAGTGAGGTTTAGGTTAAACCTTGGATTCGCATTTCGGCTACTTTTTATCTCAAAAACATTACTGATTTCCGTGGGATGCGCAAGAAAAAGAGAAGGAGCAAGACTTGTGCATGGTCACCCATCTAAAGACAGTCCGCATCGACCTTTGCTTTGCATCATTGATCGCGTAAGATCTCATTAGCTAGCCGAGCTACAGGCGCTAGTTCTTACACAACAATCTTACGTGTATAAAATATTAGTGGGATTCAAACTGAGGTGTCTGGATAACTAGTCGGACACTCTACCGACGGACCATTTTCACAAACTTTAGACGTTTATAGCGTTTAATTTCCAATATTTTATAAGTGTTTACGATAAAGGTACTCGAAACGTATAAAACTGAAGAGTTTGCCGAATTGAAGAGTCTTAATCAAAATATTCGATATTTATTTTCAAAAGTTTGTTTATTCGATTGATAACTTCATTTTGAAATGCATTTTCATTTAAATTGTGATACAGTTTTACTAAGTTATGTTAATGTCTGCAAGCACCCAACGGCAAGTTTCTGCAGTCTTCTTAATATTTAGTTCCAAACAAGACATGCTCTACATTCAGACAGAGGGTTTCAGGTCTGCTGCATTAGATATTATTTTTTTGTAATTTGTAAATTACCGTATGGCATATTAATATTAAAGGCATATTATAATTATATATTAATATACTCATTTTTGATTAGCACCGAAAACACGAATTAACCCCTAATATATAAAAAATAACAATTCCCCCTTTCAATAATAAATAATTATAGAAATAAAAAATTTAAAAAAGCTGTGACATAATTATTGGTGTTGCTTGTTTCGCCTGAAGCTCGGTGTACTAAAGTGATCTGATGCGATTATCGAAGTTAAGTACTAAACTGTCTTTTGAAAAGCTACACATTCATCTGGAAGCAACCGTGGGTCGCATGACACATAAAATTCTAGATCCCAACTTTTAGTCTTAGTAGAAGCAGTTGTTAAGCTACGTCAGAGTCCTGAGGGCGACTTCAAAACTCTCGACACCAGAGCTTGGCCACTTATCTTCTACGAAGAAAAAGATTGGCGCTGCTTAGCTAACCAATGATTTTAGGTTTAGGTTGTTTTTCTTAGACAAAGTCAGTTTTAGATACACTTTTAGCAACTACATATATGTATATTTTAGTAACTATAGATACATTTATACTTACCTTACCTTATGTATATCTTTCTAATATTATAAATGCGAAGGTTTGTATGTATGTGTGTGTAAGCATGTTACTTCATCACGCTCAAACAGCTTCACTGATTTTGTTGATATTTGGTAAAAAGATAGCTTAGACCTTGGATTAACACACAGGCTACTTTTTATGCCGGACTAACACGGGTAAGACCGAGATCATTTATAATGTTCATTACCAATGAATTATAATGAACATCATTAGTTAGATAGACTGAAATATATTAACTAAATAATTGTAAAACTACTTCCTATTCTACTACTTCCTATTTATTGTGATTTTCTCTCCATGCTTTGGCTGCCTGGAAGAGATCGCTTTCAGTGATAAGGCCGTCACTTGTAACACTACTTATAAGTTGATTATTTATTGACGTGACAACGTCTTAAATTAGGTTGCGGCTGGGAGTCACTTATGAAAAAGTGTAACGCCCGGTAACGTTACGATGAGTCACCGAACGAGAGAGAGGCCCGCCGAATGCCTTGCGTCTCTCTCCCACTCAACTATGATATAACGGTGATTATAACGGTCTGCCGCGCGCGCAGCACGCGGCAGACGTTGTCACGTAAAATCTTCGCCCGTAAAACCGACTTTACAGGCAACCATTTTTTTTTTATTTATTTTTCTATCTGTTTTGTATTTCCTTTTGTGTTGCAATAAAGAGTATATCTATCTTCCTCTACCACCGGAAGTGGTTTGCTTCCTACAATAAAAGTCTCAGTCCAAGTAGGTCGAAATAACTTTCCGGCCCTCTCTCCGAAGTACACCTAGCCCCATATTTAAGCCGCCGCCTACATTTCAATAGTCCTGCCCAATCCGCAGAACAAAGCCTGCATTGTTCAGTTGTTGTTCACACTCTGAGTAACGAGGGTGCTCGGGACGCAGATAGTGCAATAGTTACTATGGAAAATGACATAGAATGTGCTATAGTTGGTAGGTATGGAAAATAATGTAGAATAGGCTTGAAAAGTTTCGTGTGGCATATTTGAATAATGTTTGTTTAAAGCTTAAAGTTTGCTAGGCAAGTACTTAAAATGCTTTATTTAATTGCAAAAATTATTTTTGCAGATGTGCTCTGGCACTCAAACTTTAATTTTTGTCTCCACTTGGCCCAATTAATGATGTTTTCTGTCAGCCGTTATCTTTTTAGTTAACCCTCGACGAAAAACGACGGGTTGTTATAGTTTTACGAGTATGTGTATGTGTTTTAACATACAAATAGCTCCCAAACGGATAAACCGATTTTACATAAGTAGGTACCTAAATATGCGTAAGTAAACACATTAATGTATGTAATAAATTTCAAATCCATAATGGCTACCACCACAAAGTCATGCACCGGGGGTTCTCTTAGCGTTTAATTTATTCTTGTTTCACTAGTATTTTTTCGATTTTTATTAACAATTTAAATCCAAAATCTACTTTAATGCCCAAGCTTGTGCTCATACATGGCCGACTACATTATAACCTTTCTATTTAACTTTTTATTCCTCTGATTACCACCTACCAGGACCATCATTAATCTTAATTCAGCGTGGATTGTGGCTGATTGGGAAGTTTTGAGAGGGTGCCGGGAGAAGGTTCTCGAATAGTTTCCTGAATTCTCCAGTTTCAGTCTTATCTAGCGCCGTTTATCTTGTTTAGGTTCGGGTTTAGTACTTCTTTCTCGATATCTATTGGCTTACTGTGATTACTAGAAGTGGATTTTATTCTAAATATAATAAATAATAGTTTAAAAAAACTAAAAAAACACGATTTTTATAGAAAACCGTAATTTTATCAAATTAGTGTATTGTCATCGGCCCTCAATAAATCTACAAAGTTTGAACGAAATCTGGCCGTTTCAAGTGGGTCTAAATCGCGCCCAAAGAAATCGGTTACAAACAAACATAGAAACAAAAATACAAAAAATGGAATAATTTTATCAAATTAGTGTATTGTCATCGGTCCTTAGTAAATCTACAAAGTTTGAACGAAATCTGGCCGTTTAAAGTGGGTCAAAATCGCGCCCAAAGAAGTCGGTTACAAACAAACATACAGGTGAAGCTAATATAAAGCGTGTAAAAATACAAGATACTCCTATATACAACTAGGAGCTACCATAGTCTTCAGTCTTATATTAAGACTTGCTGACATTATAGTTTAGGTTAATTAATGCTTACTATCATTATATAATTTATTGCAATTTTTATTGTGACATTCTTTATTGTGATTTTATTTTTATTGTGATATTGTGATGTTTCTTAGTAATTTTTGACTTACATGTTAGAGGAATGTTTTATTTTAATTTATTCAATTAGTAGTTACTTCTGCTAGAATAGCAGCACTATCTAATGGCAGCACTGTGAACGCAAGAGTTTGTTATCTGTGCTGATTGAAGGAACGATTGTGAATGTACGAATGAAGTTGTTTCCTATTGGTCAGTAGTGCGTTCACTCGAGGTTTGATTTGAATGTTCTTCAGTCTGCCACGAAACAGCGCCTGCGTCATTTGTGCGCACTGACAATATTATAATGGCAGACAACGACGACGACCACGCTGATTCTAA
Organism: Mellilla xanthometata; assembly: GCA_035578125.1. Taxonomy (NCBI): domain Eukaryota; kingdom Metazoa; phylum Arthropoda; class Insecta; order Lepidoptera; family Geometridae; genus Mellilla; species Mellilla xanthometata. The sequence continues at coordinate 2,177,482 of JAPUBQ010000020.1, forward strand.
TCTAATTGAATCCACGACACATATATGTTTTAAGTTTATTAATTATTGTAATTGGTGCTAACCGTAATAATTAATTAATAAAAATAAATAGTTCAGATGACATGTAAAATATTAGGCTCTGATTTTAAGTGTTAGTAGTACAAGCAGTAGTTAAGCTATGTCAGTGACTTTTGAGCTTGACAGTTTTCGACAACTAACTCTGGTCCCTTGCTTTATGAAAAAAACTGAAGTATGCAACTGAAATTAAACTAAATTTCATCAGAATGAGTCAAGACAGAAGTAGGCGTTTTAATTTTTTTTTAATTAACTGCTTGGCTCAAAGGAACATAGATAATTTCAGAATAAAGCGTACAAACCAAAGAGTAAAACTCTTCAACGAACGCCCTATTCTCCGAAAACCTATAATTATTATTTAGCTATTTTCAAGGCACGAACGAACCATTTTCTTCTGGGCTAGCAAGCTCTGGTATCGTTTACTATCGGGTGAATTGAAGTCAAGCGGTAAAAAAAATAAGAAAAATAGTCTATGTCTAAGGTCATGTCTATCCAAAAGCCCAGTTAGTTATCTCTGTACAAAATTTTACTAAAATTGATCCAACAAACAATTTCACGTATTCATAGAAGCTCACTAACTACGAGTAACTACCTGGGTTGGCGCGTCGACCCAAATCGGATCTTGGCCTCCGATACTAAGAGACGCCACTGTTCTCGGTCCTGTGCCTTCTCCTGCCACTGCGTGACCTGAAAATTGCGCAAGTCCTCCTCCACTTGGTCTATCCAGCGAAAACTAGAAACTTACAATTACCATAGAAACTCACAATTCACCTTTATTATATTGGCAGGGATTTCACGAGTCAATAAACTCTTTAACCCGCAAAGCTTAGAGCAAAAGTTTGTCGTGACGTAATTTGACGTTATGTGATAGTTGGTTAATGACAGCTAATGGCGTCAGTTTGGAATTCGCCGTTAATGGAGTGATAACTGGTCTGTGTCGAACTTCGGTCCGAGGGTTTAGACCCGACTTAGGTATAGATTAACAGGTTTTGGACACCCTACTGCTTTTGAAATAAGGAAAGAAAAGAATTTTTTTTACACATTTGACACACGGCTGGTTATCCCCATACTGTACCATTTCTAGTTTGTGTTATGGTTTATATAAACACAAACTAGAAATGGTACACAACTGTTTTATATCAATTTATAATTTAAATTGATAGCCAATATACTTATGTGTATTTTGTGATAATTTTAAGTGTGGCACCTACCGTTATTGATTAGCAAAAAAAAAACGAAAAAAACACGTTTATATAATTATGGAGTATGAGTATGGAGACCCCCTTAATATGTTTTTTTATTATTATTTTTAGTATTTGTTGTAATAGAGGCACGGGAAATACATATCTTGTGAAATTTCAGCTTTCTAACTATTACAGTTTCTGAGATACAGCCTGGAGACAAACAGACAGCGGAAGCTTAGTAATAGGGTCTTGTTTTTACCTTTTAGGTACGAAACCCTAAAAATAGTTAAAAATAAATATTTAGGCTTCCATACAATACATGTGATTATTTTTTTCTCATTCTTTATCATCATAAAATCTTTAGTTAAATAGTTTTAAATAATGTTTGTATAACCGGCTATCACTTACGTTTATTTTGTCGGTATTAACCCGACATGTTTCAGCACAATCAGTGTGCCATTCTCAAGGGCAGGAACACAGCCAACGTTCGTCTGCGGCGACGGGTGGCCCTGCTGCTTATTCAAATATGCCTTACGAAAGTTTTAATACAGTGATAGTTTTAAATAATTACAAAATTAAAATTATACGAGTATTAAAGGCAATCCCAAATGTGATATGACGACCTCGTTGGCGTAATGGTTACCATGCCGGACTGCCAATCAGAAGGTTCCGGGTTCGATTCCCGGCACGGCCAATATCTTTGTGCTGAACTAAATTTGTTGGCTGTCGGTCTGAGTGTTAAATATGTATTTATTTAAAATATGTATGTATCCATAGTATATCAGTTGTGTTAGCAACCATATTACGAACTAGAAATGGTTCAGTTTGGGGTTAGCCAGCCGTGTGTGAAATATTTCTTAATATTTTTGACGTGACAACGTCTTAAATTAGGTTGCGGCTGGGAGTTACTTATGAAAAAGTGTAACGCCCGGTAACGTTACGATGAGTCACCGAACGAGAGAGAGGCCCGCCGAATGCCTTGCGTCTCTCTCCCACTCAACTATGATCGGTCTGCCGCGCGCGCAGCACGCGGCAGACGTTGTCGCGTAAAATCTTCGCCCGTAAAACCGACTTTACAGGCAACCATTTTTTTTTCTATTTTTTTTTATTTTATACGTTCACATAACAATTTTTCCGTTTCTCGTTGGTGGTTAAACATTAGTCTGTGTACATAGCGGTAGGTATTTGTAATCTTCTTAGTGATGGGATATTAAGTTATCTCCTAAGACGATCCTACCCTTAACAGGTCCCGGTATATTAACTTACATAACTTATGAACGTGTGGAAATATTCCCTTACGCTGTGGATAAGGAGCCATTAATTATTATTAGTTGTGCCTTGTGCTGCTTTAAGCTTTAAGCTGGGATAATAAATGGCCAAGAGCTAGTCAGGCTCGTGCTTGAAGGGTACCTTGCGATTATCTATATAAAATATTAAACAAATGTTATGTGTTCATAATATGGGAGTGCCCTTAAATACTCGTACATGTTTTTTTGACGTGACAACGTCTTAAATTAGGTTGCGGCTGGGAGTCACTTATGAAAAAGTGTAACGCCCGGTAACGTTACGATGAGTCACCGAACGAGAGAGAGGCCCGCCGAATGCCTTGCGTCTCTCTCCCACTCAACTATGATCGGTCTGCCGCGCGCGCAGCACGCGGCAGACGTTGTCACGTAAAATCTTCGCCCGTAAAACCGACTTTACAGGCAACCATTTTTTTTTAATATTGTGATTATTTGAAAATGAGAACCTCGTTGACGTAACGGTAATTATACAGGAATGCCAACTAGAGAGTCCCGAGTTCGATAACCGGCACGGCCAACATCTTTGTGATGAACTATATTTGTTGGGTGTTAAATATAAAAATACTTCCTTGAAATTTTTTTGTATCGATATAAAGTTTTTATGTATGTATATGTAGGATACTCGTACCAGTAGTGTTAGCTACCATAATACGAGTACTAACTAGAAATGGTTTTTATGGAGCTAACCAGCCGTGTGCCACTGCTATCTCGCTATTTGAACAGCGTTGGTACCTTGTTGTTACGGAACCCTAAAAACTAGCAATGCTCCAATTGGTTCGATGACTGAAAAACTGAAATTCCATTATCAGCAGCAAAAACTAGACGCGCCGTCTCATCCCATTGAAACTTGGTTTTAGATGTTACAGTTTTTGCTGTCTCGAAAGCTTAGGAGTTCAAAGAATATAAATATGACTCAATTTTGTACAGATGTCTCTCAAGCAGTAGGATAAATTGGGACTACGTTTAGTTTACTTTTTTATGCAAGATAGACTTGCGTTTGGCCACAACTCACCTGATGGTTACTGATATTGCGATCTATGGTGGATCGCGCTTACCTAGAAGAAACCGGTCCACTCTCGCCTAGAAGACATGTGCCTACTTAAAACTACAGTGTAAACTCTATATTGGTTAAATGGTTGGTCTCTCTCTAAAGGTGGCGTAGAAGAGATCGCTTTAAGCGATCTCTTAAAATAAAAGGCCGCCAATTGTGGCACACTATTTTTGTTCTTAGTTTTTATTTTATTTTTAGTTTTAGTTTAAATTTGTGTCCAATAAAAATATATCCATCTATCTATTACGACACTGAAGGGACTGTGCTTTTTATGGCGTTATAGAGAGTGGTCGTTAAATGGAGAAAATGTATCATTGTATGGAATACAAGCTAAACCAACTAAAGCCAATTGATTTTGACGCTTTAGAGAGTTTGTCGTGAAATCGAGCTACATAGACATTGTAAACTGTTCACGTAAGGCATCTTAATATTTTCGCGTAGAAAACGGTCACACTTACTTATTATTAAAAGTTGGAATGAGTCCAACAGTTTCGGTGCTTTCCGAGCACCATCTTCAGGGGCGAGTGTTACACGGACCGCCGCCGACGAGATCTACGCGTGCACATCTTTTTAATAATAAGTAAGTGTGAGCTACATAGAGTTTACACTGAGCTTTTTTTCAACCTTCGATGGAACGTAGAAGGGTATATGGGCTTGGAATAAGATGTTTGTCTGTCTGTTTTTCCAAACCAATGTTGCCAATTGTCTCCAAAAGTATCTGTCAGATAGACAAGATTTGTGGATATTTATAAATCGGTGTTATTATGACAACTGGTCAGAGGGCGCTGCAGTAAAACTGTTATAAGTATAATAATAACTGTTATAAGTATAATAAATTTTGTAGCGCATGTAGTTCGGCTAATCAAGGTGATCTGACGCGATCATCGAACTTAAGCATTGAACATGCAATGTCTTTTAAATGTGTTATAAACCATAACACAAACTAGAAATGGTTTTGTATTGGGCTTACAAGCCGTGTGTAAAATGTGTCCTGATTTTTTATATGAATGGCGATACATTTCTTATACAAGATGCCACCAAGAATTTTTGAGTCAGGAATTTTAATTCCCATTTTTTATTTGGTGCATTTAAAATTCAAGACTTTAGTGTCCAAATTGAAGGTTTTTATATTTATGTAGGTACTTCACTTAGCTCACGTAACAACGTAACTTTGACAACAAACATTTCTAGCCAACATAACGAAATTAGAACCTTTCCAATTTTACTTTATCAGATGATCTATTCGTAAATTTCCCTAAAGGAAACCGATTCATAAATTACTCAAAGTTCAACGTTTAGACACACCTTATGTGAAAACTGGGAGGTACTTTCTTCTTTTCTGTAGGAACTAACAAAGCCAATCGTACGTCAATGTTTCAATTTTTCTTAGGCTCTCGAAAAAGTATTTAATTACGAAACTTGAAAATTAAGTGTCACAGAGCATTCATTTACTAAACGAACTACGTATTACTATTATTACAGAAAAAAAAAATTAAAATACTATGTACAAACTCAAAGATAACAAAGATAGATAGAAAAATAAGACTAATCAACTAAAACCTAATTAAACTTAAGGTAAGCTCACCATCCAAGCTATCACTGCGTGGCAGAGTTTCCAAAATGCTGGCAGAATTGCCCCTTTAGTTGACGAGCTAGTTAAAAAAAAAGCTATATTTTGCGTAAGAAGACTTACCACTGATAGACCTTTGTTCATGTAATTTAAAAAAAACAACGATTAACGATCATTTTCAAATACTAAATAACTGATAGTCGGGCATATAAAGACGCAACTGCGCGTTTCAAAAATAATACTCGTAGTTTAAGTATGGGACCAGATATTCCAAAACAATGAGAAAATGTTATAATGTGACGATATTTCGGAAAAAACCGAATGTACCTATTTTTGTCATCGAAGTGCTATTACAATTTGAAATTTATTCTTAATGACAAAACTGAAAATGTTTAGGGGTTTATTATGACATTAAATTTATTGAATTCATAATAAGATAATATGCTAATAATAAAAAATGAATTCTCTTAATTTTCGCAGAGGACGACTAAATTTACATTATTGAAACACCATAATTTATTTCCTTCCCCTCCCTGCTGTCAAACTAGTTAGACGCGTCGTTCGTTTTGCTCCAACAAAGTATTCATTATGTGTGATAATATCGTGTAAACAGTGCATACTAAGTAATATCGGTAAAGAAAATAGTGCAGTGAATAGGATAAGCGAATATAACCGAGTGATAATTGCGTTTACGAACGGTTTTACTAAAATAATTGTGAGTGAACTGATGTAAACAAATCCGAAACCCTCATTTTCTGCATTTTTATACAAGGAGAAACGGAAAGCGCCTGACAAAAATATTCAAAGCGCCTATTATTTTTGCAATAGCAATTTCGTCTCCTAGTCTTTCTGCTCCGATTGTATTTTAGTCTATTCAAGTAATAAATATAATGTCTTTACGGAGAACCCCGCCGAGTACTCCCGAACCTAATTTGCCAAAACAAACATCTCAAGCTAACCCGCACACAAGCCAACTGGTTCAGCTTGATATTACTTCGAGTCTTGCGCGCGCTAGTAGCAGACCTACGACTCCGACTACTAAAAGGAAATTTGAAGGAGAAGATGACAGCGCTACAAACTCTGTCATATCAGAGTTACGAATCCAATTTAGTAAATTCTCTGAAAACCAAGATGTGAAATACAAAAATCTTAAATCTTCTTTAGATAGTATGTCGGCTGATCTCACCAAGACTGTAGAGCATCTGGTGGTGAAAAATGACGAGCTGCTGGCAGAATTAGAGAAGGTACGTCAAGAGCGAATTGAAGATAGAGCCTACATAAAGAGCCTAGAGGACCGACTTGAGTCGTCTGAGCGTAGAGCTAGAAACTCTTGTATTGAGATAAGGAATATACCGAAAACAGAGCCAACAGAGAACAAGAAAAATCTCATTGAAATTGTGAAATCCCTTGGCGTGACTGTCTCTACATGCATTAATAAATCAGACATTAAGGATATCTACAGAATCCCGGCCAAAAAAGACACGTGTCCGCCGATTATTGTAGATTTAACATCAGTACTTATGAAAGAAGACATCATCAGTTCATGTAAGAAATTCAATAGGGGTAAAAAGCGAGAAGATAAGCTAAACAGTAAGCATCTCAAACTGGAAGGACCCAATAAACCTATTTATGTGTCTGAATGCCTCACTGCCAAGTCAAAGAGGCTGTTTTATTTGGCTAGGGATGTCGCTAAAACAGAGGATTATAGATACTGCTGGACTTCCAATGGCGTCGTCTATATGCGGAAAAGTGATAATAAGCCTTTCGTGCGAATAAACGACGAGCAAGATCTCCATAAACTTACAAACCAGAAATGACTAGATCTAGAGATAATCATAAGTACTATAATTGCCCATACTAGTAATGTTTTAACCATTGTTATTTTGGATGTAGTTTACATTAATCTGATGTATTTATGTATTTTTTTCCTATACCTTCACCCCCAAATTATGTGCCCCTCTTCCTGTGGTGTAATAACCCCTCGACCCCCTTATACCAAACGTAAAAACTCCACATTTATGCACGACTTGGATATACGTATATACAGTAGATATTACATTTATCATTGCTATGTTAATGTATTAGCTTTTACTAATCGTTATACTATCAAAGAACCGTATATGTTCCACTGCTCTGTGATACGACCTACTTTTTACAGTCGCACTCTATGTCCCATTACCCGTACATACGCTGTAAATAGTTTATATTATGGATAGCAACATCATTCAGGAAATAGAAACGCAAATAGATAGTTTTGGTGGTCATAGTTCCTATCTCTGTGATCCTGAAGAATGCACGACATTAATTACAAATGATGATTACTGCCTAAATATATTATCACAAAATATAAGAAGTTTGGGTCATAATATTGATGATCTCTTTACATTATTACCTAGAATAGCTGTAGAGCCAGACATAATTGTGCTATCGGAGTGCTGGCTATCAGTCCACCCACGGCTACCACATCTAGAAAATTATCACATTATATCAACAAAAAACAACTATAACCAAAATGATGGCGTAGTACTGTATACAAAAAGAGTTTTAAATTGTAATAGTTATGAACCTAATTTCGCCGATGGTACCTGCATAGTCACTACAATTAGTAACCAAATCGCAATAGTAGGCTTATACAGACCCTGTGCTTTTACAAAAACTGAGAACTTTGTCCACTCATTAGATATAGTACTGAACTCTTTAAGATCATTTCCAAATATAATAATAGTTGGTGATACAAATATTAATATAGACCCAGAAATTGAAAATTGTGATTCAGAATACTATCTTGGCATGTTAGCGTCGCATGGTGTTCTACCCGCCCACACATTGCCTACGAGGAAAGATAGCTGTTTAGATCACGCGCTAGTCAAAGCTAGATCCAAAACAACAACTCTTGTTATTAGAAGTACTGTAACCGATCATTATACAGTATTTGTTTCACTAAATATCAAAAGAATTCATAATAATTGTAAATCTATAAATAGAATTGACTATACAAAAATCACAGAAGAAATAAACAACTTTGACTTCAAACCTTTATTACTCTTAAACGATTGTAATAAGGCAGCAAATTATTTAACAAATATTATTTCTGAATTTTTGCTCAAACATTCCAAAAAAATAACATTACCTCGCCGTAAAACACCTATAAAGCCCTGGATAACACCGGGTCTCATAAGATGTATGAGAAATAGAGATACCATGCATAAAAAACTACGGCTAAATCCTAACAATGAAACACTCAAATTTACATACCGCAGATACAGGAACTTTTTAAATGGACTACTACGAAAACTCAAACTCCAATATGAACGTTCGCAATTTGAAAAGGCAAAGAATCCTAGAGATATGTGGAATGTTATAAACTCTATAGTTAATTTAAAATCACGAATAGATAATTCTTCAGAACTATCTTCTCTGGGCTCTGATGAATTAGACTCAGCCAATAAGGTTAACGATTACTTTGCCACCGTTGGAGAATACTTAGCCAATAACATTTTAAGATCACCTAACTATAGTTTGCCATGTATCACTGGCGAATGCTCATATATCTCACCCTCTTTTTCTTTATGTCTAACTGAAACAGATTTAACAGAAGTTATTTCAATAATTAATTCCTTCAAAAATAAACTTACAACCGGACATGACAATATTTCAATGAAGTTAATTAAAGACAACAAATATATATTAGCAGGAATCATCACTCATTTATGTAATATATCTATAAACACAGGTTCTTTCCCTTCATCATTCAAAACGTCACAAATAACTCCTGTTTATAAAAATGGCCCCAAAAATCTAGTAAATAATTATCGACCAATTTCTATTTTGCCAGCCCTTTCAAAAATATTGGAGCGTGTCGTGATAAACGTCTTGTAACTTATCTCGAAAAATATAACTTACTATCCGATAATCAGTATGGGTTTCGCAGAAGTCGGTCAACTGCTGATGCTGTTGCCAACTTAACAGACCATATAGCTAGAAGCCTAGATAGTGGAATAAAGTGCCTAGTTTTATTTTTAGACCTAGCGAAGGCTTTTGATAGTGTATCAGTTCCACTACTATTGAATAAATTAGAAAATGTAGGAATACGAGGACTGCCCCACAAATTGTTTGAGGATTATCTAACAAATAGGTTCCAACGTGTAAAAATAGGTTCCACAGTAAGTGGAGCAAGACATGTAACGTACGGAGTGCCACAAGGCAGTATACTCGGCCCGACTCTTTTCCTGGTATATATAAATGAGCTCTGTGACCTTAAACTTAATAATGGTAAGATTTTTAGCTTTGCTGATGATACAGCTCTTGTATTCCGGGGAAAGAGTTGGGAGAGTGTGTTCAAAGATGCTCAATCGGGCTTAAACATTGTGTCGAAATGGCTGAGATCCAATTTGCTGACTCTAAATGCGTCTAAAACCAAATATGTGACATTCTCCATACTTAAACACACGCAACCAGATTCAGGGACGCTCAATATTAAATCGCATGAAAACTCCTCCTATGATTCTAATGTATGTGATAGTAATAAATGTAACTGCCCAAACATTGAAAAATGTGATACAGTAAAATATCTTGGCGTTCTATTAGATAGTACTCTGACATATCAGCCTCACGTTAAAGCACTCACAGGCAGAATACGAAAACTAATGGCTATATTCAAAAATATACGACACTCCGCAGGTGATGAAGTACTGAAATCAGTTTATTTTTCCCTGTGCCAATCTTTATTACTCTACTGTATCGATAGTTGGGGAGGTTGTGCAAAATCTCATTTACTGCCACTCGAGATAGCCCAGCGCGGAGTACTAAAAGTGATTAAATCTTTGCCTTTTAGATTTCCAACAGATCAGTTGTACCAAAAGTGTAGTGTTTTGACGGTACGACAACTCTTTGTATTAAGATTAATTATTAAGCAACATGCATTCTGTGCTCCAACTGACATAACCAAACGCCGGGGTGATATCGTCTTCCACAGTGATAAGTTTAGACGATTTTTTGCAAATAGATTCTCATGTTTTCTGGGAAAATTTCTATACAATAGAATATCTAAAAATGTACAACTATGTAATCTAAATGTATATAACCTGAAAAAAGCGGTATCAGATTACTTAATGAAGCTAAATTATGATACCACCGAAGATCTTCTTAAAATAAATATGTAACTTAAAGATTTTGTAAAGCTATAAGTTTATATTCATTCACATCATTAACATCATCACACACATCATCACATCATCATTCTCACTCATTACATATACGTATACTCGCACGAATATAATTATATTCTGCTCACTGTCACCACTCACACACCTACTTGTATATACTTACCAGCATACACAAATCTCACACAGTCATATATACTTACATTTTCACTAGCATACATACATTTCACTCAGTCCTATATACAAAATCACAAGCATTACCACTCCAGCTTCACTGGCTGGCGGTACTCAGCCCCACTATCTCACTTATACTTACTTCCACAGTCAAGAATATGTCTTGTTATTAATTACTACATCCACGAACTTTTCCTATCGAACCGTTTTTCCTATAAACTCCTTTACTTAATAATAAACAACTTAGCTTATGATTAATTGTAAATACTTATTTTTGTTGATTTTGCATGTACTGCACAAGGATTGATATCTTATATATTTTAAATATTATATGAGTAATATAATGTAACATTAATATAGTCATTTCCAAAAAATTGTATTAATTCAATGTTGTTTATAATGTTTGTAAATCTAATTAATAATTCCTCAATAAAATTATATATATTCAATGGTTAACTAACATGTTAATTTGTTACAATTGAAGTTATCTGCATATTATTGTTTTGTTTATTTTTCATTAATTCTAAATAAAATGTATAAAATGATTTAAATAAAATTTTGTCAGGTACATATTATTATTTTAAGTGTAATTTAGGGGAAGTACAGCTGTCTATATTACAGGCTTTACAGCCTAGCTTAGACAGCTGTCGATCAACTGTTTTCTAATATTACAAATGTACCCTTTTTTTTTGTATACATTCTCTTTTTTTCTTTTATTTTGTATTATTGTACCAAATTTACTGTTGTGCCAATAAACAATTTGATTTGATTTGATTTGATTTATTAACAGTTTTATAAATGTATCCGAATCTAAATCTATAAAGCGTTTAATTTCCTGAAGTGCCATATCCATTATTTTCTATTATCCATGTTATGTAGTATATAGACAGAAGCAATTACAGGCCTGGCTTCAGTAGACAGTTGGTAATGCCTGTAGAATAGAAAGGCAATTTATCATCAACCGACAAATTAGTGATTGGAATTCTGTAGGCAACCTATTTGTCTATGTGTATTCTAGACCTAGGCTGATAAACAAAAAGACAATAAATTATTGAGAATCAGGATATACTTGTTTCTTGTTTTTTAGCTTGGACATCATATCATTGTCAACAAAATTTTTATTGACATTGTTTAAATGACGTGAGGTAAAGTTTTTATTTATTTCTAACCTTTTTTAACGCTAAGCCTCTAAATCTTCTCAGTTATTATATATAAGTAGCTGATACCTGCGTTTTTCTGGGATAAAAATAGCCTTTGTGTTAATCCAGGGTCCAATCTACCTTCAAAATAAATCTTATCAATATCGGACTAGCTGAAGGAGTAAAGAAGTAACATAGATGTCGTGAAGGAGTAACATAGATTTTGAAGTTATTTGCGTATTCCACGGGAACGACAGTTGTTTTCGGGATAAATAGTAGCTTATGTGTCAATCCAAGGTTAGAATCGTGTCAGCCATTTGATTGTGAAGAAGTAACAAACATACACACTTACACACAAACTTTCGCATGTATAATTCGAGTTGTGGTGTCTTTGTCACACTTCATCGCCCGCTACCAATCAGAGCGCTTGTTTTGAATCGCGCAAACGGTATATGCAACGCGCGAACGATTGGTCCTAGCTAAAATGCATGACTTTCGGACGGCCGTCTCCAGACACAGCATCTGTCCGGGGGGATATCCCTTTGCTAGATGGAAGCAGACCGTCGTCGCTCCATAGAGTCTTAGTGGGATAAAAAGATAGCATTTGTATTACAATTAATTTGGATTTAATTCATATGTACCAAGAAAGTTACTACAGAGTCAATCCTTTTGCTAGATGGAGGCAGACCGTCGTCGCTCCATAGAGTCTTAGTGGGATAAAAAGACAGCATTTTTTACTACAGTAAATTTAGATTGAATTCTCATGTGCCAAGAAAGATACTAAAGGGTCAAAAATCGCTGACACACCGTTTCCCACCCACCTTATCTTGTTAATTTTCCCAGTGACCAATGCAAACTACCTTGGGACCGTTCACTAGACGATTCCAAGGTATAATAGCCCATTCACAATGACAGTGGGTAAAGTTTGACAGTTTTACGGCTCCTCTAAAATGATAGAGCCGCATTACCACAGCTTAGAAATTTTAAGAATCCCGCTTCTTTGAGAAGAATTTTAATTGGAATTTGTTATTCTGCTAATTCTAGCGCATTGCTTGTGAGGTTTAAGAGCTGAATGGAATTCTCGAGATTGCTTTTACGGTCTTAAAGGATTGTATGCATTGCAGTGGGTAATTTCGTTAATTGAGTTTTTATGTATCTAACTATTATAAATGTACCTATACATAATTATGTGAATTTAAAATATATATCTAACTGCCCAGCGTCTCAACCGCAAAAGAAACGAACAGATGTGCCTCAAGCCCCGCATACTTTACAATGGTTTTTGTAGATTAAATTCGAAATATTCGTAATTTTTTTAATAATAAAATAATATAAAATGGGGCTTGAGGCAAAATATCTGTTCGTCCCTTTTGTGTTAAAGACGCTGAGCAGTTGGGTAAAAGAAGCGAGGAAGCTAGAGAGAGGAATTGGCCGAAGATTGAGGGATAAGACGGGGGACTCCCGTTCTCGATCGTACTTGGTGCAGATGCCATCGCTATTCAGCGTGGAAACGCGGCCAGCGTTATGGGCACTTTTGCGTCGTGTCGATCGATTGCGGGCTGTCCTGACTTTTTTATTTTGATAATTAATTTTATTTAAGGAATTGGCTGTAGTAGTATACTATCAATATGTAAAACAGTCATTGTAAAACATAATCTTTTATCACTGACTATTATTTGTATTATTTTTATTTTTATTTAAATTTGACTTTCTTTTTTATAATTTTTTTTCTGTGACATATTTTTATTTTTTTGATACAGTTTATTTTATTAATAATAATTTTTATGTAACATCTGGATATGGGACTTGATCCTGAAATAAATGAATTTGAATTTGAATTTGAATTTGAATTATTATGGTTAAGTCGTTTACATGACTTCCAAGTTATATTTCATTAGCAAAATCCTTCCTTTCAACACAAGAGTCAGGAAAAAGAAGAATCAGCATGGTAAAGCAGGCAAACAGACTAGACTTGGCTGTATAAAAGCAACTAAAAATATCCGGTAAAAAGCGTAGTTTTAGCGCAATGTTTGCTCAACCCACTTTATTAGACTCGGGGATGGTGGGGCCATCAACCATGAGAAGTTTTCATCCTAGAGTGAATTCTAAAATCCTAATAAATGTTTGTATATTCTACATTCTATAAAGAATCAATGATAGAAAGAAAGGCGATGGATGCAAGAAAGATATAGTATGAAGAATAAAATTGAGGCTTGCAAGCGAGAACTGGAATGAATTGTATAATATAGCGTAGATCAGGCCCCAGAAAATTACTAGACGGGGTAAGATAAAATGAAAATCTATATTATGTAATAAACAAATAAATATTCGGACACATTACACTTACGGTTAGTGAGCCCCAAGCTAAATAATAACTGATATACTACAGCCACCAGCAAACTCGAATAAACGGAAGAGTAACTCCAAACAATTTCCGCTTAGAATTTGAATCCATCTACGCACACAATTATACTGCTATCCCTACGAAACACGCACACAAAGCTCGCACGCGATTGGTCGCATCAAGGTTACGCCACCGATACTAGCCGCGCGGGTAGCTGTTTTGCCCCGCCCACCGCGGTATTTTACGCGTAGATGGTGGCACCATTTTATCGTCCAAATTACTTTTCTATTTATTCTAGTTTGCTGACATAATTAATAACTGTATATCGATACACATTGAATACCAAGACCGACATCCAACAGATATAGTTCATCACAAAGATGTTGGTTGGTTTTTTATTTTATTATTTATTTTTTCTATTTATAAAGGGTAATTCCTAGCCCCACAGCCAGCCTGCACTGTAGAGTTCCACACCGTTGTTTATTCACAACTTTTTTCCGCCATGTGTGCTCCATTCTGCAATTTGATGACGTCACTTGCAAACTAACCGAGTGACAAAATGCGTTTGTAATTTTTAAAACTTCGGCTACGGAGTTAACAGATTTATTCACCACTAGCGGATCGTCCCTGCTTCGCACGGGGTATAAAATAATCTAAGTTGCAACAAGAAAGTATAGCCTATGTTACTCAAGGATAATGTAGCTTCTCAACAGTGAAAGTATTTTTCAAATCAAATATCATATTTGCGTCAAACAAGCAAACAAAACATCAAACTTTTCCTCTTTATAAAAATGCTATTGGTATAGACAAATCTGTTAGGTGTGTTTTTGGCGGCTAAAGATAGAAAAAGAATTAGAGACTAGTTGCGCCCCGCGGTGTTACTTGCGATAATCTAGGATAAAAAGTAGTAAATTTGATATAAAAGTAACCTTTGTGTTAATCCAAGATCAAACCTATCAATAGACAATATATCAAAATTGGTAAAGCTATTGGATCGTGAAAGAAAACAAAGATTTTGAAGTTATTTGCGAATCCCACGGGAACCACAATTGTTTTCGGGATGAAAAATAGCGTAAAGAAGTAACAAACATACACACTTACACACAAACTTTTGCATATATGTTGGATAGAGTTAGTCGTTGGTCATAGAAAAACATACATTACATATATGTACTTTTAACAAGCTTTTAGTAAGAACACATTAATAAGATAAAATACCTCTCATATCAGCCATACCTATATGAAAAAAAAACTGACCACTTAATTCACTTTAAACATTGTTTGCGATCTTTTCATCAATAACTGAAAATACTGAACGTAAATAAAACCAAATGTTTTCCGCAGGGTTGTCACTCGCGAGAAACGTAATATTTCTTCGCATAGGGCTGTCAAATTGATTTATATCCACCCCCACCTGAGAAATAATGTAAAAAAACACTTTTCACCAGCTCTTCTATTGACCAACAACGATCAATCTTCGTCGGATGGTTTTTTGGGTGCATTAATTGTGATGATAACATAATAATATTTTTCTTTAAAAAAATATCGTAAATCGTAAATGATGTTTTAAAATTTAGATTTTTAGGCGCTATGGGAATGAAATTGCGTATTTTGAAATATCCTATAAATCCTGCGTAAATGATAAGGCTACGGTTTGTTCAATTTTATTAGCTTTGTCAGTGTAAAGTTTTGGTAGAGATGGTATTTTTTTCTGAAAAATAGACGTCTTATAGTGGACACACTATAAATAGACTGTAGATGATGATGGTTTCTATGATTAGATGATTATTTAGATTCTTGAACAAGTAAGCGAGGTCTCTGCATGAACAGGCAAAATTGGCTTTCGTCAGTCTGTAGGTGTATTTACGAGTATGTATCCTGAAAAGCTATTGCACTAGTATATGTCAATGAAATTTGATGGAGCAATTTAATACTTTTATTTTTACTTGTATCTGATTTTAAAAAATGTTAATTTGTAACTATGGGCTTAATACCTTCAATAAAGTTTTTTTAATACCAAAAAACATGGAAAGAGATTTTGTGAATATAAAAAAATGGTAGAGTATTAAAAAACTCCGTAAAAATGTTCCAAATGTTATGTTATGTTCTATCGACAGAAGTGTATGTACATTTTATTATTCGAAGTGACTATTTGTACGGGTACTGGACGAATAAATTTATAAGAAAGCAGGTAATTCAACTAGAAATCTAAATTATAACACAAATCAATCCCTGCTCAAATATTCAAATTAGTGATACCCGAATTTTTATCTTTTTAAAAGTTTTTAATAAGTAACGCCCAAAAGAAAATCTTTTGAAATCCAAAGCAAAGATGGCTAAAACTTGTAGTAACGTCTTTTCTTTTATCACGCATACTACTCCAAAAACAACATACTTATTTCCCTCATATTAGTAGATAGCGTTAAAGAAAGAAAATGTTTTTTTTTATTCTTAAGAGGCTTGCGCTTGATAACAATTCACCTAATGGTAAGCAATTTTGTAGTTTAGCGCGCTTGCCAAGAAGAAACCGTTTAACTCTTGCCTTGAAAACAGCTATATTATAGTTATAGGGGAACAGGGCATTTGGCAAAGAATTCCACACCTTAAGCGATATTATGTCCATGATGGTTAAAGGTCGTAGTAACCTCTTTTATTACGCAACCCACTCCCAAATACCAGTGCCAGCTTCAACCGCGAGCATAAAGATAAGTACAGTTTATTGCCATTCGATATGTCATTTTAGTCCTTTTGGTGTTCGCTCTTGCGAAATGTTCGAGAATATTTAGGCTGTGGCCTTTTGCTATATGCGATGAAAATTGGATATCGGACTTTTGTGTTATGGAGTACTTCTTATATATCATATGGGACCAATATATAAAGATGTTAAGTTTGATTTTTGTTTATTTGTTTGACGCAAATACGCTACGAAACTACTAGACCGATTTGAAAAAATATTTCACCGTTGGGAAGCTACATTATCTCTGAGTACCATAAGGCTTTATTTTGTTTCTCTTTGCAACTTAGACCTCACTAGCCCGTGAAGCCGGGACGATCTGCTAGTATCGTATAAGGTAAGTGGCCTGGCTCTTATGTCGTGTGTTTTCAAGCTAAGGGGCTCAGACTTGGCGTAACAACTACTTGTACTAAAATTTATAGCCAGGAACTACAATCAAACGTGTCATTCGACCAAGGTAGCGCTCGGATGTAAATGGCAATTTTTGAATGATAGTCATTCCTGGTTACCCATGCAAAGACATTTCTTTGGGCCCATGGTTTAACTTCTATGATATCTTAAGATTACCTTAGTTTGCGAAGCTGTGGCAAATTATGATACATAGGCTAAATATATAGGCGCTATAGTGTAAGTATTCAAATAGTTAATTAAGCGTTCTTCTTCGTATGAGCTTAGTGGCTAAGCTCTGGTGTCGAGAAATTTCATACCGCCAGAAGGCACCTGGCTGGGTTTAACGACTTCTTGTACTGAGACTTACAATTTAACGTGTCATCCAAGATACGGTAGCGCCAGACGAAAGTGTGACTTTATATACGTCAGTCTTGTGCATGGTCACCCATCCAAAGTCTATTTGCATCGACCATTGCTAAACCTCAAGGATCGCGTCAAATCACCATACTTAACCGCGCTACAAGATGCTTCTTAAGCTTTAAGTTTATTATATATGTATTTAATATAAAAAAAACGACTCTCAGAACTAATACATTTAACAAGGATACTTAAAGAAAACGTCTTTATAGGTGGTTTTAGATTACTAAACAAATAATTTTAATCCACGCCTTTCGAAAATCGCTTAAACAAATTAAGCTGTTCCATCAATCATATTTAAACTAGATAGTTTTACCTTTCAGAAAACATAGTTTACCTAAAAATGATTAGGTAAAATGACTCTAACTGAATTGGCACCATAAATTTAGCCAAAACTTTCTCTTCACCGAAATGACCCTTAAAACATTGAAAAGCAAACCTCAGCGTGACTGCTTGGTTTCTCTCAAAATTCCCATGGAAAGCAAATCACCCCAGAAGTTTCCATAGAGCTACAAAAAGATCTTTCCCTCACCTTAGATAGCAAATTCGGACACAAAAAAAATCTAGCTATTATTGTTATTTTTTTTTCACTTAACACAGTTTTAATATTTTAAGTCTCTGCTGCATTATACTGCTAATATTATAATAAATGCGAAAATAGTTTGTATGTTAAGATAGCTTAGACTTAGTTTGTATGTTAAGATAGCTTAGACTTAGTTTGTATGTTAAGATAGCTTAGACTTAGTTTGTATGTTAAGATAGCTTAGACTTAGTTTGTATGTTAAGATAGCTTAGACTTAGTTTGTATGTTAAGATAGCTTAGACTTAGTTTGTATGTTAAGATAGCTTAGACTTAATTTGTATGTTAAGATAGCTTTGACTTAGTTTGTATGTTAAGATAGCTTAGACTTAGTTTGTATGTTAAGATAGCTTAGACTTAGTTTGTATGTTAAGATAGCTTAGACTTAATTTGTATGTTAAGATAGTTTATACTTTGGATTAACACATCGGCTACTTTTAAGCCGGATTAACACAATATGACGCAGCTAGTATTTTTTTTGACTACTTATTATTTAATTTCGAACTGTCTGGAAAACCAAATAATCGTTTTATTTTATCTTATGCGACCAATATGCAAACTTATTTTGAGAAAATAAGGTTAAGAATTTGAAAAAAAAAAAAACAATAGCCCTCTTCATAAAAACGAATAATATGTGACTTGTTGGTACACAAATTAAAGAAGAAAGAAAGAAAGCAAGAATTTATTTTCATTCTTTCTACTTTTATTGTTTTATTATGTCGTTTTGTATTTTTGGTTAACAATATAAAAAAAAATATCAACTTCAAAAAAAAGTTGCAGTTGGATTTGATTATAATCATGATCTAAGTATAATGTATTAGATCTATGGTCTTTCATCATTAATCACTTTGAATAATAAAACTGATGAATCAGCGTCTACTGATATTGTCGACTTAAAATGTTTAATTCAAAACATGACGCAGCCATTCTTTTAATATTATTTTGAGATTTGTTCATTAATAAAAAGAAAGAAAAATTAAAAAGTTTTTTTTTGCTTGATATAAAGCAACCCTGTATTCTCTTATGTGGCACGCTTACCTTTAATCAAAAAGATGTTGGCCATGCTGGGGATCGACCCTGGGACCGTCTGCTTGCCAGTCTTGCATGGTGATCGTTACGACAACGAAGTTGTCAAAAACTAAGGTTGAAAACTAAAACTAACGCTATAGCGTTTACATGGTTACTGGAAAAGCAATCCTAAATATTGAAAGATCTAGTATTTTAATTACTTTATTACTTACTTTATTATGGTTACTTACGGTTACTTTTCGCTACCCTAAATCCGTGGAAAAATAACCCTAAATCATAAAATATTTAAGGTTACTTTTCGAGTATGGTGACTCCCGCTCCAGGTCGTTCTTGGTGCAGAGGTTGGCCATAGCTATACAGCGCAGTAATGCAGCGAGCGTGATGGGCACCTTTGCACCGGGGGCGAGCAGGGGCGGGTTATTTGTTTAGTATTAATTTAAGTTTTTAATACAGTAATACCCAGACTTACACTACCTCGCTTACGCGAATTCGGAGTTACGCGATTTAATTTTCTCGTCTATTTTAACGTTTTTTGTTTGAAAGCCGCGCACTTCAGATTGTGTTTATAAATTTTATTAATATAGTTTGTATAATTATCTACAATTAAAATAAATTATTGTTTTATATTTCCTAAATTATAGTCTCCGGTCCCAATTAAACATACTTTGTTTGACTTTATAGGTACATATGTATAAGCAAAATTGTACCCCGACTTACGCGAATTCGACTTACGCGGATAGCGCTCGGTCCCACCTATCGCGTAAGTCCGGGGTATTACTGTATGTGACATTTATATATGGCATAGTAATTTGTAATATGACAGAGTAATTTGTAATATGACATTGTAATTTATAATTAACATAATAAATTGTCTTTTCGAGTAACCCTGAACATGTCTCTAATAAAGCCAAGCAGCAAATCCACTAAGTTACTGGTTTCCGTCAGTTAGTTAGTTACGTCTTAAGACCATACAGCACAAGCTATTATTGAATTTGGCTTTAACCCAAAACTGGTATGGTGTCAGCCAAGTGTGCCGGCCAGATTTAGTGTTACCATAGCGTGCGGCTTAATATTATTTTAATTGTTGTTTTTGGATGGCAACTACGCTGCGTAAAAGCTATAGGAGTCCTGGCCAACATTTTGTGACACTGCATTTTTTTTTAGTAAGAGCGTAATTTGTGAGACTGTTTTTTTTTAAGAAATTTAAGATTAGTTTAGTTTTTAATCTGCTCAAAGAGTTGTTTGCTGTTTGATAAAGCAATTATGGAGTAAAAAAAATGTAGAGAAAACAGTTAATTCCTCCGTCGTTTGTGTGTTATAAGTCACTCTGAGTAAGTGTAAGTTTAATTCATTATTACTAAATTACACTAGATAAGTAATAACTTATCAAATAGTAAAACCAAAAACCAAAGAAAAAAAGCTATTTCATAGAACATCGCATGCAATGCATGCAAATCAAATCATTATAACTTTCCATCTTCTAGATCAGCTTGCTTCATTTTCGGCCAGACTGTCGCTATCCATCAGGCGCGTTGCTAATAAACCGCGAACCCATCCCTGAAAATGAAATAATTTCATATCTAAGCAATTACATGACCTTTTTTTTTCACTCTCAAGATATTATTATCATAAAAAAAATTGGTAAATATTTAATCTCTCTGTCGAACATTATATAAAATCGATCAGTAATTAGGGGTGCAAAAATTGACAACAGTAATAAAATCTATTGAGTAGTTGTAACTGTTTACCATGATTCGCTAGGATTGTTTCAAAATCACGGCATTTACGCACAAAACAAAATACACACATACATACACACAGATAGGCAAAAGCCAAATTTGCTAGTTGCAAAAACTGTGCTTGTTTGCTTTGTTCGAGCAAAAAATCGAAATCATTATATTATTATCCCTTTACAAGTTAGAATTCCATACAAACACGTCAAACTAATAACACCCCGTCATTTTGAGTTAACAGTTGAACATATTGATTCATTATCGAACACAGACTTGTAAATTAGCAGGTCCCAAAAGTTAGTCAAAAACTAGGAGCTCTACAAAGTTTAAATCCCATCAAAAAAAAATGGTTGCCTGTAAAGTCGGTTTTACGGGCGAAGATTTTACGTGACAACGTCTGCCGCGCGCGCTGCACGCGGCAGACCGATCATAGTTGAGTGGGAGAGAGACGCAAGGCATTCGGCGGGCCTCTCTCTCGTTCGGTGACTCATCGTAACGTTACCGGGCGTTACACTTTTTCATAAGTGACTCCCAGCCGCAACCTAATTTAAGACGTTGTCACGTCAAAACTACTCAGACCACTCTGAAAGTCAAACCGTAAAGCCTAACAAAAACCTCCTGAGACCACTCTAAAAGGCATCTCAAAACGTAAACATTGCCACATTAACTCACTCGTACATTGAAGTAATCTGTGCGGTAATAAAGTTCACACACGTCCATTTAGCGTGTCTTCATGCTCCGTTGGATCTTATGCGAAACTGTTTGGGCGAGGATAGTGGGCCGCCAAGTGAAGAGTTTAGTTGATAACTACCTGATCTAACTGGCATTCAGGCTTTGAGAACCGGATGGAAGAAGTGAAGTGGAGATTATATAATAATAATTCGTTTATTTGACACACATTTTAAGTACATATAACACAAATTACATTAAAAAAAACTATAATTATTACAATATTAACATTTGAGCAACAAATTTATCATATTTAACTTTTATTGATTATAAAGTATTTGTGTAGCTCTCACGCTAGGATACCCTGAGTTTGTGAGAGGTAGATTACGTGGAAAAATAAAATTACTTCAGTATATATTTTATATTGATTTCTTGCTGAGACCGCGAATTTTTCAAACCACCCTCATAGTACCACCTTTATTAGTTGTTTACTCGTTCTTCATAAAGATATTGGGTAGACTCTCTATAAGGATATTCTCAAGGATATTGAATTATGTACTAAATAAAAAAATATTTTTTTAAATTTTATTTCAGAGGGGCTCACATACAAAAATGGTACCGAACCCTTCATGCATGAGTCCAACTCCCACTAGGCCATTTTTTTCTGATAAGGAGTAGCAATATGATCAGCCACGAGCCCAATGACTCTGACTTAATTGCAATGATAGTCTAAAACATAAATTACAAAGATTGCCATTTCACCAAACAGCTGTGTTTATCATCAAATTAAACCTGCCTTGCAATATTTATTACCAAGTAATATAACCAAAAATAATGGACTGTAGTAGTTCTTACATATTACTCCTTGACGGCAGAATAACTGGTAACTTATCTTTAGTAAAATTAAATAATATGGCTTACTGCATTGTATGAACCAATGTAAATTTAAAATTTAGCCCACTACAATATGAGAGATAGAGCTAATAGATTTCTAATTTTATTAATAATTATTCTAATTTTAAGATTTATTCAAAAATTATCCAATATAAGATTACATTTATTTATAATGCACGTCACTTATAAATAAAAATTAAACTGCACAAACACAAAAACAAATAAAACAGAATTTTAAGATATTAGGCTAATTTTCAATTTTAAATACCCTAATTTGATTTCCTTCTAAAATTATAACAAAACCTTACATAAACTAACTTGACCCAGCTACTGGAACAATAGTAAACACTCTCCCACATAAAGCAGGCTTACACGCAGCTGCCTCATAGCTCGAGCTAGGGTGCAGGTATTTGCATCAATTTAGCTGAATAGAAGATATGCAGAAAAGTTCTAGCAGAGGTGGTTTCTCTAGGCATTGGGACAGGGTAAACAATAAATTATATATAATAATATATTATATCCCACTAACTAAACCTTTTTCCTACTTTTTAAAACACAATAATGAATGTTATACTTCAGATTTTCATGGAACTTTATAGTTATGATAGCTCTATTTCTAATCTTATGAAAATTGTTTATCTATAGTAATATCCAATTTAGTTTAAACGGGACTTTATTTGAAAATGTGGGGTCGGCACAGCCCTTTTTTGCTTCCACATTCGTCTATCATCTTTATAATTATCTTCATATTATATATTACTATAATTTCTATCTGTTTCATATCCTATTTTTTTCGTGAGGAAATGCATTTTTTCATCTCCCGCCACAAGCCTGGAGGAGGCGAGCGAGGTATGTCGGCCTCGAGGACCAGAGGGGCCGTCACTACCGACTACAACCTCACGGTGTCCCATCTCACGACGGGGGCAGGGATGCAGGACCGCTTCGCGCATTGCCGCTGCTCTCCCCGCCCAGATTCATACTTCTCCTAGTCAGATGCATCTCCTTTCTTCGCATGACATGATTTACCTTACCTTTCAAACAATTTGATTTAAAACTTAGCCATACCTTTCAAATCAACCTTTCAAACGTCTATCGTTTATCAACCCAAATAAACCTGTTAACAACCGCACTTTTACCCCGATCGCTCTATCAGTCCCTGATCAAAAACAGTCAATTGAATTTCAAATGACAGAATTACCCTTTCTAAACCTGCCCCAGAGCAACTCCTGCATCGCCGGGTCTGATCTTCATAATGTGGTGAACGGTTGGGTTACGGGTAATACAACAGTGTGGAATGGAAGAAATAGAAAGGGTACGTATTCAAATTTCTAACGTTAAAATACCACCGTTAAAAATACCTAAAGTAAAAAAATCCAACGTTTTACAAGACATAAACTACTCATAATAACATACAAATAAGAAACACCTAAAACTTGAAATACCGAATGGTCAAAATATCTAATGTATAAAATGTATGTATATAACATTTGAAATACCAAATGGTCAAAATACCTAAAATTAACTTAGATCAAGCGTAAAAGAAGGTACCTACTTTCTGTTCCAGTTTAACCAACTTTGTGAAATTGTTAATAACTATATTTTATGTCAGTTGGTAATTTTGAAATGAAATACTTGAAGCGCTCACTAGCCGCTGCCGCGGGATGTTCGCTTCGCTCGCTCGGCTTCCCTCTCGAATGGAGGTATTTTAAAGTTAAATATTTGTTAGACATTTTAATGTGGTCCCATTAAATGGTAGAAAATCAAAAGCGGTAGCAAAAGGTTTTTTTCTACCCAACAAATATAGGCGCCGTGCTTGTCAAATAACCAGATAATAATAATTTCTTTATCTGGTCATATACAGTTTTATTGAAGTGTTATTCTGAGAGCAGTAGACTTCGCAAACTTTAATCCCAACAAAATTAGAAATTCTTTACTAAGTGCCACATTCCCTAAAACTGTAAGCTTTTGATTTCAAGGCAACTAGAGTTCATAATATTGCTTACCATTTGGTGAGTTGTGATTAAGCGCGCTAGCCTTATTACCAGATTCAAGTTGAAAACTCTGTCGCTATCAGTGTTCTGGCAGCTTCCTTTAGAGTAGTAATTCCGGACTAGGCAAACTCAATCTTAGACTAGGGTGTAGCTTACTCGTCGTTCTGTAAAAAAAAATAGTAGTGGCTTGAAATCGATATAGGTACGCAACCTTGTTTTAATATTTAACCTTACCACTCAAGCATGCAAAAACTCGAAACCTTATTTCAGGCTTGCAAATAAATTCATATAATATTCAGATTATTTTCAACCAGAGATTCCTTTTACCTTTCCTTCAATATTCCCTTTTCCTATGGGAATAGAATCCGTTACCCGACCAAGACCAGTCTCCTAAGTGAATGGCTTTAGGATTGGTTTGGTTGGGGTTATGAATAGTTAGTTATGCGGTAATAAAATGATCTAAAAATAAATACACAATTCAAGGCATGGTAATTTATTTTAAACAGTGAATAATATATAACCGTGTTATCTTCTTGCTATCAAGTGTTCAATAATAATAATATTATTAGCTGTCTTACGTGTAAAGTCAAAAGATGCTGGAATCAAATTTTAAATACAAACTGATGGTATTTTTATTAGGTGTTTCATTTTCTGGTGTTGTATCAATAAAACACCAGTTTTTATTAATTTACTTGACATCAATGACAAACCTCACAAATTAAATCCAATTCATTTGTCACAGTCTCAAAATGCCCATAAAGAAAATATTTAAAAGTTAGTGTCTTTCGGCTTGCATAACTAAAATAACTTCGGGCTAGAGAGAACTAACTTTTGAATGTTTTCATTATTTATTTGAATTTTAACAAAGACAGGTGTCGATAATATAATTCAAAGCAGAGGCTAACGCTAAATATTCATAAACTATTCATTTAGCAGACTCGGCCGATCTGACCGAAACAATTTGTTAACTAATATTTGACAGCTACGAGACATTTACGAACTTTGACAGGATTTTGAGAAAGTTAAAATTTGGTATTTTGTAATTTTAAAGAATTTTTAGTAGAGATTTCTTTGAAGTTTTTTTTTACCCATTACAGTTAGGCTATTTGACTAGCAGAGCGCGTTATTAGCGACTCTCTGGTCTAAGGTGAAGTGTGGAGGAATACAGAGGTTGACGGCAGATTTTTTGCCCTGAGGGGTGGTTGATAGCCAGACCAGCTATGCCCTACTACCATGAGATATAATAATTATAACGATAGATCTAAAAGTAACTTTGTTATTGACTCATCTATTTAAGTATAACATTAGATATAATCGAGTGTAATAATAACGTCTACTTTTCAATCAGACGGCCCCTGGTTCGATCCCAGCCCTACAGCAATGACTTGTTTTTCAAGTTATGTATGGATTTGCTCTCGCTTTACGGTGGAGGAAAACATCGTGAGGAAACTGACATGTTTCAGGACTGCAATATCCGAAAACGTGTGTCATCTACCAACCTGCACTTGGCCAGCGTGGCATTGGGAACGTATAGTGGGCTGCTTATGCTATTTTAGTATAAAACACCAGTATTAAGAAATCGACAGATGATAAGAACTGTTTCGTCCATTTTTCCTTTTTATTCGTATGAGCTAATTGGCTTAGTAAGCTCTGGTGTTCTAAAACCACCTTCCTTTCCGTCAACATCCCGTAATTTGCGTCAGGGGTTAATAAACTAGATTGGGTCTTCTTCTTGTTTACCTTATCCCACTTCATGTGTGGTCGGTACAGTATGTACACTTCTTGCATACATCTCTGTCATTCGTCATCTCTGTATTCACACCCCTCCTGGTTATATCGTCATTCACACAATCCATCCATACTTTCTTAGGCCGCCCCCTTCCTATCTGTCCGTCCACACTCATACTCATTGTCTTCCTCGTGATATGGTCTTCCTCACTATCTATAAACTAGATTGGGTAATACACCAAAATACTTTTATCTTTAAGACCAAATAAACTAATAGCAATAAGGTTCCACTCAACATCTTTATTAAACTTTTACGATATCCGCAAATACTAATAAAATAAATTTTCAACCCCAGCCGCTCTACCACGATTCCTAATCAATCCGTAAACTGAATGTATTCTATCCTTTTATCAAAGTTTAGAACTGGCGACGACGTAATATGGACAGAATAAGTCCGTTTTAAGTAATGTTTAGAGATCTTTCTAGCTTAGTAGCCCGCACAACGAAGATGTTATTTTAAAACTATAAAATATCCAAGTTTATAGTAGTAGAAGTTATTGGGTGTTAAACTGTGGATTTTATTGAGTACTTTGCTGTCAACGGCCGAAAGAAAGCACAATATGAATGGATTTGAAAATAAAAGCGGGAATTTATTCTTTGTCCTATAAAGAAAACGCTATGGGAGCAAAATGGCATATTTTGAAAAATCTTATAAAATCCGTCGTGAATCTTATAAAATTCTCCTGATTTTTTAGTTTTATTAGCTTTAATTCAGTGTTAAAAATCGTAATAGTTCGAAGATCTCGTACTATAGCGTTAATTTGATATTGCTTGAAAAATATTTGTTTTACAATATAAAAATGTGATGCTTCAAAAATTAATAAAATAACATGAGGACTAATTTCTCACACTGCTGGTTAGGCTTATATACTAAACCATTTCTAATTAATTGTATTATGGTTGCTAACACAATTGATATACTACATACACATATTCGTACCTATATAAATACCTATTATCTATACATATTTAGCGCTCAGATCAACAGCCACAACAGCCAACAAATTGCTTTCACAACAAAGATGTTAGTTGTGCCGGGAATCGAACCCGGGACCCTCTGCTTGGCAGTCCGGCATGGTAACCATTACGGCAACAAAGTCGTCACGTCATTGAATGAAAACAGTTTTAAAAAATTGATCTACAAAATAAATAAATATTAGGACACTTTCACACACGGCTGGTTAGCCCCATACTGAACCATTTCTAGCTCGTATTATGGTTGCTAACACAACAGATATACTACATAATACATACATACATATTATATATAAATACATATTTAACACCCAGACCCACAGCCAACAAATTTAGTCAAGCACAAAGATGTTGACCGGGCCGGGAATCGAACCCGGTACCTTCTGATTAGCAGACCGGCATGGTAACCTTTACGCCAACGAGGTCGAATGAAAACAGTTTCAAAAAATCGATCTACAAAATGTATGGCAGTTAGCTTGAAATGATTTTTCTGAATCTATTTCCTTATACAACACATTACTGGGTGACTTTAATGGTCAAAGTGTAATTCAAATCTGAATATACTGTGCAGTTTGTTGTGAAATATATCTTGCGAGAAAGAATCATCTACCGTGTTATACGAATTTTAGATTATCTGGCTTTGTAATTACAAAGTTTTTAGAGATTTTTTTCAGCAGAGAGTCAGTTTTTCCAAACTAGGTATGCTTTACCATAAGGCTAGATTGTCGCTTAACGTGTGGTTGCACGTTCTTTTAGTCAATAAATAAATAAAATAAAATAGCCGTTCATTTTTTTTTATTGATGATTAGGATTACGTTTGACCGCAGCTAGCCTGATGTTAAGCTTGACTGTGGTCTAAGTTGTAACACGCTTGCCTAGAAGGAATCTATTTAATCTAGATTTGATGACCCTCAAATTGTACTTATTACCGTTTATTACCCTTATCTTATAATATTTACAATTCGTTATACAGTAATTTTGTAAGGAGCACTTTTGGCGTAGGCCTCCCCCATGCGACTCCAGTGCTGTATGTCTTGCGCCAGTCAGTCTTTTAGTCAAACGCTTCAGTAAAAGATTTTTATTTTCACAATGAAATATCCGAAAATTGGCCAAGTGCAAGTCGAGGTCGTGCATGAAGGGTTCCGTATCATATAAAATAAGCGCAAAAAACAAAAAAAACGCGCCCGCGTCACATGGTCAGGTACAAGTAAGTGGTGGCTAGTATAGATGGCGTGATCTTGATGCGACCAATCGCGTGCGAGCTTTGTGTGTGTGTGTTTCGTTGGGATAGCAGTATATAATTGTGTGCGTAGATGGATCCCAATTCCAAGCGGCAATTGTATGGAGCTATCTTTCGTTTATTCTATTTCGCTGGTTTTGGAACAATTATAAGCTCGAATTTAAGGTAAAGTCTTTGCCCGATCATTAACGCAGGGTATTATAAGTTTTTTTTCAAAATTATCTATCTTACTCCTAAACAGCTTTAAATAATTTAGCTCCAGTAAATACAGGAACCTATTATTAATAATGCAAGAGCACTTCGTGACAAGGCCGTTTTAGCGCAAACTTATCTATTCAAGCGTCGGTGAAGTTAGGCGCGAACAAAGTCGAAGTGAATTTCCAGCGAAAGTTGACGAGATAGACAAGTTTGGAGGTAAACTTGTTGAGGAAGGAGTCACGCTTTATGTAATAATAAGAATAAGAATAGTTTGTTTTAATCGGTTTTAAAATTAGAACGATTTAATTTTGTGTAAAGTTTAACGTGTCTGTAGCACCGTAGCTCCCAAATGGATGAACTGATTACTATTTTGTTTTTCTTTTTTTTAATTTGAAAGGTTTGTTAGGCAAGAGTTTTCCTAGTTATATTTTATGAAAATTAGTTCTAGATGGCTGTCGCCACAAAATGGCGAATTACTTTGAGAATATATTTCTCAACTCCCTCAATATGGGTATCGCATAAAAGATTTTTACAAGTAAAATACATAGGTACATTATGATCAATTATAAGTAAAGATGGCCGCTAAAGTAGTACAAATTGTGGTGGTTTAATTTTTTTTTAATTTTATTTGTATACTCTAAAATCGTTGTATTATTTATTTAAAAGAGTATTTTTAGTTAGTTACATTTTAACCCTCGATGAGTGAATTACCAACCTTTAAATACTAATGAATTTTAATACTAACATCTACAAATTAAATACTTTTCAAAAAGGGTTGACTTATTAGTAACCGCCTAAAGTGTATGATCCAAATGTCACTTTTTAATTTTCTAGGTTAATATTCTTTGTACACTAGCATAATTATATGAAACGTAATCATTATGAATATTAAAGAAATTTGGAAACTAAAAAATGTCAGGATCAGAAAGTAAAAAAGATGTGCTACGCAGTGGCGCGCTAGCTATTAGGTTTTTTAAATATTATTTTAAATTTTTAATGATTTTTAACAATAAAATCATCAACTTAAAAGTGTAGATGAATAAATGAATACAAACAAAGTTAAACCATTTCAACAAAAAAAAAACTCCTTAAGCAATGTGTGTGGTCCAACAATGTTTCAGACTACCATGTTCAGAGTAAGTAAAGACGGGACAGAACAAGCAGTACTTCACATAATACTCCATAAACCAAATATCAAACATGATAACATAACAGTTTAAAAACTTCACACTCTCGATTCCCTAGCTTGCTAGAACAAATTGCTTCCGACTTTGCTTAGCGGCCGTACCATGGACTCTCATAACGTATTGCTTCTTACAGTTAATTTAAATTGCTTCTTACAGTTAGTTACTAAAGCTAGGGGATCTTTAGCAATTTGCAGTTCCCTTCCAATTCAGATAATTTTTTTTTTTTTATAACGAGGCTACAACAAGCATTTTTTTTAATTATTTTTGTATGTGTGCCTATGTGTCTGTGACACACGAACAAGTAAACCAATTAAAAATTTTTCATAAAAATGTTCCATTTGTTAGACCCTTTACAGATTCACAAAATATTAAATAATAAATTGACTTCCAAAATAAATTATAATATTAAAATAAAATCTATATTTAAGGGGACACGTTTGTTGTAAATAAAACGGTACGGAACCATTTATGCGCGAGTTTAACTAGCAATTAGCCAATTATTCTTTAAAAGGTGTTTATAATTGAGAGTGGTAAGCCAAGTCTCTCGACACCAGAGCTTGGCCACTCAGCTCATATGAAGAAGAATAATCGTGGTCTTAGTTATGTTTGACGAAAATCAGAACAGATCAGAAAAAAAAAATGGTTGCCTGTAAAGTCGGTTTTACGGGCAGACCGATCATAGTTGAGTGGGAGAGAGACGCAAGGCATTCGGCGGGCCTCTCTCTCGTTCGGTGACTCATCGTAACGTTACCGGGCGTTACACTTTTTCATAAGTGACTCCCAGCCGCAACCTAATTTAAGACGTTGTCACGTCAAAATGTGAACTAAAAAGGTTTGGGAAGACATTGGTACCGCTAAAAGGCGCTCAAGCAAACTTTCCTAATTAACGGTCCGCCTGATTGATGCTCGCTATTGTATGGAAGCTTCTAGAACAACATTCGAGCACATATGGTTGGAAAGTGAGTTTCCTCTATGGCGGATAATTTTTCCTTTACCGACTCGTTCGTAGTCTTACCATATTTGGCGTTTGCGTAAATTATATCATTATCATCAGCCTTTTACACGCTTTATTAGCTTCACCTGTATGTTTGTTTGTTTGTAACCGACTTCTCGCGATTTTGACCCACTTTAAACGGCCAGATTTCGTTGAAAACCGTTGAGGACCGATGACAATATACTAATTTGATAAAATTATTACGTTTTTTTGTATTTTTGTTTGTACGTTTGTTTGTAACCGACTTCTTTGGGCGCGATTTTGACCCACTTAAAACGGCCAGATAAACGTGTTTTTTAGTTTTTTAAACTACTATTATTTTAATGCGAGGATATGCATTTACGCTTGCCCACTACAACCAGAGTGATGGTTAGGGTATGTCGGGCTCGATGCCAAAAGAACATCACTACCGACAAAAACCTCACGATGACCTCCTCACCGGAAAGGGCGGGATGAGGTTCCGCTCTTCGCATCTAACCCACCACCCCGCCCACCTCGGCTAGCCTGCGAAACTCCTCCACAGGGTACGATTCCCCTTGCAGTGCACATGGTGCACCGCAACCACCTCGGGGACCGTGAGTGCAATGGACGCCGGACAACCCCGGTCCGACGTCCCAGGTCCCCCGTAACGGGTCAGATCCGTGGCCCGTTACCTACCACTCATCAGACTATCTTGACTTTTATCTCTTTTGACTCTTTTCTCATATCATGAAATTGACCTTCTGTCTGGTTTTAAGGGTACATGAAATTAATAAAGAAGCAAGTTTAAATTTTCATTTTCAAACTAAAATAATCACCTTAGAAAAAAATCTATATATCAAGATGTCCCAGGTTCAATTCCTGTGCCGAGACAGATTTTTGACTATGTAATGGAGTGGAAAATGGAAACGATGTCTGCCTTACTGCTCCATGTTCCTACCACGGCCTACTACATCGAGGTGGAGAAGAGAAGGGAAACGACTAGTTAGAGCACGGTGTACTATAATAGTGATGCTTGTAGACCACGCAGCAGAACTGCTATTAGTTAGTATAGCCAGGGATCAGAATACAAGAGATCATTGATGATTTCCATACTATAAAGCGTGTCACGAAATTTGCCTATAATTACCAATGAAATCTTTTTTTGTTTTTTTTTTTTAACGAGGAGGAAATCTTCATAGATTAACTACGTTGGGGTGTAGCCGGGGTATGTGAGATTTTTACTCACTATAACCTCCTCGATGGCCATCCCTTGTGCTTTCAAAAGGAGGTTCTGGGATGTCATTTTTTGCACCAGAACCTTACTTTTTTTACATTTTTAATTGCACTTTACTGTACTTCCATAATGACGTTTTCAACCTTCCTAGACTACCGATGAAACCTAGATGGCGCTGCAAATCGAGCGTACAGCCTACCTATCGCCAAATTCCGCAACGCGCTGCTGTCGCATAGTGATATAAGATTACGTACTATATGTATATTCTGGCGGATTTCAAAGCAAGAGTGAACCGGTTTTTTCATGGTAAGCGCCACCTTAGATCATAATATTGCTTACCATCAGGTGAATTGTGATCAAGCGTAAGCCCTTTTGTTGTAATTAAAAAAAAAAAACAGTCGATTCAATATTCTTAGAATGTACACAAAGTTAAACGACTTAAGTTACCTTTCTAACTTCTAGGCAGAAATACGTTTACTTAAGTAACTAAGTTGTAAGTAAGTACAAGAAACCTTATTTGGTATTCTCGTGAATTTAAAAACAAAATTGTGTTATTTCAATCATGAAATGTTGTTCTCTAAGTAATAACTCTAATTTTGAAAGTTGCTAGATGCGCCCCTCGGTGTTGCCCGCTTTAATCCGGAACAAAGAAAAGATAATCCGGGATAAAAAGTAGCATATGTGCTATTCCAAAGTCTAACCTATTGCCATATGAAATTACATCAAAATCGGTCTGGCCATATGAGTGTGAAGAAGTAACAAACACACACACAAAACTTTCGCTTTTAGGTATTATTCTTCTTCATATGAGCAAAGTGGCCAAGCTCTGGTGTCGAAAGTTTTCAAACCACCCGAAGGCCTCTTGGCTAAACGACTGCTTGTACAAAGACAAACAGCTCGGACCTACAATTTAACATGTCATCCGACCCACGGTTGTGCGCAGATGCCATTCGAGGAACGACAGTCTTGTGCATGGTCACCCATCCAAATACTAGTAGAAGAGCCGTGGAAGATCGTCCTTCACCGATCTGATAACCAGATATAAGACGTATTTTTTATCAAATATTTTTTATAAAGAAATATGCCTAAAATTGCTTGCCTATCGAAAAGTGCTCATGGCTATTTTTAATTAAATAAACTTTTATCGTTTTTTTTCATCACCTTCATCCTTTTGATAACCAAATGAATTTTATTTCACTGATAGTTTTTAATACACATAATATGCCTTGGTATGCTTGCCTACTCATTTCAGGCCTTCTTACCTGTTTACACCTGGCAAGCAGGTGTAAACTCCATCGATCTGATAACTTATCGAAAGTTATCTCAAATTTTAGATTATTTTATTTCAGAATCAGAAATATATATTTGCCTGCGAAAAATCGTACTAAAAAAAAGCCAAGAAAAAAAATAGCCATGAGCACTTTTCGATAGGCAAGCAATTTTAGGCATATTTGTTTATAAAAATACGTCTCATCTGGTTATCAGATCGGTGAAGGACGATCTTCCACTGCTCTTAGACTATACTGTTCGCATTGACCGTTGCTTAGCTTCGATGATCGCGTCAGTTCAGTTACAGGAGCTAAAAACCGAAAATGCTGATAAAACTGAAATCCAAGATTTTGCCCATAACTACGCCTCAAAGCAAGTACTTAATTCATCCAACAACAAACAAGTGAACCATTCGCTAATTTCCATCACTTGAACTATTAACTTGAAGTGAAACATTCATCGTGCCATCAACTCTGTAAATATCATAGAGTAACGAAAAACACTAAAAGGAATCACATATCTGTGAATAAAAAAATAAGCCAAAGTTGCAAAACTTTATGTCTTAAACTTTACGAGGTCCAGTAGGTTACTCCAAGGTCTGTTCCAAATTTCCAAGTTTTCGGATTTTTTCTCTACTTATTGGATCATCCTTTCCTGCTCCTTCTACTCTACTCCTTTGAGGAGAACTACTATGTCAGTGAGTCAGTTAGTGAGTCAGTGAGTGAATGGTTACTAATTTTATAATATGAGAAAAAATATACTTGAGAACTGAAAAGTTCCAGAATTGAAATTTAAATTGAAATAAAGTTTACATGTAACTCAAAAAACAAAAGAATAAATTAAGCTAAAAAGAAATTTCGAAAGCCAAGATGCAAACTCGCTCTCCTAATTATCATTTTATTCTTCAGCTTAGAGCTAAAGAAGAAAGTGATAATTGATAATGAATTGAGGTTGATGATGATGATGATAAAAATATCTGGAACAGGTTAGGGCGTACCTTTCTTAGATTATTAATCGTCTCCCTTTAACATCGGACCGAAATTTCCACCT
Source organism: Mellilla xanthometata (assembly GCA_035578125.1). Classification (NCBI taxonomy): domain Eukaryota; kingdom Metazoa; phylum Arthropoda; class Insecta; order Lepidoptera; family Geometridae; genus Mellilla; species Mellilla xanthometata. Next base: position 2,211,797 of record JAPUBQ010000020.1, read on the forward strand.
TTTAACACTATCCCCTATTTTCGACACGGCAAAAGAATGTTTCCGGTTTTCTAAATAAATTAATACTAGAACACATTTCATACACGGCTGGTTAGCCTCATACTAAACCATTTCTTGTTTTTATTATGGTTACTAACGCGACTGATACACTACATATTCAAATCTATAAATACCTTATCTCGATTTGTATTTAACTCCCAGACCGACTGGCAACAAATTTAGTTTTCATTAAAAAGATGTTAGCCGTGCAAAGTATTTTGGGCAGCTTATTTATACAAAATGTATATATAGTGGATCACACACATTTTTTACCAGTCTTAGATTATTTTCATTATCATCATCATAATTTTCAGCCCTCTATCGCCCACTGCTGAGCATATGCCTCCCTTCGTGTACGCCATTCGTCTCAATCTTGTGCTACCCTCATCCATGTCTTGCCCACGATGTTTCGTATGTCGTCGACCCAACGTGCGAGTGATCGACCGACACTTCTCCTGCCTGACATTGGTCTCCAGTCCGTTAACGCCTTAGTCTATATGCCAACAGATTATTTTAAACCTATCAAGTTTTACCAATCTTTTACCTTATTTTTTTAATGCTAATTATCTTAGGTTTGTATGACAAAATAATCATACCTATACTTGAGGTTTTTACTCCAGTCTAGTAAGAGTAAAGAGTACCGTTCTAAACTCCGCGGTTGCTACGTAATTGCAAAACTTTAAACCGAGCACGGAAGAGTAATTTGTCGGGTTCACCTGCTTTGGAATTATTGTACACCTCTTCAGAACTTTCAGGTTGACTTGTACAATTAGTGTACGTATCATCATCATCATCATCCACAGCCTGTTCTATCCCACTGCTGGGTATAGGCCTCTCTCTTGTCATGCCATCTGTCTCGGTCCTGTGCTAATCTAGTCCAGGTTGGACCCGCGACAGCTGTAATGTCGTCGACCCATCTTGCCGCTGGATGGCCTACGTTCCGCTTTCCTAGCCTCGGCCACCACTCGGTTACTACTTTGCTCCACCTATCATCGCATCGTCTGACCAAGTGCCCTGCCCAACTCCATTTCAAGTTCATGACTGCATATCCGACGTCTCAAACTTTCGTTCGTCGTCGGATATGGTGTACGGATAGGAACGAATAAAGCCTTTGATGCGTCTTCTTCGTATGAGCTAAGTGGCCAAGCACTGGTGTCGAATTTTCAAGCCGCCCGAAGGCCTCCGACTTGACTTAACGACTGCTTGTACTAAGACTAATAGCCGGGACCTACAACTTGACGTGTCATCCGACACACGATAGCGCCGTGACGAAAATGTCACTTGGAAAATGACAGTCTTGTGCATAGTAACCCATCCAAAAACCGTCAGCATCGACCGTTGCTTAGCTTCGATGATCGCGTCAGATCTCATTATCTTGTTCTGGATTATCGCGAGTAACGCCGATAGGCTCAGTTAGTTTGTTTACAAATTTTATAACGACAGCTTTAGCTGCCCGTAACACCTTGTTCAGCATCATATGTAACGCCTGTAGCTCGGCTAGCTAAGGTGATTTTGACGCAATCATCGCGAAGCTAAGCAACGATCAATGCAGACGTTGTTTCGATGAATAAACACGCACAAGACTGTCGTTTTAAACGGGGCCTTTTCATGAAAGTGTTATCGTGGGTCGGATTACACGTTAAATTGTAGGTTCCGGCTTAAAGTAAGTCTTAGTACAAGCAGTCCGTTAAGCCAATTCAGAGGCCTACGGGCGGCTTGGAAACTCTCGACATTAGAGCTTGGCTACTTAGCTCATATAAATACGAAACAGTATCATATTTCAAGTTAATGTCTAATCATAGATTATTCCGTAATATTCAACATAGATCTGTATCAAGAGTATCTTAACACAATCTCTAGAAAAATATTTGTATTCCTCATCCTCTCGAACGACTGGAAAAATTGCTTTGAATCAGAATGAACTAGAAAAAACTGGCACCTAATGGCTAGAACATTCTCAAGAGCGTAAGAAAAAACGTATTTTAAATATATTCAAGTCACATAAAGGCTTTGTTGTGATGTTATTATTGAGACTTTCATAGCAGAAATGAATCGGAATAAAAATGAAAATTTTCCTGACAAGGTTATAAACATCACACTTGTTTTTTAAATGTGTGTGTTTGAACGTGTATAAGTTTTTATACAAATATTTTATGTGAAAACTAGCTGACCCAGCAAACGTAGTTTTGGCTTATAAATTATTTATTTTAATTAAACATAAATAAAAGGAATATGGTAAATAGATAGTAGCCGATTCTCAGACCTACTGAATACGCGATATAAAACTTGGTAAAAATCGGTCAAGCCGTTTCGGAGGAGTACGGTTACTAACATTGTGACATGGAAATTTTATATATACGATAATCTTAGTGATTAAACTTGAGTTTGAAAGAGAGATAGTTTAAACTATGTACTTATTTTAAAAAAGCGAGTGTGGCTCGGTGGTGTAAACGCCCGCTTTTCAATCAGTCGCCCCTGATTCCGGCCCTACATAAATAACTTGACTTTCAAGTTATGTGTGGAATTGCACTCGCTTTACGGTGAAGGAAAACATCGCGCGGAATTCGACACGTTTGAGGACTGCATTACACGAAGACGTGTGTCATCCGTCAACCCGCACCTGGCCAGCGTGGTGTTCTATGACCAATTAACTCTTTCCTTGTGTGAGAAAGCACCAAGTCTCAGCAGTGGGAACTTATAGCGGGCTGCTAATGTTTTAATAGTGGGCTGCTTATGCTTATTCTATTATTAACTTATTAGTTGGACTACATTTTTACTCCTGATTTTAGTAAAGATATTATAATTGTATTGGTAAGTAACTAAATATATACTTTTAGAACGACGTGATTATTCCGTACAAGAATTAAATAAACATTTTAATAATCCTTGAAATTTTCTAATGGCGGCCATCTTTGATTTGAAACTATATTGGTGGAGTTATTAAAATTAATAATGATAGTAATAATTATCATTGTATTAACTGATCTATTTTATTTGATATACCTGCATTATAGTATTATTTTTTATATAAGTGTCAATAAATTAATTTTAATTTGAATATAATTATGCTATCCGCCATTTTGTTGCGTCATCTTGAACCGGTGCCACTCGTTTTTCCATTCGGGGTCAAAAAGAGAGCAGTAAAAAAAGTCTTGTTAATCTATCTTGTCTTGTTAGTCTTGTTTTTTAATATAAAAATGCAGGTGACGTCACGAATATAAACTAGTGCAGGAAATAAATCACATTTTGCGACTTTAAAATATGGAAATTCTTTTATTCCCAGCCATTGCATTACGGAGTCGGCTTTTAAATATTTCAATAGGGCATGGCTCGCCTTACATTCTGTCTGAAAAGTGCTTATTACCTTATGAATAGAAGATTTCTGAATGTAGGAATCAGTGTTTTTTTGTGAAATTGAATTCTGGAGAAAATATAGGATATGTGATATGTAATAATAAAACGTTCTGTAGATATTTTGTTTGAAAGAAGAAAAATGTCTAGGACAAAAATACCTAGAAGTTTTAAGTTACAACTTAGTAACTTAACAGCCAAAAAGTGACATTTTTGTCTTCTTATTTAGAATAGAAATATGCACTTGCGAGACAGTTTTTAGTGAGCTTATTTTTTATAAACAACATACTACAAAAAGGCCTAAGTTAAAACTTATAACTTCTAGGTATCTTTGTCCTTGATAATATATACTCGTATTTAGGTCCTCAATACTTGGTCTTACATAATATGTTAACGTACTAGTTTTAGTCCCTGGTTTTATATTTATTATTGAACAGCTTAATTACTTTATTTTTGACCGTAAGTACGCTGATTATTTTTATATTCTATGGGGCTGTTTTTGTCTTATGTTGTTTTTAATAAATAAGCTTACTAAAAACTGCCTAGCAAGTGCACACACAGCCGCTTAAGGTGTATAGTGACACCTATTTTATCAACATTTTTACGCTTTAAAAAGCATTTTTTTTTGTAGTAAGGTAAAAAATAATCTGTAAAACTTTAAACTAAAAAGTATTGTTAAAAGACATGGGTTATTTCCCCCTATTTTTGCAAATAAAAAATACAAAAGTCATCAAAACTACAATTTCACTTTTATTTGACTTCCAAAAATTCTCATACTACGTTGAGAGCCTGAAACTACCCTAAACTAATACACATCAAACTAAAAATTCCCCAAACACCACAACAGTATCAAAAAAAGACCACATATGCTATTGACTGATTATACACCTTTATTTTTAGCTTACCGAGCGAGTGAAGTTAGTTAAATCAAAGTATTTGCATGAATTGGTCATTTTTGACACAAAAGCCGTAATTTTTAACCAGTCTTGACGATTACCACCCATTAAAAAAAACTTGACGATTATCACCCATTTTAATTTTTTTTTTTTAAATATAATATATGATCATCATAATAATATTTTACTCGTTTAAGTCAAGTGTATACAAAATAATCGTGATTTTGAAATTGGGTCCTAGAAACTTGAATTGAATGAATTTATTTATTTAGTTAATCTTAGATAGCCATTCAGTGTATTCGACCGTGTCAGTGCGTTGTGCTTTACAATAAGACTGTTACGAACCATCAAGAGCCTAAATGAATCTATGTCACCGCGTAAATAATTTTACTTAAACTTACCGCATAAATTTAACTTTCTCCGACTGCTGGGTGTTGCTAGCTCCCAAACTGTCACCCTTCAGTATTATTATATTCGGGTGTTATTCCGCTTATTGTGCGTCAATATTTATCTCTCGCGCCGACGCTTTTAGGGCCATAATCCTTTAGCAAAAGTTTTGCCTGTCGCCTGAAATGGGAGATAGTAAAAGCCGGTTAATTGATTGCTTGGAAATTTTAGGCAGGGAGACAGTGGTGGCAATTTTACTTATTTGGTTCCATTATTTTTTTTGAGTTTAAAATAAATTGTACGTTTTTTTGAGTTCAAAATAACTATTCTTGGCACGGTTGAAATCTAGATACACCAATACCAATATTATAAAGAGGAAAATTTTGATTGTTTGTTTGACGCAAATAGACTCCGAAACTACTGGACTTATTTGAAAAATTCTTTCACAGTTGGGAAGCTACGTTATTTCCGAGTAACATAGATTTTATTTTATTTCTCTTTACAATTTTGATTATTTTATAGCCCGTGCAAAGCCGGGATCTGGCTGCTAGTTTCATATAAATCAGTCCAGATAACAGCAAACTGAGGTCCGGCACGATCACTGAGGTTAAGCAACGGTTGATTCGAACTTTGACTTTGAAATTAAAACCATTTGCATTTGTTGCTGTTGTGAGTCGAATTAAAAGTAGCTACTATCTTAGTACAAATAGTAGTAAAACCGAGTACAGGGGATTCGGGTGGCTTGAAAACTCATAATACCAGAGACTGGCTACTCATACGAAGAAGAAGAAAGAAGTTCGAATGTTTGACCGATACTTTTGCATAAAATCTGAACTGATTTTGAAGAACGTATGTGTAGACGTAGCTTATACTTTAGTTCACCAAATAAGCAACGAGTGCTTTGTATTTCTGAAAACACATTTAAGGCACATTGGGAATAACTAAAAGTGATTGTGGCTTGGTGATAACGTCTGCTTTTTAATCAGACGGCCCCTGGTTCGATCTCGTCCCTACACCAATGACTTGTTCTTCAAGTTATACGTGGCTTTGCACTTGCTTTACGATGGAGGTAAACATCGTGAGGAAACCGGCATATTTAAAGACCACAATATCCGAAGACTTGTGTCATCTGCCAAACCGCACTTGGCTAGCGTGGTGGATTATGACCGTATAGCGGGCTGCTTATGTTTATGCTATGCTGTGGAAATAATAAAATAAATATGTAAGAAAATAGAGTATTTTACGATTATTGTCATATTTTATTACATATTTTTCTGAAGTGATAAATTTATTTGCTAGCTCCTCAACTATTTTACATCAAAATTAAGTGCTAACACGAAAGGATTGTAATGCGTGTGAAAGTAAGATAAGTACTCTTAATATGTGTGATGTTGAGCGCTTGTCAGAGAGGTTTTACATTGCTACTTTGTTGTTTTATTGTTAAAAGCGCTACTTAAAGACAAAGTATTTATAGTATACTAGCAGATCGTCCCGGTTTCGCACAGGCTGTAAAATAATCTAAGTTGAAAAAGAAACTAAACTAAAATATAGCCTATACTCGTATTACTAAGGGATAATCTAGCTTCTCTACGGTGAAAAAATTTTCCAAATCAGCCTGGTAGTTTCGGAGCCTATTTGCGTCAAACAAACAAAGAAACAAAAAATCTATCTTTTCCTCTTTATAATATTGGTATACTCTTGCTGCGCCCTGCGGTGTTACCCGCGTTAATCCGGGACAAAACAAGTTAATCCGAGATAAAAAGTAGCCTATTTTTAAAATCCAAGGTTTAACATATCTTCATGGTAAAATACATCAAAATCGGTCCAGCTGTTGGAGCGTGAAGGAGTAACATAGATTAAGAATTTGCGTATCCCACGGGAACCACAATTGTTTTCGGGATAAGAAGTAGCCCATGTGTTACTCAATGTCTAACCAATCTCCACACCAAATTTCATCAAAATTAGTTAAGCCGTTTAAGCGTGAAGAAGTATATACACTTACAAACTTTTGCATTCATAATATTAGTAGGTTTTCTCATATTTCTTGCTTAGAATATATCCTGATACATAACTTCCGGATAACTAAATAAATATAACATAAATTTGCACACCCTAACGGGTATAGTAAAAGATTAAAAAAAAAAATGGTTGCCTGTAAAGTCGGTTTTACGGGCGAAGATTTTACGTAACAACGTCTGCCGCGTGCCGCGCGCGCGGCAGACCGATCATAGTTGAGTGGGAGAGAGACGCAAGGCATTCGGCGGGCCTCTCTCTCGTTCGGTGACTCATCGTAACGTTACCGGGCGTTACACTTTTTCATAAGTGACTCCCAGCCGCAACCTAATTTAAGACGTTGTCACGTCAAAAACATTACATTTAACACTTATGTAACACCTTTCGACATATACTTTGCAAATAAAAACATTTGATTTGATTTGAACTACGGCTTGCAGAGTTTTTTCGCGGGATTTGATTGGCTACGGGATTCTAATCACTAAGCAAGAGTAACAGTGGCGAATTAAATTTTAACATTTCTTTGCTTTGCTTAATTTTTATGATCGTATCAGATCATTTTAGTTGGCTGAGCAAACACTAAAGATATTATATTTTCAACCCTGGATGAAATGAATACAGGTAGAATCGCCGGGCTATGTTAATTTCAAAATATCTAGTTATTTGAGTCACGTTTCACAATCCAGTATCAGTTATCAAGTTTCCTCAATAGACATTAAATAGTTTCTCTCTAGCGTATAATAAACCTATTATTATTGTCAGGGTTTAGCTATTTATTGGGATGTTAATTCGATGTTAATAATAAATTTATTTATTTCTGTTTTCCAGGACCCATATTAATTTAAAATTAATTACATCGAATTATACTTCTTTGGTCAGTTAGTTTTTACAAATTAAAGATCAAACAAGTAATAAAAGTCATAATATAGAAATATAACTAAGTCACACATATCCTCGTATATCTATTATAGGTCTAGGAAGACTTAAACATCACAAGATCATAACAGACTAATGGTTTTTACTTTACATTATTTGTCAATTTAAGAAATACATATTAGGGTTAGTGTTAGAAATGCGTAATCTTTGATGATCACTTTTAAAACATCGAAGCATTAGAACATATTTCACATCTTGACGAATAGCTAATAAAAATATATCGGCCGTTCTTTTTGAATCGTTTTTTTGCCACGAGGTAAAATTTATGGAACGTGAAAATTTCTATCCCAAAATTTTAAAACAAAAATTTTATTATGAAAAGTTCTACAAGCAGCCTTAAAAGTTTGCGTTTTTACTAGCTTGTTGACCCGCTTTGAAGCGTATAAAGTTTTTTTTTAAATACATGTAGGTAATCAGTAAACGAATGAATCATCAAATGTTTTTGTTTCAAATTACATACAAGATGGCGCCTGTTGTACAATTAAATCACGTAAACGTCTCAGTTTCTGTGCAAATCATTTTCAGTGGCAAAAAAATCTTACGTTGTATAGAAAAGTCCAAATGTGAAAGATCAAAGGTGAGCCTCTTAAATAGTTCGCAACGAGCCCCGAAAAAACTTTCGACGGCAAAAAACACCTTCCTTGAGTTAGCTGCTATGTTTTTTTTCTTCCACAGAGCATGGAATTATATTAACAAACTCTACTCTGTTTTAGATTCGGAGACTTTATTGACCATAATAACATTCATTCGTTTTGGTACGCCATTTACAATATTTTAAGCAATTTAATGACTGAAAAAACATTGCTAACTAAAACCAAACCTAAAAAATTACCAAAATGCTACTAGCAGCATTGCCAAACTGAATTAAATATAACTGAATAATTATACTATGCTAATAATCTAAATGTTATATTGATTTGGGTATTTTTTTATTATTAATTTACTTTTAGTGAAAGATCACTTTATGAGTGGTGGTAGATTTTTCATTGCTACCTAATTTTGTTTTTGTATCCAAATTACTTCATTGATTCCTATTGTTATTTTCGTACACTCATTATTAAAGATAATTAAATAAATTTTGACTTATCATTATTTTTTTCAAGTTAGAAAGCTTTTGATGACTCTAATGTATTCTACATATTCTACGCATCATCAAACCAGTCTAGTATTTATAAGCAACTCTATGAATCTCACAAAAAGTCAAACAAAAATCAAAGAAAAAGGAGTAAAAATCTGGGGAGTAAAAAGCTCAACACGTGTTATGGCAATTTCTTTTGGCCTTAGAAAATTTTCCTTCGCTCGTGTAGGAAAAGTGAATGAATATGTTCCGGCGGTATTGAAGCTTTTAGGAAGAAAAAAAAGGTAAAAAATATATTATGTATACTTAGTTAAACTAAGGAAAAACAAAGAATTAGAAGACCTTGCGGCAGCTTAACATCATGGGCGAAAGTAAAGCACATCGGCTCCGTTGGTTCGGCCACGTGGAAAGGACGGGAGAGGATCGGGCTGTGAGGCGAGCATACTTGGGACAACCAATTGGCCGACGTCCGGTTGGTCGTCCCAAGTATCGCTGGAAAAACCTAGGTTCGACCTTTTGACTGAGGGATAATTTAAAAACATACTGGTTAGTGCATGGTGACAGATTTGCACGATACGGGCAGTTTTAAAACAACAAGTTATTCTAAAAAACTTGCAGCTAAATAGAATTGGCTTTTGACTCTCAATTAATTCGCATAATCGACCTCGTTGGCGTAATGGTTACCATGCCGGACTGCGAATCAGAAGGTTCCGGGTTCGATTCCCGGCACGGCCAACGGGTGTTAAATAATATGTATCTATATAAAATATATATGTAACAAACTAGAAATGGTTCAGTATGGGGTTAACCAGCCGTGTGTGAAATGTGTCCTAATATTTATTTTTATTTATTTTATTTTTTATAAGGTAAATGCAATAGCATAATATTATGTTGACATGTTTCCAGAAACACCTACTTTATGGTGTTTTTACGACATAATAAACGTGGATTAAGGTAAAAGTGCCGTAAAGTGTAAGCCCACTGGATGAGAAAGTTCACTTATGTTATTGCTGCTTAACTTTGTTGTGTAGCGTCTCAGCCAACTAAGGGGATCTGAAGCGATCATTGAGGTTACGGTTATTCTGTTGCAGGAGCTTGCCACGGCACTAACATTAAAACATAGCTTTTAGAATTAATCATTATTAGTTTACGTATATTTAATGTTTGCTTAGAATATACTCATAAGTTGGCCCAATAAAATTATTTTCTATTTGTGTTGTATTTTTTACACACATACTTTTGCATTTATTATACTAGTAGGATTATTTTCGTTTAGGTAAGAAAACCAAAACTATTAACACAAAGTTCCCTACAGCTTTAACTGTACCTTGACTATTTTTAAAAACAATGTTTAGAATGTTTTACCTGACAACGATCGCAGAATGCCTCACCCGCCTTGTCTACCCTCCACCGATTAAAGTAAAATGTTGCCATATTATCTCATTTTATTTCTAGTACTAAAATTAATTAATCGAACACACGATCATTATTTCGATGACATTTTGTACACAATAAAAAAAGTAATGCTAGATAAAGAAAATGTGGAGAAATAGAAACTTCACCAAAACCACAAAGACCAGGCTCGTGCGAACACTCATCTTCTCCATATTTCTTTATGCCGCCGAAACATGGACTCTGCGAGACGTGGAAAGGAAGAAAATAGACGCTCTGGAGATGTGGTGCTGGAAAAGAATGCTTGGAGTCTTCTAGACTGAGTTCCGAACAAATATCTCCATACTCCATGAACTCGGCATAAAGCAGCGTCTATTTACAACAGTACAGTCTCGCATTCTTTCTTTCTTTGGTCATGTTTCGAGGCGTGATAATGTGTTTATAACATAAACATTAACGCCTAATCGTACAGGGCAAAGTAAAGGGTACTAGACCCCGCGGGAGGTCACCCACTCGATGGATTGACCAAAGAAGGGCAATCGTGGGTACCCCCTTAAACGAGTGCGCCAGGATGACCTCTAACAGAGAAAAGTGGCGCATCGTGAGGCGTGTACTATCTGTCCCATCCACCACTACTTCTTGACGACCACGACCACTCTGTCAAGAGCGTACCGACTTAGAAGAAGATGAAAATCTTAATATATATAAATCTCGTGTCACAATGTTTGTCCTCAATGGACTCCTAAACCACTTAACCGATTATAATAAAATTCGCACACCATATGCAGTTCAATCCAACATGAGAGATAGTATAGTTTAAATCTCAAATTATAGTCGCAATTTTAATTATTGTCTGTTATTATTTGACAGTCACAATTATCTATTAACTCCAAATGATTCTAACAGATGTCGATACCTTTCGACTGGGTTGAGTAAGTAATCAATAGATGGCGCTGCTATGGTAAATCTACGAACGTGTCATATAAGCTACACTATCTATTTTTCACCTGTCTATTTTTCATACCCCTAAGTGAGGCAAAACAACGTTTGCCGGGTCAGCTAGTAATACATAATTATCTATTGTTTATTTCTACCAAAATAGAAGAAATAATTCATTTCCCACCACGAGTAACACGGCTAAGCACAGCCAGTAATTTACGAGCCACGTGTATGTGTTGTGAGGCAGCCGCTATACACGGATGATCCATTTTCCATGAAATATAGCTCGCGAGGGATGAAAAAGTGCGCGGCCTGGGCGATGACGTCACGCGAAACCCGAGATAAAATCTGAGGTTAGGGCGTATTTATAACGAGATTTTTTTATACCCGCAATAAAAAAAACCGATTGTTTATACGTCTGACGTATCAAGTGTCTCTGTGTTGAAATATTATTATGTCACGATCTTTGTAAATAGTAATATTTACAAAGATCGTAGAACAAAGAAAATCATTTTTACTTTACTTTACTTCAATCTGTGTGTGTGGCGTCGTAGCTCCCAAAATGTAGTGATTCAGTAAGTTACATAAACATTTAAAAAAAAGTTTTTAGGATCTTCAAAGTCAAAGAATTTATTGCAATATGATGTCACTTTACAGTTACATAATTACCCATAAGGCATTGCAATTATTTTTTACTGGAGATGAGCAAGTTTGTCAGGAGAGTTTTAATATTATTTATTTATTTATTTTATTTATTTATTTACATTGTTTCCAGTAATATTTAACATATAAATTCACCTTAAAAATTAAAATAAATTTAAACAAGGCGAATGATTCTCGCAGGTTTGTAACATAAAGAAAAAGAAATTAAATAACACTGATCAACAAAATTTTGTAACAAGAAAAGTAAGCAGTAATTTCGAAATATTTACCTATTCTCTCCACAAAATCATATGTATATTAATTTGATTAGGCCTAGTAGAACTAGTAGTCCCTTAGGACTAGTAGTCCCTCCGTACCGGTAGGTTATGGTGCAAACTTGAAAGAATCCTATGAAACAATGAAATTTCTTTTAGAAAAGATTAAATATGACGAACATAATATAATATGGAACATTTGCGGAGATTTAAAAGTTATTGCCCTTTTATTAGGATTGCAACTTGGGTATACAAAATTATGTTGTTTTCTTTGCGAATGGGGCAGGGATAGGAAGAACCATTATGTTAAGAAAAATTGGTGCGAAAGACAATCTCTTACGTCAGGAATAAAATATGTAAAACATGCTCCATTAGTACAATCTAGAGATATATTTTACCACCTCTCCATATAAAATTTGGCCTTATGAAAAATTTTGTGAAAGCAATGGATAAAAATGGCGCTGGATTTCAATACCTAAAAGAAAAATCCCTGAAATCAGTGACACCAAGATTAAAGAGGGTGTGTTTGAAGGTCCTCAAATCAGGCAAGTGATAAAAGACGATATATTTAAAGAACAACTCGATGATTTTGGAAAAACCAGCTTGGGAATCATTTATAAAAATCACTGAATTTTTTTTTTGAAATCACCGATCAAATGGCTATCAAACTATTGTCGAGGAACTTTTAGAGAATTATAAAGCCTTAGGCTGCAATATGTCCTTAAAAATGCATTTTTAAGATTCGCATTTATACTTTTTTCCTCCAAACTTGGGTGCTGTTAGTGATGAACACGGGTAACGATTCCACCAAGACATTTTTTTCTAAATCATATTACAATAAAACTATTCGTATCTGAAATACTAGACTACTAATTCTACTCTACTTGACCTTATTCCTAACAGAATCAGCCAAAATTTTTCTTGTTACACAGAAAAAATGTTTTTTTGTTGATCAGTGTAATAGTTAAGCTTAAATTAAATGAAATGAGCGCGCAGATCGTCACCTGAGGCGCGGGCGCGATATGCCAAACTAGTTTGGTTATCGCTCGCCCCCACCCGCCGCGACACCCCTACTATTATCGATACGCTTTAGGTCGTCTGGTAACTTATTAATTATTTTGAAAGCCACTGAATGTGGGCCTGAGCTCTGCAGTTCTAACCTACACCTTGGTATTTGCAAATTGTATTTATGTCTTAGTACGCACTTGCGCGGTATATCTGCTACTTTTTAGATGAGAGTTTTTAGTTTCTAGATTATCATTAAAGCTTACAATTTCAATTTTGTGATGCATCTTGTATGAGTTTATTTCGTGAAAACCCTAGTGCTGAGACTACTTATCAGGCGCTTTGCTTAAAAATGAATGGCTTGAATGAACTCGGTATAACAGCGCCTTTTATAGTAAAATTAGTAGTTTGCTAATCTTACATTCTTACTAATATTATAAATACGCAAGTGTGTGTGTGTGTGTGTGTAAGTGTGTTAGTATGTTGTTACTTGTACATTTGTTACGTCTTCAAGCTCAAACGGCTAAACCGACGAAATTTGGCTTGGATATAGTTTACGCCTGAGATTAACTTATTGGTTACATTCTATCCTGGATTAACGCGGGTAGCACTGCGGGGGGGCTAAAAAAGATATATTTTCACGCTAATTATTAATGATGTATGTAACTTATTAGTATTTAAATACAAAAAAATTAAAATTATTTTCATTTATAGTTATAATTATCCACAATCACATACACACAGACATACCAACACATACACAGACACACATGCTTGCATTCTAACAATTAAAGATATTTTTTTTAGAACTTCTTTACTAATTTATGTTAAATCCTATTATTACAAAACTTAAATACTATGTTAAATGAAAGTAGTTTACGAAACAATATTGTATGAAGATACCCTGAAGAAAACAGCACGAGACTAGTTCAATAATTAATAATGAATGTTTATGTTTATAATGTTTTGTTTAAGCATTGTAAATATTTAAGAAATAAATAATTGTTTGATTGATTGAAACAAATTGAACTGTATTAGAATTATTCATTATCTAAAAAACCAGTGCCAGTGGGAAATTTTTTTTTTTGTTATGACATCGCCCTAACACCTTATGTGACGCGATTTCAAATCTGTCTTGTAACTGAATATGTAAACGTTGGACCGTCCAAAATGTTAACGCATCGTGAAATAGGTTTATTTTGAAGCTGCGGCGTTATATGTGTTAATCCCGAATAAAAAAGAGCACATTTTACACGCTTTATATTAGCTTCACCTGTATGTTTGTATGTTTGTTTGTAACCGACTTCTTTAGGCGCGATTTTGATCCACTTTGAACGGCCAGATTTCGTTAAAACTTTGTAGATATATTGAGGACCGATGACAATACACTAATTTGATAATATTATTATTTTTTTTGTATTTTTGTTTATATGTTTGTTTGTAACCGACTTCTTTGGGCGCGATTTTGACCCACTTAAAACGGCCAGATAAGCGTGTTTTTAGTTTTTTTAAACTACTATTATTTACTCGACTTTGCAGAAGGATGAATTATGTTTGAATTTTTTTTATACAAACATTATGTATCTTCGTTGTCAATAAAAGACAGCAGAGAGCTTTTAAATCAAACAAGGCACAACTGACAAGTGTTGAAGCGAGGACAGCTCAGTCGTGTGATTCACGTCTCGAAGGTCGTAGATTCGATCCCCACAAATGATGATTGACGACCTCGTTGGCGTAAGGGTTACCATGCCGGACTGCCATTCAGAAGGTTCCGGGTTCGATTCCCGGCCCGGCCAAATCTTTGTGCTTAACTTAATTTGTTGGCTGTGGGTCTGGGTGTTAAATATTTTATATAGATACATCTATATAAAATATGTATGTATATTATGTATATCAGTTGTGTTAGCAACCATAAAACGAACTAGAAATGGTTCAGTATGGGGTTAACCAACCGTGTGTGAAATGTGTCCTACATAAAAAAAATATATATATGATCTCGAGCTTTTGAAGAAGAAAAACATCGTGAGATAACCGTAGCACAGTAGAGCATTGTCTAATGTAGGTTTTTTCCAACTAAAATGCGTGTGTAATGGTAATTGTAAGGTATTGAGAATTCAATTTGTGGTACGTTATAGTGACACTATGCCCCGCGCTAAGTATCTTTCGATCCTGAACGAGATGATGTCAGAAGATTTACTCCAAAATGGCCGCCATCCGTTAATTATTTTGGTAGCTTTCCAAATTTATACATGTATTTATGTATGTATATTGAAGGAGACGCAGCGTATGATCCCACTGAGCGTACCAAAACCCTGAAATGAAACAAGTACTTACGAGACCGTATTTATTTTCTTACCGACCGTTAAACTCACAAACTTGTTCACTTTTTATACTTGTACAAATTCTTCTTTAACTTTCGTGAAAATCAAAACTTAATGCGATTACAAACGAAAGCCTCTAGACGACCGTAACATGTCATCACCGCGATTCAGAAAAGTGTCTCTCGTTTGAGTGCGCCATCTAGTAGCTTCCGTTTGAACTACTTTACTTGATAAGATGCGTAGGGGCATCGAACATATATAATTATGTATGTATGTATTTCTCTTTTAAAATAATAGCTTAGAAATATGTACAAAACTAAACTGCACATAACCCTCAATAGATCTAAAAGCATCGATTTGCTCTGGCTTTCCGATATCAGTTTTCATAAAAGCAGTTAGCACAAAAGAGGTATAACGAAGTAGAAAATCTAGGGGGTTACCATTTACCGGATTTACCGGAGGAGTAACCATCATGAATATATATTTTTATTTTTGTATTTCATTATAATATACCGTTAACTTTCTTTAACAATTATTGTTAAGGTATGTTTTTTCAATAAAAGCGGTTTTAATTTTTGTACTACTTGCTGGCAAATAAAAGTTATTATTTGCTCCTTTAGCGGACATACCATATTATTATATGATTTATTTATTTATTTTATAATGCCATAGCATTTTGTTACCAATCATACCTATGACTCAAAAATAAAACTGGTTAAAAAATCTAAAAATAAGTTATTTGAATCAGATTTTTCATATTGCTAAGTCTGATTAATGCCAAAATAAATGTAAATATTCTAAGAGAGGTTTCTTAGACAGCCTCTAAAGCTTATGTTTTCGATATTTTGTACCTTTTAGGATTTATAGTAAAAAAAAAATAAAAAAAAAATGTTTTGCCTCAAAGAAAAAACAAAAATAATAATAAACATCAAGTGAGTTGTGGTCAAGCGTAAGCCTATTAAGCGTAAAAAATAAAGAAATAAAAATACGGTGGTAGTTGTTCTGTTAGTGGAAATCTAGGATGTATCTGCGGATAGGATCACTGCTCCCAGATAAAAGGATCGTGTAGGATCATAGTCTAGGACGGGCTGTGTGTCACACCGAAAGGTAATTACGAATATTGCGTTGTTTACAAGCGCTAATCTTTTTTTAGCGGCTTCTGTAAAAATAACTCATCACAATAAGAAGCACCTTAAAAATTCTGAAAAAAAAGCAATCTTAATTAGCTCACGAGTCACCTTATATGTGCGTACCTTACAAAAAGCGAGAGTGGCTCGGTGGTAATAACGTCTGCTTTTTAATCAGACGGCCCCTGGTTCGATCCCGGCTCGACACCAATGACTTGTTTTTCAAGTTTTGTGTAGATTTGCACTCGCTTTACGGTGAAGGAAAACATTGTGAGGAATCCGGCACGTTTGAGGACCACAATATCCGAAGACGTGTGTCATCCGCCAATCCGCACTTGGCCAGTGGTGGATTATGGCTTATATCTCTCTCCTCGTGAGATAAGGCCCCGAGTCCCAGCAGTGGGAATGTATAGTGGGCTGTTTATGCATGCATGCACCTTATATGAAGGAAATTACAATTCAAAATACAACTAAGGGCGAGGCCAAGCCTGTCCTTAACCCTTAAGGTAGCAGACCATTTTTTAGTTAAATAAATAAAAAAAATATATGAAATGTTATTTATTTAGACACTTAAAAATATACGGAATAAGCTCCGTAACTACTAGATCGATTTAAAATTTCTTTCGCTTTTGGGAATTTAATTTATCTCCGAGTAACATAGGCTATATTTGTTTCTATTTAAAACTTAGATCATTTTAAAGCCCGTGCGAAGCCGGGACTGGCTGCTAGTACAGTAAATTAACACCCAGACCAACAGCCATCAAATTGAGTTCATCACAAAGAAGTTTACCGTGCCGGAAATCGAACCCGTTGACCCTTTGATTGGCAGTGCGGCATGATAGCCATTTTTTTGACACTTTTCACACACGGCTGATTAACCCCATACTGAACCATTTCTAGTTCGTATTATGGTTGCTAACACAACTGATATACTACATACACTTACATATATATTTTATATAGATACATATTTAACACCTAGACCCACAGACAACAAATGTAGTTCAGAACAAAGATGTTGGCTGCACCGGGAATCGAAACCGGAACCCTTTGATTGGCAGTCCAGCATGGCATCATTATGCCAACGAGGTCGTCAAATTTGTTATTACAATTCGGTGTAACAGACATCCCTGCTAAGCCACGACGGTACATTCGCGACTTCACTATGATTTATGAGACGACTCTCATTGTGTGGACTATCACAAACTCCACACACACTGCATGTTCCAGGCTTAGAGGAAGGAGAAGTTGGCTATTTATGATGCAGTGTGCGTTGTAGGGCAAGTATTAAGGCAGGATAAAATAGGAAGACAATAAACAAACTAACTGGGTTGGCGCGTCGACCCGAATTGGTTCTTGGCCTCCGATACTAAGAGAAGCTGCAGAGTCTTGAGTATCGCCGCATGGTGGCCAGCCTTTCGGTTTCTATAGGTTATATTTCGGAGAGTGTGCAACGGGATTGCATGATTTGATCTCCCCCGCCCCATTCCATCATCGGACGAGTAGGGAAACACCAAGGCGGTACCGTTATACTGTGGAGGTGCCTAAGTCGCATACTAAACGGTTTGCCTCCACCTTCATTGTGCGTAAGGCCAAGGTGTGGAATTCTTTGCCAAATTCCCTGTTCCCTGATAACTATAATCTAGCAGTTTTCAAGGCAAGAGTGAACTGGTTTCTTCTGGGCAAGCGTGCTCCACCTTAGATCGCAATTTCGCTTACCATCAGGTGAACTGCGATCAAGCGCAAGCCCATTATGAGTTAAAAAAAAAAGAGACGCCACTGTTCTCGGTCCTGTGCCTTCTCCTGCCACTGCGTGACCTGAAGATTGCGCAGGTCCTCCTCCACTTGGTCTATCCAATAAAAATAAAATATTCCTTAATTGACGTAAGAAGTACACAATTAAAATGAAACCATTGGTGTTGATTTAGTCATAGACTGTGTTTCAACACCAATGGCCTCTCCCACAGAGTTATTACAAGTCTTGGTTATACATACATAATATATTAACTTACAAATGATGCCATAATAACATTACTAACAATTTTTTTTTAGAAAAATTAACTAGGAATAAAATCTTAAAAGGTTATTTTTGTGAAAGTTACTTTACAAAATTTGCAAATCTAGGTATTTAAAAAATAATAAGTTTTATACCAAGGTACAATAATTATAAGTTAATATAAAGTGTCTTAATAAACAAGGGTAGGCTTTATATGATTATGGCAATTTAGAATTTATAGTTATTCAAGCTGACCCTGCAAACGTTGTTTTGCCTTAAAAAATAGATAGTAGCCGATTCTCTGACCTACTGATTACGCATATAAAGTTTGGTAAAGATCGGTCAAGCCGTTTCGGAATAGTACGGTAACAAACACTGTGACACGGAAATTTTATATATAAGAAGAATATTCATATCTCGTCTATCTAGTTTATGAAGTAATACTAATAATAAAGACAGGTGTTGTTGATGTAGGCCTAAAAGAAGCTAAAATAAAATGGAATTGGACGAGTTATGTGGCTCGTATATGCATACGTCTTACGCTGTGCCGGGATCTTCACACAGTGGAATCCTCAAGGTCGGCGTAGTAGAGGGAGATCGAGGACCCGCTGGCGTGACAATCTGTATCAGTTTCCGAATACCTGGTGAGAGGAGGCTATCGACCGGGATTTGTGGAGGGAGTTGGGGAAGACTTATGCCCAGCAGTGGGGCAGTATAGGTTAGGAAAAAAATAAATACGTTGGATTAGGATCCATGGACTATTCTCAGCAACTTAACTCAAATCTAAAGTAAAAGACTACACTATTCACGTAACATATTATGTTCTTTTACTTTTTATTTTTATTTTTTGTTCGAAGTGTTTCTAAGTCAACTAGGCTATTTTTTTTTCATCTGTTATGTATGTATTGGTGATACTAGTGTAAAACAAACAAACAGTTTGTAACCAGCCGTGGTGAAGCTTTTGAAAAAGTTTTAAAAACTTGATATGATTTAGCTGCATTTCCAGAACAAAAATTTCGTAATCTAAATATTTTACCACCCAAAAATCATATCAACCAATCTCAAATTGAGTAATAACCAATTTATGCAAATAGAAAATTGTTCGCTCAATATCGAAGCATCAGGGTAGTCATGTGATGTCATAGCGCATAATATGACGTCACAAATTTTGTCATAGCATGACGTAACGTTGCATAGTATGCCGACACATTTCATGGCATGGGTTCGCGTAGCTTCAATCCCATGATTAATATCTGCCTAATTATTTGAATTGAATTGGGTAGGATTTTCATAATGCTCGGGTTGATTCTGGCGACAGTTGAAATGATGGAGTGATGGGAAATCGAGCTTAGAATCTTGAGACTAGGTGACTATTTAAACAGTTTGATAAATACATAGAGACAATATATACCAGATATACTAGCTGACCCGGCAAACGTTATTTTGCCTTCAGTACAGTTAAAAACACAATAATTGATCAGTTATAGAGCGGGATGAAAATTTATTAAATTACAAAAATGGCCATAAAGAATAGGGCCATTGGTGATGAAAAAGTTAAAATTTAGGATTAAATATATTTTTAATGTTACATTATAAAAAAAAAAAAAACAATTTTGCCAAATTAAAAAAAAAACAATTTATGGGTGAACAACTCTTATCACTTAGGGGTATAAAAAAAAGATGGTAGCCAATTCTCAGACCTACTGAATAAAATTTGGTAAAATCGGTCAAACCGTTTCGGAAGAGTAGGGTAACATACATTGTGACATGGAAATTAGACATATTAGATTAGTATAGATGAGTATATATTAGATTGGAGAATGATAGATTAGGTAGCAAAAGGTATTTGATAGATAAATATCTAAGAATGGGAAAAAAACATAGCTCCTAAGTGTTCAAACAAATAGCTTTTACAACCTTATCTTTCCCATATCGCAATGGGCGTACAGAGAAACCCCATAAACTACACCCAAACACACAAACAGGCAATATGAAGCCATTACCTCCACTCTTGCTCACACCATTAAAATCCATTTTACTATGATCCGATGTGGTTTTATTATCCTCACAATATGGGCTTTCTTACTAGTGCCAATGGTAGCTAAGACTTTTTCAGAAAATGTAAGAAAACATATCATGTTTTAAGTAACAGAAAAAATACAAAATTCGTGAAGTTTTTATTTTATTTTAGTATTTACTTTTTACCTAGTATCATCTGTCCCCTTTTGTACCTTCGTAGCTTGAAGTTGAAGCTAATTGTTTGTTTTAAAGAGAAAAGCATAAATATACATTTTTTGATGTGACTATTTGTATTGTATATTATACTGGACGAATAAATTAAAGATAAAGATAAATAATTTATTGGCCTTACAACATCTCGTCGCATTTGGCAAGTCATTTATTACATTCAGATTTACATTAAAATAGAACACTACATTATTACTTATATTAAAATTAAATTAAATGTTACTAATTTTTATCTATTCAGTCAACTTAAATAAAGATTCCATTAGGTGCATAGTCATGAATTCCTTTAAGGATAATCTTGAAAAAATAAAATTATATATAATTTTATTCGTCCAGTACCCGTACAAATAGCATTGTATTTATAAATCTATTTAGAGTGTCGTGTCAGAAAGGTATCAACGGAGCCCTATTACTACTTCGCTATCTGTCTGTCTATCACAGGTGGTATCAAAATACATCACACTCTGTAAACATTTCAACATTTAGAAAGAGAGTTGAAATTTTTACAGAATATAACGAATTTTGTAGCCACTACTTTACAAACACTAAAGCATGTAACAAAATTGATAATTAAGGTGCCAAGCCATAGTTTCCTCACCATGTTTTCCTTTAAAGCTCGAGCTCATTGGCGGGTATTGAATCCACGACCTTCGAAACATGAGGCAGCTGCTTGCCCGACCGATCTGTGTGACTTAAGTAAGTTGTCTTTTTTTTTCTGTAAAATAATGCAATGCTGCAAAATAAATCTGCAAAATAAATTGGCTTACATTTATATATTCAATTATCTAATACCTTAGCAATAACTTGTAACTCTTACGTTGGTATAAATTATTAGATTTTACAATTGTATACTAGCTGACACGGCAAACATTGTTTGGCTTACTAAATTATTTCGGATAAAAAAATAAATATCAAGGGTGAACCATCCTTATCACTTAGGGGTATGGAAAATAGATAGTAGCCTATTCTCAGACTTACTGAATACGCATATAAAATTTGGTAAAAATCGGTCATGCCGTTTCGGAGGAGTACGTTAACATTGTGACATGGAAATTTTATATGGAAGATTACTAAACTCGATGTAACCTAAATTTAAGTTTCTGTGGCAAATAAATCATTAATTATTTACTTATTTATTTTTCCTGTTAAAACTAGATGGCCAAATTCTGGCGTCGATAATATTTAACCTGCCAAAAAGCCTCTTACTTGGTTTTACAACTACAGATAGGAATTTTAGTGAAAAGATGCAACGTTTCTGAGTAAATGTGATAGAGCTCTATAAATCCTAGATAGTTCGCTACACAGAACTTTCGAGATGAATTGGTCGTAAAAGCAAGTAATGTCTCACTGTATTGTATCGATAAATCATTTTATTAAAGCGCTGGATCGTCACTATCCAGAATTTTAAAAAGAAATTGGTTTTCCTTGCGCGTAACAAATTTTCTATACCTTCCTTTGCTTTTAAGTAATATCTAAGTACTTAGCTCTGGTGTCGAGAGTTTTCAAGCCGCCTAAAGACCTCTTATTTGTCCAACTGCTATACTCAGATAGAAGCAGTCGCAATAGTCTTCTTCTTCTTCATATGAGCTAAGTGGCCAATCTCTGGTGTCGAGAGTTTTCAAGCTGCACTAGGGCCTCTGACTTACAGACCTGACCCGTCACGGAGGACCTAGGACGTCGGGCTGGGGTTGTCCGGCGTCCATTGCACTCACGGTCCCCGAGGTGGTTGCGGTGCACCACGTGCACTGCAAGGGGAGTCATCCCCTGAGGAGGTGTCTCGCAGGCTAGCCGAGGTGGGCGGGGTGGTGCGTTAATGCGAGAAGCGGAACCTCACCCCGCTACGGTAGACACCAGAGCTTTGCCACTTAGCTCATACGAAGAAGAAAAAAAATAATTATGTAAATTAGTAGTAAATCGCAATTGAACTACTTTTTATCCTAAAAACAGTTGTGGTTCCCGTGGGATACGCAAATAACTTCAAGATCTATGTTACTCTTTCTCTTCAACGACTGGACCGATTTCGATAAGATTTACTATGGAGATAGGTTAGACCTTGGATTAACAGATAGGATAATTTTCATTGCGGATTAACTTCGTTTTTCCCGGATTAGCACGGGTAACAGCACGGGGCACAGTTAGTTTATAATATTAGTAGTATACTAATCTCTTTTTTCGTCTCTCTGCCGCTATCTCGCCTACATTTTTATGCAACCGGTGCGGTCGCGGCTGCGGCTCCCGGATAGGGTTGTTCAGCCATCAGCGAAGGTGCTCACCGACGGACACTGCTTACATAGCGTTTTGCTTCGACCTTCATTGTGAGAACTGCGAAGCTCTGGAACTCTCTTCCTGAGTCTCTTTTTCCCGAGAAGTACAATTTGGGGGTCTTCAAATCTAGAGTAAATAGGTTCCTTCTAGGCAAGCGTGTTACATCTTAGACCACAGTTAAGCTTAACATCAGACAAGCTGCGGTCAAACGTAAGCCTATTCTTCAATAAAAAAAAACATCATCTTATGAAGATGTATAAAGGGCCATGATGATGACACATCTCTTTAGCAGTCGCTTGAACAATGCTGCAAAGAGGAAATGAACAAAATGGAAAGCGGAAAAATATTAATTAACAATTCAACGCAACGCGGTCACGTATTCCATTAAAAAAGTGATTATAGACCGTCAGCAAAACAATATTTACATCTCATTGTAAGTTTGCTTCGTGACGATATTTTTGCGTATTTACATTCGGTACCGCAAGTTGCTTTGATGTTGCGCGATTCGTAGATACGTATTTGACAAGTTGTTACTTATAATTAATTTTATCTAAGTTTTTGAATGAATAAATGAATGATTTACTTGTCTATAAAACTAGGTACAAAGGTGGTATTATGAAATGTCATAAAAAGTTAAAACTATTTACAACTAAAAACACAGTATGTAGGGATTTTTCTAGTTTTTACCCGTAGAGCTTACGGACATGAGTTTAAGTTTTTTCTTAGAAGCATGACGAATAGTTAAATTTTAACCTAGAGTTAAGAATCTACTTAATATCTGTAAAAGAATAAAATTTATAAAAGAATTTAAGAAAAGTATATTTTTTGTATATAATGTAAGCAGGTAAAATATAATAAAATCAGTGTAAGTAACAAAACTAAATATCGGTATATAAGCCTTAAAAATGTGAAATGTATGAGACGAAAGATAGGAAATACATGTACTCGTATAACATGTTATTGTGTATATTATATTCATATATATTATGTCATAATTATTATAAAAATTATACATAACAAAACATTTAATGTTAGGAAAACCCGCCCATGACCATACCTGGTGCAAAGGTGCCCATAACACTGGCTGCGTTTCCACGCTGAATAGCAATGGCTATCCTCTGCACCAAGTACGATCGAGAACGGGGATCCCCCGTCCTAAAGGTATTTTATATAATTATATTATATTCTATATATTTCAAAGAGAAAATTTATAATATGACCATTTTTAGTTCACAGTTAACAGAACTTAATAAAAAAAATATATACCTTCTTGAGAAAGTTTACAGTATTTAGGTATACTGTGAACTTTCTCAAGAAGTGTAATTACAAGGTAAAGTGGTGTGTAAAGAAGTTATAGTTTATGTGGGGAAAATAAATATACAGACTGGCCATGACTACAACTATTTGATTTAACGAATATTTTAACCTCTACTTTTAACATATCTTCCAATTCATTCATCAAAGTTCGTTTAATGTATTTCTACGGTAGAATTCATGAAAGTTTTATCGCACAAGTGATAATGGATTCGAATTGTGGACACATTTTCTCTTACATTTAAACAAAATTAAAATACGATGCAAATAATGCGATTATAAAGTGGAATTACATTTCAGGAGTATTATTCAGTTAAAGTTAATTCATTTTTTTCACAAAACAAAATGAAACGAAACAAAACAAAACAAAAAAAAATAAAAAATAAAATAAAACAACTCAATTTTATTCAACTGCACATATTTACATAGTTTGTTTGAAATTAGAAACGTTTTTCGGTTGGATTCCGTTACCATAGCAACTAGAAAGGTCCTTGTATAGGTCTAACCTTTAGCTCAGAAAGTAATTCAAATTTAGTTTTCCTCGGGGCGAAATTAAAAATAAGATACGCGATATTTGGGAAAAATATCTGAATTAACGTATTCTGAGATAAGGTATTTTATTCAAATAAGGTTTGATTCTTGCTTCAAAGACACAAAAATTATAGCCCAGGTAAAAATCCAGAATATTACGAAACTGTAGCCTAGAGCATTATAAATAGAGTACTTCGAACTTTTTTTTGTTATTTTTATTTGGAGCAATCTGTCCATAGAGACAATGGTGGCAATTCAGCAGCACATACGACTTAACTTTGAGGATTGAGTCGCCCTCGTCCGTGGGAGTGTACCCCGATTATGATTCCCCACACGTGGTCCTCGGGTGGTGCTAATCAGGCGACACTCACACTGGTGGTAGGCTTCGGCCGGGGCTAGTGACCACCCACCGGACTAAGTCGCGCCGCCAAGCGGCTTGGCCGTGTTCCGGCGCGTTGTCCGGTGACGCCGTTGGGGGAGTTGGGTCGGGATAGTTACTTCCTAGTCGCAAGGATCGATTTCTGACTCATGAGCAGCCAGGCATCGGACATCTAGTTTCGGAGGGTAGCGGGATCCGAGGCACGGTTCTCCGCTGGCCGACCGCAGGTAGTAGGGGACCCAAGTAGTGAGCTAGCTACTCATGAAAGGCTGTCCCGCCAACTAGCGAAAAATCCCGGGGATGCGCCATCGTGCCGGTTAGCGACCGGATGAAAGGGCCCGATGGACATCCCTGGGGGGGCTCGGGCGTCCCCGCAGTCTCCGAACTAGATCTCCAACGATGTCTTGTATGCTCCATGAGTCTGGGATAGCGGCTTGAAGTCTCATCCCACTGCCACCTCCCCACCGAATTCACTCGTTTTTAACATGGCAAGAAAAAATATGAAAAGGGTTCAACAGCGGATGCACGCCCTTTCGCTGAAAGTGCACCTCACGAACATCAGAGGCTTGCACTCCAATCTCGTCGCGGTCCACCATCATCTCGAGACCGACAAACCCGCCCTCATGTTCCTTACGGAGACGCAAATCAAATGTCCATCGGACACGGCGTACTTGCTGTACCCCGGGTATACCATTGAGCACAATTTTAAGGCTCGGGCTGGGGTATGCTTGTACGTCCGGGATGACATTTGTTGCCAGCGTCTCCGTAATCTTGAAAACCGCAGTTTCTCAGTACTTTGGGTTCTTGTGGACACGGGCATTGAAAAAATGATTTATGCCTGTGTGTATCGATCGCACACCGGAGACCAGGAGACGACCAGGCTAATGGAATATCTCAGTGAGGCGGCGGATGCGGCTCAGCAGAAGTACCCGACAGCCCAATTAGTGTTACTGGGGGATTTTAACGCACACCACCAGGAGTGGCTATTCCCATACCAGGACACTGACCATGCTGGGAGAGAGACGCGAAAACTTGCTCTAGCGTTAGATCTCACCCAGCTGGTCCAAGGTGCTACTCGGGTACCTGACGTTGATTCGCACACACCTTATTGCTTGGACCTTCTGCTGACTTCTGACCCAGACCGGTACTCTGTGGCGATTTCGTCACCTCTAGGTAAATCCGATCATTGTCTGGTGAAATCTGTATCCGTTTACTCCCCGTCTGACCCGAGCCCTATGGGCAGTCGTCGGATGTGGCGATACAGATCAGCAGATTGGGATGAGATGCGGTCTTTCTTTGCGTCTTATCCTTGGCAGTCTGTTTGTTTCTCTTCTGGTGACTCGTCGACCAGCGCGGATGCCGTGACTGATGTGCTGCGCCAGGGTATGGAATATTTCATCCCGTACTCAGACGTGCCACTGTCCGGCAAAGCTCGCCCATGGTTTGGTCCTCAATGTAGACGTGCTGAAGCACTGAAGCAAGAGGCATACCTTGCCTGGGTTGATGCTCGACACCGTAAGGCCGGGAATATTAGCCAGAAGAAGAAAGTATTTAACAGGGCTGCCAAGTCCTGCAAAAAGGTTTTACAGAAGGCTCGCTTCGATCACATCAGCCGAGTAGGGAACAAATTGGCTTCGTACCCCGCGGGTAGTAAAGCTTTTTGGTCCCTGGCCAAGTCGATCGAGGGCAACTTCTGTCGCCCCTCACTGCCTCCACTGCTGAAGCCGGACGGTTCGTTGGCTCACACAGCGGTTGAGAAAGCAAATATATTTGCTTCTCTATTTGCTGAAAATTCGCGTCTAAACGCTGGTAGCGCCTCACCTCCAACTCCTCTTGTCTGCGAGACATTAATGCCTAACATTAGTATTCGTCAGACTGAGGTACGGAAAGCGTTACGCGATCTAGATGTGAATAAAGCCAGTGGACCCGATGGTATTCCAGCAATTATTTTGAGGACCTGTGCACCTGAGTTGGCTCCTGTGTTGACACGCCTCTTTCGGCTTTCTCTTGAGACTGGAAAAGTGCCGAGTTCTTGGAAGCTTGCTAACGTGCAGCCTGTGCCCAAAAAAGGTAGTCGCGCCGACCCTGCTAACTACCGGCCCATTTCAGTCACGTCCATACTCTGCAAGAGCATGGAACGTGTCTTGAACCGCAGGCTCCTGGCGTACTTAGAATTGAATGACCTCCTCAGTGACCGACAATATGGCTTTCGTCGGAATCGGTCTACTGGGGATCTTCTAGCGTATGCCACGCACATATGGAGTGAGGCTATGGAGAAATTCGGGGAAGCCCTTGCGGTTTCTTTCGATGTTTCTAAAGCCTTTGACAGGGTCTGGCACGACGGCCTTATTAGTAAGCTTTCATCTTACGGCCTGCCCGCTAGTTTTTGTGCATGGATATCTGACTTCTTGAGGGACAGATCTATTCGAGTAGTCATCGATGGCTGCTCGTCGGATCTTATGGCTATTAATGCCGGGGTCCCTCAGGGGTCAGTGCTCTCTGCAACGCTTTTTCTGCTGCACATTAATGATCTGCTTAGACCCGGTATCTTTGGGTACGCAGATGACAGCACTGTTGTAGAGAGCTATATATCCACTGCTCGAGCTAGTGCGGCCGAAATCCAGTCTCAGCGAGAGGCCATGGTTGGGCGCTTAAACCTTTCTCTTCAGGCGGTCTCCGATTGGGGCGATGCCAATTTAGTCAGGTTTAATGCTGCAAAAACCCAGGCGTGTCTTTTCTCTGCGAAAAAGAGGCCCTTCGATCTGGCCCCTGCTTTCCGGGATGTAACCTTAGCAATCACCGACCATCTTGAGCTTCTTGGCGTGACGTTGTCTTCAACCCTCAACTTTGGCTCCTTTATTGAGTCTAAGGCTCAATTGGCAGCCAAGAAGCTGGGTATCCTCTCGAAGGTCCGACGGTACTTCAGGCCGGAACAGTTGCTTACATTGTATCAAGCACAAGTTCGGTCGTGCATGGAGTACTGTTCGCACCTTTGGGATGGATCGGCTAAATACCAGCTTGAGGCGTTGGAGACGATTGAGCGGCGAGCAAAGAGGCTCATTGGTAGCGATGCTCTGTGCAAGGCAAAGTTGCAGAGCCTTGAGCATCGTCGCAAAGTAGCCAGTCTTTCGGTTTTTTATAGGTTACATTTCGGAGAGTGCGCGACCGAATTGCACAATTTAATTCCCCCCGCCCCCTTTCACAATCGGACGAGCAGGGAAACACCAAGGCGGCATCGTTTCACTGTGGAGATACCTAAAATGCGCACTAAGCGTTTTGCCTCCACCTTCATTGTACGTACTGCCAAGGTGTGGAACTCTTTGCCAAATGCTCTGTTCCCCGAAAACTATAATCTAGCGGTTTTCAAAGCACGAGTGAACCGGTTTCTTCTGGGTAAGCGCGTTCCACCTTAGATCACAATATCGCTTGCCATCAGGTGAATTCTGATCAAGCGCAAACCCATCGTAGTATAAAAAAAAAAAAAAAAAACTAAATTTAAAGAAGCCCCGTCTCTTTTCATCTTAGGTGGCCGGTGGAAAGAGACGGCACGTTCTGAACCACAGACAAAACAACTAAAATCACGTCAAATATGGAACGTGCAGGCAGTTTTAGAGGTGACACAAGTGAGTGCGGACTAAAGTCGCCTTATTTTCAACATTTGACGTGATTTTAGTTGGTTTGACTATGGTGCAGGGCGTGCCGTCTCTTTCTGGCCACCTAAGATGAAAAGAGACGGGGCTTCTTTAAATTTAGTTTAGTCGTGTGTGCCCCTGAATCGCCACCACTATGCTTCATTTGTGACATTATTGACTGTTGAGGTATGCCCCCAGCGACGCATCTTTCTTATTATTCTGTTAAGTCTTGTGGCATCTTCCTTTTTGGTCTCCGCGGAGGCCCTCTTCTGGTCAGTTCTCTAACTGTAAGTATACAGCAAAAAAAAAAACTCAGTGAGTCCGTTATCTACTCTATTCTACACCTTGTTTTGTTTGCTCGTTCTTGTGTGTTTTGTAAAACTAAAATGTATATAAATTTAATGTGTTTAAGTCTTGTAGATTTGTGTTGTCTATTCTAAAAAATGTGTTTCAGTGTGTATTCTAACGGAGCGGGGACAACTGCGGCTCGGTAAACAGCCTCCAAGGAGACCCAGCACAAGATGCAGTTTCTCCCACAGCGTACATCAAACTCTTTTTGAAAACCTAGCGCTAAGTCATCATGTACGTACACCCAAGGCTTACCACAAATAAAATGTATCTTTATTTATTTTTATCTTAAACTTCTTTATTTAGATGTTGTAAGATTCTTTTGAAGTATTTTTGGGCATTATTTTAAACCTCCTCTTGTACCGTGGTATCTGTAGGTTATGGTGCAGGGCATCGTTTGTGACATACCATGGAGCATCGGTGTTTATCCTCATTCATTTCGAACTTATAACTATAGTATTTTGTATGTTTTGCGTGGCAGTAGGGTATTTTCTCGCCTGGCTAGCAACCATTCAAGTAGTAAAACTGTCAACAAACATACACACACACACACACAAACTTTCGCATTTATTATATTAGTAGGATTTTCTCTACAAAACCTTTGTTTTTTTTTCCAATTTTTTTTTATACATCCTTTAATAGAAGCCTTATCGCCTCGCTCCACTGCTATCAAGCATAGTTTCCGTTCATTAGCCCGAATTCTCTCATTTCCGGTGACAAGGTCATTAACCAGTATTGATTCTGTAGATTATACAATTTCCTAGAACATGCGAATCACTCGTCAGTATTATTTTGGTATAATTAAGTTATTGTTATTGCTATTAATGTAGCTTGAGGCTCTACTAACTGAGGAGATCTGACACAATCATCGAAGTTAAGAAACGGTTGACGCAGGCTGGAAGTGCGGACATGTGAAAGGTGTGGAATTCTTTGCCAAGCTCCCTGTTCCCTGAGAGCTACAATCTGGCGGTTTTCAAAGCAAGAGTGAACTGTTTTTTTCTGGGTAAGCGCGCTCCACCTTAGATCAAAATGGCGCTTGCCATTAGGTGAATTGTCATCAAGCGCAAGCCCGTTTATTGTTAAAACAAAGACACGCAAAAGATGTTACGTGTTACATATGACATTTGTGATACGTTACACCTAGTGGCAAAAGATTGAAGAAGAAGAGAAGTAGAAGATAGTCTTTAAGTATAATTAATGATCTAACGAATTCACTATACCTACTATGCGTGCCAACTAAGAATAGGATCGCGCTTGCTTCAACTTCACACGATAACTGTCAGCAAAGAAAGCGTAAAAAAGAAATTAAATTATTAATTTTTGGTTCATAGACATAAATTTAATTATTGTATAATTATTCTTGATTTTATTACTGGATAATTTTGGATTAATTAATTCTACAGGTAAGAAGTACCCAAGGCAAATTAACAACACCAAAAAAAAAAAACACGTGACGAGACATTGGTTTTGGGTAGTTTCGACTTATGTGCTGTAAGCAGTTTAATAAACTCTTTTGATTTGGTACAAAAAGAAGTGCCGTGCCAACAATGAAAAAAAAAACACATTTTTATAAATATGCTTTTACTTTCAAATCCTACTCATTTATAAATAATTTGCCGTAAAATGTATAAGAAATAGCAAAATAGCGTGTACGCTATAATTAGTTTATTTTTTTTTTGCACACCATATAGGTACTCGTACTTTGGTAATGACGTTAGCGCGTATTACTGAGCAAGATGGCGGTTTGACAGTCCTATTCTTAGTTGGCACGCATAGTACCGACGCATATCAGGCACTTTGCTCAAATGTGTAAGGCACTTTTGAACTCGGTACACCATAGTCTAGTCAACAAGTGCCTTTTTGGTAAACGTTTTTCAGCAGTCTCCGAAAATTATGATTGAGGTGTCATTCGATTCGGAATGTTTGTCGAAAACTATCGGAATGGCATCTAGATAGTTTTCGAAAAACAATGAAGTTCCGCAAAAAAAATTACAAAAGTTATTAACAATTAACTAAAAAAGTTGACCAAAAAGGCACTTGTTGACTAGACTAACCAGTGCCTAAAGCAAACACAAGACCACAGTATATATAGTTTTCCTCAATCAAAACATCGATCTTACCCTTCACACTCAATTAGTTACCCCACTGCATTAATTTGCACTCTCGACCTCATTACATCCGCAAACAGCTTGTGGCTAATGCAACCCAATGGCATATTCCTTCCACAGGAGCTTAGATCTTTTAGTTTATTGATAGCACATCGTACTGTTTATTTTTGCATAAGCAGCCCACTATACGTTCCCAATACTGGAACTCGGTGAAGTTATAGCGTCAGGAAGGAAAACCCGACTTATTTTTATATTATTATTACAGACTAGATATTGGGCCGTGCGCGGTTCGCAAGTGGCCCGCGAGGGGTGTTTTAAAAGGGGGGCCCCCACTTTATGATTAAAAAAAAGAATTTTGAGAATCGATCCACAAGTGGCTGAGAAATCGGTGAACATACATAAAAAGAAAGTACATACAGTCGAATATATAAACTCCTCCTTTTTTGAAGTCGGTTAAAAAATCAAGTTGTAGTAAAATGGGTAAATAAACTTTAATGCGGTCTAAAAGGGCAAGATGATGAAGAAGATTCGTTAAAATCTGTGACTATCAACATCCAAAGCAGTAGTGTTGGACTAATATATATATGATGATACTCGTGGATAATGTAGCTTTCGAATGGTGAAAGAATTTTTAAAATCGGTCCAGTAGTTTTTGAGCGTATTCATTACAACCAAACAAACAAAGTTTTTTCCCTTTATAATATTAGTGTAGATATGGCTGTCATAATGCCAAAAATAAACTTATAAAATTAGTAATAAGCTTATGAGCAGTTTTGTTAGGTTGATGATGATGATGGCGATTTTTGACAGTTTAAAGTGCAATAAAGCACGTAATATAGCATTAAAGACAAAAACTGAGGAGACTCTGCACTGCCCCTGATATCTGATTTTTTATTAAGCTAGTGAACTCTTTATGCCCCACGACCAGTCAATGTAATAAACTCTATGCCCCGCCTTCTCACATCAACTGAGCCCACGTCGAGGGTGTATGCCCCCGATGTACCCGGTATGGCCCCGATATGCCTCCGATATAATTTTATCGGCAGCCTCCTCACGTACTGGGCTAGGCGGGCATTGGCCTGACACAAAATAGGAAGAAGCAGAAGGAAACATTAATATACTACAGCACAGGTCTAGAGGCAAAACTATATATAAAAAATAAGTTGTTGATGAAAGCAGACGAAAGCTTCAAAACTCGTATTTGAGCGCACCCACCCATTAGATAACTCATGTAAAACACTTACTTGTGTTTTAGTATTATGACTGCTCAGCCGAGTCAGACACGTAGACTTAACTTAAGCTTCGATGCCAGAGCATGGATCTCTTAAATCACACCAAAAATGTGCAATATATTAAACGCTGCTGAGATTGGCTGAATAACAGCGTTCTTTGTTGTGTGACGCGAGTGCTTTGCTGTATGACTTAAGATGGACCAAGCATATCTTTGAAACAAATACATAACTAAAATGTTTCTTTTTTAAATATCGTATGAGCTAAGTGGCCAAAGTCTGGTATCGAAGATTTCAAGCCGCCTGAGGGCCTTTGACTTGGCTTAACAACTGCTTCTACTAAGATAAGCGGCTGGGACCTACTTTTAAAACGTGTCATCCGACCATGATCTGACGATTCATTAAAACAGATATGTAAATTCAATAGAATAAGTAATAGCACAATATGTATAGTAGTTATAGTAGGTACGTAAGCCCTTGTAAATGTCCCTAAATGAACTATTTTGATATGAAACATCTATAGCCGCACATATAACCGATTTCTAGCGTGGCGACGCATGCCGTGGCGACACGTCACCACGCTATATGATGGTATATATTATATATAGTATATATGCAGTAGTGTGTACGGTCTGGTGACTGATCTACTGTGATCTGTGACTGATCGACTGTGCAATTCTAAAAAAATCTAAATATTTTATAATTATTACATAAATTTAGTTTTTCGTTATGTTCTTTTCTGCAAATTACATAATAATAGATAGATAGATAGAAAATTCATTGGACACATTAAATAAATAAAAAAATGTCGATGTTTCACATCAGCCAGGCGTCCCGTGACGGCTCACATTTCTATTTTGAATAGCAATTAGTTACATTGCAATGTATGGCATCAACATTAAACTTGGCCTTCTGCGCTTATCTATTCTGCGTCTTCATGTTGCTGACATGTGTCCCGGTTGTATGGGAGTTTTTGTAGCTCTTGTTACAAGAATACTAATGTGCCAGTAATCAATGGTCCAGAGGTCGAAATACTCTGATTTTTGCTACGAAAAGTTCCGACGAAGATTCGTGGAAATCATTTGTTAGGGTCGTATTTACGGGACGTACTAATAAACTAGGTTTTTTTCCAAGTACAAATTCTCTTATGTTTACTTCAAAAATTTGTAACTTAGTACTTATGGGTGTGTTTTGACAGCTTATAAAGCCATACTTTTCGTAAATAAAAGAACCAAATTTGACGACCTTGTTGGCGTAATGGTAACCATTCCGGACTGTCAATCAGAAGGTTCCGGGTTCAATTCCCGGCACGGCCAACGTTTTTGTGCTAAACTAAATTTGTTGGCTGTCGGTCTGGGTGTTTAATATGTATTTATATAAAATATGAATGTATATGTAGTATATCAGTTGTGTTAGTAACCATAATACGAACTAGAAATGGTTCAGTATGGGGTTAACCAGCCGTGTATGAAATGTGTACCAAATTATTAAAGTAATAAGTAAGTGAGTAAAACAATGAGAAGTGTTGTGCGATGACGTCACAGCACACCATAAGCCTGCCTCGTGCCATGCCAACTTGTTTTACTTCTAAATCGGAAACTTATTGACGTATCCGAGTATTTCTTTCACTAGTATTGTTTATTTCTGACGGAGAATATGGAATGCTAATAATAAATATTATGTAACATCCTACAATACCGAAGGTAGGGATTAAGCAGATTTTTTTAATTGATGTAGTTTTCTAGGTCAATGCCAGCTTAGTAAATACCTGTAGCTCGACTAGCTAAGGTGATCTAACGCGATCATCAAGGCTAAACGACTGGAATGTCGCATGAACATGCATGCTGCATTGACATGCATACTGTCTTTGGATGGGTGACCATGCACAAGACTATCTTTTAAAAAGAATCCCATCAGAATTTCAGGTCCCGGCTGTTGGTCTTAGTACAAGCATTCGTTAAAACAAGCTAGGCCTTTGAGTGGCTTTGACACCAGAGCTCAAAAAAAGAAGAAGAAGCTGAGTCAGCTGAGCTACAGCTAGAAAAGATCCTACAAACCTCAGCAAGTGTCACGTTGGAATTTAAGGTTCCAGCTGTTAGTCTTAGTAAAAACAGTCGTTAAGCAAAACCAGACGCCTTCGAGTGACTTGAAAACTCTCGACACCAGAGCTTGGTTACTTAGCTCATATGAAGTTCAAATTCAATTCAAATTCAAAATGTTTTTATTCATGAAATGTTTGTACATAATTTAATTTTCCTAACCCTCAAACTGGACTGAGCGCCCGTGTCATGGAGGTTAGTTCCTTCCAATGACTAAAATTAGAATGTCGTACATCAGTTAATAGGACTACAATTTCATATATTTGTGACTTTTATTTAAGTGCTTTAATTTACTTAACTTAGTTAGTTAGAGAAGTCTATAAGTTAGTCACAGAAGTAAGTTAGTTAGAGAAGTCTATAAGTTAGTCACAGAAGTAAGTTAGTTAGAGAAGTCTATAAGTTAGTCACAGAAGTAAGTTAGTTGGAGAAGTCTATAAGTTAGTCACAGAAGTAAGTTAGTTAGAGAAGTCTATAAGTTAGTCACAGAAGTTAGTTAGTTAGAGAAGTCTATAAGTTAGTCACAGAAGTAAGTTAGTTAGAGAAGTCTATAAGTTAGTCACAGAAGTAAGTTAGTTAGAGAAGAAGCTTAGTCAGCTGAGCTGCAGGCGCTACGACGAAAAGATCTGACAAACCTCAGCCTAAACTTAGAAAAGCAGTTACAAAACGAATCCGCTCTTATCCTGGCAACATAATTATCTCTTAATGGTAGTGACGTCATTCTAGCGGTAAAAGTAATATTTCCCGAGGACATTCAGGATAAACAGGCTTCTTTGTCCGGATAAATCAGCGGGAAAATACGTCTTTTCGAGCCTTGTAAGCCGGGTTTTGGGCATATTTTTGTGTTTGTGACAATTAATTATATTTGTTTGGATTTGTTTGTAGCAAATACTACAAATAATTACTGCACCGTCATCGTATAGTATAGTACCATTACGATATCCTTTATATTAGTATTAATATCTATAATTTAATTCTTAATTTGACGTTTATCACACTTTCGCGGACATTTAAATTATATTATATAGGTAGGTACTAGCTGTCCCGGTAAACCTTGTTTTGTCTCACTTAGGGCAGGGTACAGCGCCATCTATTGATTACTTACTCAACCCAGTCGAAAGGTATCGACATCTGTTAGAACCATTTGGAGTTAACAGATAATTGTGACTGTCAAATAATAACAGACAATAATTAGCAATAAATTAAAATTGCGACTATAATTTGAGATTTAAACTATCTCAAGTTGGATCGAACTGCACATGGTGTGCGAATTTTATTATAATCGGTTAAGTGGTTTAGGAGTCCATTGAGGACAAACATTGTGACACGAGATTTATAATATATTAAGATTAGCTTTAAGACATATCACATATCCACTGTAAATGACGTACCAAAAATAATGAATGTTATTATGGTTAATAAAACATCTAAATCTAAATCTGATTCATTTACGAAATCCTTTCCCACCAATATTACAAAAGCGCAAGTCTGTGTTTCTGTATGTTTATATGTTGTTCTTCCTCGCGTATATCTCTCTCCTCGTGAGAGAAGGCTCCGAGTCCCAGCAGTAGAAACCGTATAGTGGGCTGCTTATGTATTCCTCATTATTACCCATACAGAGGTGAATTGGTTAAAGAAACCCTAAATATTAAACGTCTTTTAAAACTTTACAGACATACGATTAATTCAAATCTAGGTTTTATTTCCAAGAACTAGAAGATTAACTAGCTTAGCTATTCACAGTTAACTATAATTATAGTATTGCCAACTAACTTTGAGACCTCTAATAGCGAAAGTACGTCTTAATCAAAGTTACTTCTTAAGTGGCAAAGTAGCGAAGCGAACCTTTAAACTCATACTCGAGTATTAACCTATAAATAACATGTCGTCAGATCTTGTAGGTAATAGTTACCGCCAATTAGAAGGTTCCGGGTTTGATTCCAAGCACGGCCAATATATTTGTGCAGAACTAAATTTAAACCGATTCTTTGGGCGCGATTTCGACCCACTTTAAACGGCCAGATTTCGTTCAAACTTTGTAGATTTATTGAGGACCGATGACAATACACTAATTTGATAAAGTTATTTAATTTTTTTGTATGTTTGTTTGTAATCGACTTCTTTGGGCGCAATTTCGACCTACCTAAAACGGCCAGTTAAGCGTGTTTTTTTAGTTTTTTTAAACTATTATTATTTTTATTCATTTTCGATCCTAAGCCGCCTTAACTAAAGTTGTTACGTCTTAACTCATTTGTTATGAACTCAGAATGCTACTATCATTTCGTGTAATTGTTTTAGTTTGATGTTGCTAATTGTTGTTCTCGGTAAAATATTGGTTAACTTCTGTGTTGGTAGTTGTACTTACTTTAAAATACGGTCGGGTTGCAGTTGCGAAGAAATAACTTGGAATTGTTGGGTTGCGTGGTTGCTAAACTCTGACACGGATTTATTAAGAAAGACATAAAATTATATATTGTGCAGACAAAAATACACATATAAAATTATACAATTGCATATTATTTCTAATAGCCTATGTTACTCGGAGATAATGTAGCTTACCAACGTTGAAAGGATTTTTAAAATTGGTCCAGTAGTTTCGGAGCCTATTCGCGTCAAACAAAAAATCAAACTTTTCCTCTTTATAATATTGGTATAGATGGTATAGATAATTATTTATTGACCTCATAAAAATATGATTTTATTTACAAATAACTATTACAGAAATAACAATTGAAATGCTTTATACAAACTCAAAGACAACAAGTAAAATCAAAACACTACAATTTAAATTATGGTAAGCTCAACTAGTTGTTTTGTCTGTGGTTCAGAACGTGCCGTCTCTTTCTGGCCACCTAAGATGAAAAGAGACGGGGCTTCTTTAAATTTAGTTTAGTCGTGTGTGCCGCTGAATCGCCACCAATGGCTTGTGCAATTTTTTAACTTTGTCGTCATATCTTACCCTGCAAATATTTAATCAATATTTTAATTTATAATTACATTGTGTGTGTGTGTTTTTAAATTACTATTTTGTGCCATTGTTTTGTAAAAATTAATCGATAAATGTTAAATGTATTTTATAATTAATATGGGTCCTGGTAACCTGAATTAAATAAAGTTATTATTATTAATATTAAGTTAGTTAAAAACATTAATAATTAAGCCATTCAATAAAGAAACAATGCAAAAGATAAACACAGAAGCTTACTTTTAACAACCAGGAAAGAATAACCAACTCGACAAAGGGTGGAGGTTTATTGTTGATGCATTCTTTATGAGATCCTCCGACACAAAGGACCGGAAGAGATTCCGGTCTTATTAACTGTGTCATCAAGGCCTTAATTACTTTCTTTGGTGGATTTTTCACGGTTGAAAAAACGTTATTGGAAAAGGGATAAAATTGTCGAGGGTTTCGGTTTTTTGTCTAGCCTTAAATAAAAAGGTTTTCACAAAAAAAAAACTTTTAAGGGTTGTGTTTTATAAAGTACAATATAGATTTCACCGTTTAACCTTTTTTATTATGATGAGGCTTGCGCTTGACTACAACTCTCTTGATGTTAAGTAACAATGCGGTTCACTCTCGCGCTGAAGACATTAAGGTTGTCGTATTTCAGTGGGAACAGGGATTCCTAAAATGAGTTAATTTCAACATTTTCCACGATTTATCATCATCAGCCTATGCTCGCCCACTGCTGGATATAGGCCTCTCCCAAGGCCTTTGACGACCTCGTTGGCGTAATTGTTACCATGCCGGACTGCCCATCAGTAGGTTCCGAGTTCGATTCTCGGCACGGCTATTATCTTTGTGCTGTACTAAAATTTATTGGATGTCGGTCTGGGTGTTAAATATGTATCTACGTAATAAATATGTATGTATGTAGTATATCAGTAGTGTTAGCAACCATAATACGAACTAGAAATGGTTCAGTATGGGGTTGACCAGCCGTGTGTATGAAAAAGGCACACCATTTATAATTTCGCTATTAATGAGTTAGTTTTTGAATTTAAGTTAGTTATTTTCCATACTTGCTTAAATTGATAATGTGTTAGTGATTCGGTCAATACTAAGTAATAGAAAACTCATGCCACTTTTTTTGCGCTGTGTTTGTATGTATAATGAAAAAACTGTAAGTTCAATATTTTGTCCTCTCATCTCCTTAACAGAAACATTATAGGTCAAGCGTAAGTTGGCATGCACCCAGCTTGCAATCTTGCTCATTCTTTTTTCACATTGTAAAATAACGGAGCGGAACTGGTTTGAAGAGTCTGAATGGGAATGGCTTCTCTTATTGTCACACTTTTCGATTAACAAACTATACTACAGCTTTTGAATTTACATCATTAATAAAATATATTTGAACATCTTTATACCTACAAACATCCATAAAGTTTAAACTTTTTCCCATGATTAATTTTATTGTTCATTGTGGTTTTATTGTACACTGTTCGTCAACTTCTGTGGAAAATAAACCAACCTCTTCCATTTATGCTACAAAATGGAATTTTGCTTCACAAATAATTTATTATATTTTTGACATCCATAGCAAATATATGAAATTTGGAAGACAAATATTAGGAAACATACGGCTAGTTAACCCCATTCTATACTTTTTCTAGTTTGTATTATGGTTGCTAACACAACCGATATGCTACAAATGCACACATAAAAACCTATATACTACAAATACACACATAGATACCTTTTTATTTATACATATTGAACGCCGCCAGTGTAAAAGCACCCTTGGACTTTTTATAAAATACACAAGTAGTGAATTATTGAAATTCGCACTTCACTGAACTTTTCTTTCAGGTGATTTGTGGAACGATGTCTGTTTCAATCGAAACACAGATTTGTAGATTCTTACTTAAAGTCTTTCTAGTTGCTTTTTTAAGATGTAGTTTATCTTTAGAAATGGTTCTAGTGGAATGTTTTTTGTGATACCATATTATATTTTTTTTATTGTTTAGTGTCTTTGAAGTTTTTAAACTTTGAATGATTGAAAAAGAAAATGAAAATTTGATGGAAAAAGAAAATTTACTTCCTAAGTACACTAGTAATATAAGATTTTCGTTAATCTATATCATCAATATTATAAAGAGGAAAAGTTTGATTGTTTGCTTGTTTGACGGGAAAAGGCTCCAAAACTACTGGACCGATTCTAAAAATTATCTCACCGTTGGCAAGCTACATTATCCCCGAGTAACATAGGCTATATTATATTGTTTCTTTTTACAACGTGAATTATTTTATAGCCCGTGCGAAAACGGGAGTAGGTTATATTGCATAGCTAGTTTAATTATGTATGTATTAGAAATATAGTAACAATTTAAATTATTAGCTCATACAAACTTATATACTTATAACTAAATATTTAGTATACTTCCGCTATGATCTAAAACCAAATAAAGAAGCCTAAGAATATGTATATAAATGTAGGTACCAAAAAACTTTATCAAATTGAAAAAAAAAATCAAGTACCTAAAACCAATTATCGAGCAATTTTCTTTTTGTAAATTAACCATCGCCTTTTGAATTAAGAAAATCCCCGCATATTATATGTCAAAATATATGCATCCGGGAAGATTATAATATAAAAGTATGAAATTTCTTATAAAATTTCACACGGCAATTCCCGAGAAGCCTGCACGTGTATTTTGTTTCCATTAGCAAAGTGAAAAGGACTTACTTGAATGCACCACAGGCGAGAATTTCAAATTTTGTTGCGCATCCCATCTTGTATGTAGAAAATATTCAAATGTTATTACGTAGCTCAGTTAACAGCTACGGTAAATATTTTGTATGTGTTCTAAATACAAACTTTAGAACATGAATGTTATTTAACCAATCAACGAATTGGAAAAGACGCCGACAACTTATTTATAAATTCACTAGCAGATCGTCCCGGCTTCGTACGGGCTCTAAAATAATCTATGTTGCAAAGAGAAACTAAATATTATAGACTATGCTACTTGGGGATAATGTGGCTTCTCAACAATTTTATAATCGGTCGGTAATAGTTTCGGAGTCTATTCGCGTCAAACATACACCCAAAATTTTCTTCCTCATATTCTTCCTTCTTATATATAAAATGTTCATGCCACTATTACCATACTCCTCCGATACGGCTGGACCGATTTTTACCAAATTTTATATGCGCATTCAGTTAGGTCTGAAAATTGGCTACAATCTATTCTCCACACCCTTAATTGATAAGTGTTCTTTACCCTTAATTTTTCAATGAATAGTAATAATTTATAAGGCAAAACAACGTTTGCTGGGTCAGGTAGTATTGGTATAGATATTTGATTTTTTTTAAGACACAGTCGGTCTATTTATTTTTTACACGGAACCCTTTTGGAAATAGGGTTAATCAGATCCTAGAAAAATACGATTCAGTAATTTCGTTTGTTTATCGCAAGCTAAGTAGGTACCAATAAAACCGAGTAACTTAAGACCATCAAAATGTACGATGTTCCTAAAAGGGAACAATAAAGTTAATCTTCTCAATAAAGCATTCATCATTGAAGCTGATTATTAGAAAACTTGAAGCGATTTCTTTCTGTAAAGCAAAGTTTTTACTTCAAAGGTTTTTCTCTGAAATTGGGAGAAGATTTTTGTCGACAACAAAGGGATTCGATTATGCCAGAGAAAGGGAGCAAGCGAGAGTTTTACTCGAAAGGGTTAGAGTACATTACATAAGCGGAGCGATTTGTTATCTCGTCTTTATAAAAATTAAATTACTGTAGTTAGTTTGTTTGTTCCATACCTAAAAAGTAAAAACGGGACTCTATTACTAAGACTCCGCTGTCTATGTGTCTGTGTCCAGGCTGTATCTCAGAAACCGTAATAGCTAGAAAGCTGAAACTTTTATTAGATATGTAACTTTCGTGCTACTTTAATAACAAATAGGTACTAAAACTAAAAAAAACTAATAAAATAATAAGGAGGAGGGGGGTTAGAATATACGTGTTTTTTCGTATTTTTAGCTATATGTATATCAATAATGGGAGCTGCTAGACACTTAAAATTTTCAAAAAATATATAAATGTACATTTGCTACCAAATTAAATTAAATTATAAAATTTTAAAAAATTAATAATTAAGGGGGGTTCCCATGCATCACTGGTATAGAACCCTTCATGCGCAAGCCCACCTCGCACTTGAACAATTTTTTTTTTATTACTGAAACAGTACTTGGTAACTTTTGTCCATACCGTAGAATGGTAGCACTTGTAGCTCGACTATCTAAGATGATCTGACGCGATCGTCGAGTTAAGGCAAAGATCGATGTAGACAGTCTTTGGATGAGTTTTGAAAGCAACATTTTCATCAGGCCCTAACATGGATCGGATGCCACGTTAGATTATAGGTCCCGGCATTTAAGTCTTAGTACAAGCAGCCGGTCAGAGGGCTTCGAGCGGCTAAAAAACCTTTCTGAGACCGTCCGCTGTTTCTCATCACCCTGTTACTACCCTAGAGAAATTTTCGTCCGAGATTGCACGCGCTGTTATCAGGATTCTCATTATGTGTCTTGTTGCGTATTTATTCCAGGCCTCGGCAAACACTTGCCGTTCCAGGTTTAAAGTACTTCTGTACGCAACGACGAAACGATACGACTTTTTTTTAAATACAAAATAGAAATCGTTGAATATGGGGCTAAACAGCCGTGTGTGAAATGTGTCCAAATATTTATTTATCTTTTACTTCTAATCTATCTGTTTATCAATATCTACACTAATATTATAAAGTTGAAGAGTTTGTTTGTTTGAACGTGCTAATCTCTGGAACAACAGCTGGTGTGATTTGAAAAAATATTTTTGTGTTGAATAGGCCATTTAACGAGGAAGGTTTTAGGCTATATAATATCACGCTGCAACTAATAGGAGCGAAGAAACAAAAAAAACGACCTACATGCAGACGGAGTCGCGAGCAACAGCTAGTCTTCTTCTTCTTTCTTATAAATAAATTTCCATGTCACAATGTTAGTTACCGTACTCCTCCGAAACGGCTTGACCCGATTTTTACCAAATTTTATATGCGTTATTAGTAGGTCTGAGAATCGGCTACTGTTTATCTTTTATACACCTAACTGATAAGGGTTGCGAACCCTTAAAAATATTTTTTTATAATTTTTTGACATTATTTTTTATTTATTTCATTTTTTATAACGTTGCATTAAAAATACTCAACAATTTTACTTTTTTATTACCAACCTCTATTTTGTAATGGCCATTTTAGTAATTTTATCATTTTTCATCCCGCTTGATAACCGATCAATTATAGTCTTTTCAACTGTATGGCAAAACAACGTTTGCCGTGTCATCTAGTTTATTTATACATACATATATTATGGTTAACAATATTGAACTGTACATTCTGTCTTTCAAAACAAGTAAATAAAATAATAATTAAACGAATTACATTATAATGTCACTTTACAGTCAATTTCTTAAATAAAAATAATAATGAAAAGATAGTGTCACAAACAAAAAAAAGGCAGGACAGCCCGCCCGCAAGAAGTGGGTCATGACGTCATAAGTAGCGTTTAGTGTATTTAGTCTAAAAATACGCTGAAATATAACGTTTTATATTAAATAGTCAATCATTAAATTAATCAACACTTAAGAGCCTGGCAATTGTCTGTGGAGTTTTTCCTGGGTAGTTCTATCTTCGGCCAAATCCTACTATCCTCCAAAAGTATTTGGTAAAAGAATTTTGCAAAAAAAAAAATTGCTAAGAGAACTAAGTTGGTAGAATAATATTTACATAATTATTAAATGCGAAACTTGTGAGTTAGTGGGTATGTATATAACTTTTTCACGCTTAAACGGCTAAAACAATTTCGATGAAGTTTCGTATGAAGTTATTCTGGATTAATGCGGATAACACCACAGATAAGGCTAGTCAAATAGCTAGCTCAAATTTGTGTAAAGTAGTTTAGTGTTAATTTGTATTGTTTAATAATAAGTTTGGTTTTTCTGATGTTATTTATGTCGTATCTTTATGTGTGTTTAGGTAATCTGGGGTGGCTGATTTGGTTACAACTGTAATGCTCTCTCCATGATATGTACGAGTATATATAATAAATAAATAAATAATCCTACCATACTAATACATATAATCAATGCGAAAGTTTGTGTGTGTGTGAGTATGTTTGTTACTTTTTCACGCTCTAACGGCTGGGCCTATTTTAATGAGATTTTATATATAGATAGGTTAGACCTTGGATTAACACATACGCTTCTTTATATCCCAGACTAACTTCTTTAGTCCCGGATTAACGCGAATAACGCCACAGGGCACGGCTAGTAGTATATAAACGATTGAGAGCCGAGTTTGTTGGTTTATTATCAACCCCTAACTAACTAGTTAACTTACCGTTGCCATAGCAACCGCAAGTTAACTGATAACCACACGACTCCAGAATACTCCGTGTTATCTCGCAAGATAGTGAAATTTATATTGTTTCACAAATTACTTTGCGCCGTTTCTTTGCAAAGAGTTTAACAAACTTTTGCTTTTGAAATTAAATTTTCTTGAGTTTTTACTTTGTTACAAACGTTGTTAGTCGGCTGGGGAGTTTTTTGGGGCGGATTAATTAATTAGATTGTTTAGCATCTGTTTAGATAAAATTTCAAGTGGGCTTTGTAGTAATTTTGCTGGGCGATTAAGTTTTAGGGAGTTAGGTAAGGTTTCATTTGCAAGGAAGAAGGGCAAGGGGCCGACCGGCAAACCGTATGGACACATTTCACCCACGGCAGGTTAACTTAATACTGAACCATTTTTAGTTTGTGTTATGGTAGCTAACACAACTGATATACTACATATACATACATACATATTTTAAACCGATACATATTTAACACCAAGACCCATAGCCAACAAATTTAGT
Source organism: Mellilla xanthometata (assembly GCA_035578125.1). Classification (NCBI taxonomy): domain Eukaryota; kingdom Metazoa; phylum Arthropoda; class Insecta; order Lepidoptera; family Geometridae; genus Mellilla; species Mellilla xanthometata. Next base: position 2,256,236 of record JAPUBQ010000020.1, read on the forward strand.
TGCAATCACAAAGATATTGGCCGTGCCGAGAATCGAACCCGGAACCATTAGATTAGCAGTCCGGCAAAGTGACCTTTACGCCAATGAGGTTGTCGATTTGCTGTGCCCACCTAGAGGGATAAGGCAGAGAAGAAGAAGAAGACGGTAAGGTTTTTTTTGTAAATAAGATAGAAAGTGGTTTCTTTAAAGTATAAAGAAAGGTTGGCTAATTGTCGTAACGTTATTAGAGTTACAGTTTATTTAAAGAGGTTACTCCAAAAAAACAAATATATGTAAGAAGAAATTTTATACTAAATTAAATATATATATCATTTTGTAAAATTGTTTATAAACATTATCCTTAGAGTTACCTTTTTCATTGTTTTAGTGCTTATTTTACTTATCTGTGTGTATTTATTTTCCAGATTTTTCAGGGCGCGTGTTAGTGACACTGGCTTAAGATAGACTATGCCTAGTCTGGAATAACTTGCTCTCTCCTCGACTACCGGAACACAATGTTAGGTGGTTGGCGACAGATTGTTTTTTTTTTAAACAGATAGTTTAATGAATAATATTTGAACTGCTTGACAAAATTTGAATACAACCTCATACCTCATTTCAATCTATAGCCAGCCATATAATGTTCTGTCATCCAAAAGCTTTTAAATTGTTGGCGCATGAAAATGAAATATGCAAAGGACTTTCCACGTAGCGGTTTCTCAAAGACTTCGATTAATTCAAAAAGCACTTTAAACCCTTGTGTGGAAACATTAAGGTTTTCGGAGTTATGTGTGATTGTCTGCAAATTTGACGACCTCGTTGGCGTAAAGGTTACCATGCCGGTCTGCTAATCAGAAGGTTCCGGGTTCGATTCCCGGCCCAGTCAACATCTTTGTGCTTAACTAAATTTGTTGGCTGTGGGTCTGGGTGTTAAATATGTATTTATATATAATATGTATGTATGTATATTATGTAGTGTATCAGCTGTGTTAGCAACCATAATACGAGCTAGAAATGGTTCAGTATGGGGCTGACCAGCCGTGTGCGAATGTGAACAAAAAAAAAAAAATAATTGGAGAGAAAATATCTCAAGATATAACAATGTTCTTGTTTCGTAAATACCAGTGAAATATGTTAAAATATTAATGATTTATTCCATTTAAATTAATTACATCGAAATGCTCTCTCAAAACAAGCAATCAAGCAATCCTATATATATTTGCCAAACAACTGATATTTTTTTTTATGAGGAAGTCATTATCTAAGGTTTATATAGAGAGAAAAAAAAAACACGGAAATATTGTCAAGTGCATGCTTGAGCATGAAGGGTTCCGTATATTCTTTATCCATAATCTAAAAAATAAAACACTTTTTTGTATGGGGCACCCTTTAAACTTTATTACAATAAAAAAGCTTTTATTTCCCAAAATAAAATTACATGTCAGATTTTTATTTAATTTTTAAAAAACTATGCAAAATACAAATCATTTATTGATAACACCAAAGTTACAAGTCAAATAATATAATATCAGTACAAAAGTATATGATATGTATCCATGTCAATTTTCGATTACATTCTAGTACTATAATATCATTACAATAGTATATATAAATTGTGTGATCGTAAGGTTTTCAATGATCTCTCCAAACGGCTGGTGGACAGAACCAATGACCCAAGAGCTGGCGCTTACCTCGGGCAACGTTTAAGCTTGGCGATCCAGCGAGGTAATGCTGCCAGCATTTTAGGCACTTTACCCGCGGACACAAGCTTAGGCATGGTTTGTTATTTGTAATTTAGGGTTTAAATTTTTAATTATTTTGTAGTGTTAGTATAATTAAATTTTATTTATCTTGCTAATAAAAAGATAAAACGAGCGATGCAAAATCAAAACTTTGTGATATAATTTATTTTATTTTCTAATTACTTCTTACTTAAATGTAAAATAAAAATGTCTGAAAAGCGTAATCACTAAGCAATTACTGTAAATCAATTGTTTTATTAGTATTATGTTTTATTTGTTATACTGTCTTGTTTAAGTTTATTTGGTTGAATTGAACTACTTAGATTCAGGCCTTGCCTAGTTAAGTAGTCACAAGAAAATATTATGTAATCTAGTAATAAGTTAGTAAATAAATATTTTTCAAATAACTTATTGACTCAGGCGTTACTTTGCGGAAATCCATTGTAAATAGAAGACAAAATTAAATATTTAGTGTACTTCCGCTGTGATCCGACAAGTCGAGAGTCACTCGACTTGTCGTTCGAAGAGTCAGCATCTCCTGATGATATCTTGAGGTTAGGCGAAACACGTGTAGAGTTAAGAATTTCCCAATTGTGATAGGTAACGTTAATCTTAATTAATCTTAGTTAATTTTTCCTTTCCTTGTCCTAATTTGGATTTTGAATCACGGCGGAATTACACTAAATATTTAATTTTATCTTCTATTTAAATATTTTTCATTTTCATTAATTTCAACTTTCCAGTAAGCAAGCTGTTAAGATGTTAAATATATTTTTTCCCGACTGTAATATATCTAAATCTTTTCATCAGAAGAAAAAATCCGTCCAGGGCAAAAAACGCATCAGCGCAACGCAAGCCCTATTATCCTAAAAACGGTATAAAACTCGTTTGTAACAACCCTATCGCGATCAAAGTACGATGTTTACAAGTCAGGGTCATCCATCAACGTCCGACGTAGGGTTGTACGGAAATACAACTCAATTTATTGACTTCACATATGGATTTTCTTATGCCAAGAAGTTTTATAAAATCTTCAGAAAGCTAAGATAACAGCTCAGTTGGGCGTCCAGCCGCCTAACGTCCCATGTCGTAGGTTCTATCCCCGACAATAAGCTCGAGCATTAAAAAAAAAAAAAAAAAAAATAAGGGTGGGTCCCATACAATAATGGTACGGAACCCTTCTCATGCACAAGCCCAACTTGCACTTGGCCAAATTTCTATATAATATAAAATAATAACACTTGATATAACTAAAGCTTTTTTACCTGACAGCGAAAGGGGATTAATTGTCTTTTCGACCCTAATTATCTTCGATCTACAATCAAAATTGCTAAATTCGTGAAAAAATGAAAATTTGTGTCTTTTTTTTTTTTTTTTTACGTGAGGAAATGCCCAAAAAAAACGCATGCCCACCACACCCGGGGAGGTGGGTGGGGTATGTCGGGCTCGATGCCAGAAGGGCATCACTACCGACTAAAACCTCACGATGGCCTCCTCACCGGAAAGGGCGGGGTGAGGTTCCGCTTCTCGCATTAACCCACCACCCCGCCCACCTCGGCTAGCCTGCGAGAGACTCCTCCTCAGGGGATTACTCCCCTTGCAGTGCACGTAGTGCACCGCAACCACCTCGGGGACCGTGAGTGCAATGGGCGCCGGACAACCCCGGTCCGACGTCCTAGGTCCCCCTCGTGACGGGTCAGGTCTGTGGCCCCGTCTCATGCCACTACGGCCGCAGAGAATAGGGAAAGTGGTAGTCTCCGGTTACCACTCCCTTCTCCCTGCGGCCCCACCGCGTCCGCCATCAACGGTGGCGACCCCGTCGAGGCCGCGGCAGGTAGGAAGAGCGGCGCACCGTAATACCGACACTTCTCTCCTGCCGCGGCCCCACACCTTCAGCTGCGGTGCCTCCCTATCCACACTGCAGTCCGCCTCAGTTGCGAAACCCCCCCGAAACGAGGTTCCGCAACCTACTGGTGCCACTCCATCAAGAACTTGCGTACAGGGATTACAAGTGTAGGGAGTGGCCCGCCTCAGGGACCCTCTTCGCTTCACCGTGGGTGACCAGGCCACGGTTACTGAGCCCCCCCGCCTCGACAATGCGGGGCTCCTCGGGGGGGGAGAAGTACCACCTGGGGAGTACCACCTGTACCACTACCATATATATGACACTATATCTTAGCTCATATCAAAAGAGGTAGATTTGAAAATACTGACAGTTACTTCCATTATTTTTAATCGGTCCACAAACTTACTAATCCATGATTTTGAACGAATGTTTTCATAATTCCATAAAGGTTTCTCGCAGTTTTTATTACTTCACCTTTCTCGAAGGCCAGGATCAAGATTTGGGGATTATTTATTGCTACGTGTGAAAATTCCTAAATATTATTTACAGGAAATACGGGTGGGTCGTAAATTTACACTAACACCAAAGAACGAGTTCTTTGTACAGAGTTATCTTTAAAAAAAACTTTTAATGGATTTTGATGATATATGGTGTGAAGATAGGTTAGACCTTTGATTAACACATAGGCTATTTTTTAATCCGAAAACAATTGGTGTTCACGTGGGATACGCAAATAACTTTAAAATCTATGTTACTCCTTTGCTCTCCTACGCTTGAACCAATTGTGATGAGATTCTATGAATATAGTTTAGACCTTGGATTATCACATAGGCTATTTTTTATTACAAAAACAATTGTGTTTCCCGTGGGATACGCAAATAACTTCAAACTCTATGGTTCTCCTTTACGCTTCTACGCCTGGACCGATTGTGATGAGATTTACTATGAAAATAGGTTAGAACTTGTATTAACACATAGGCTCTTTTTTATCCTGGATTAACATTTTTTGTCCCGGATTAACACGGGTAACATCGCGGGATGCAGATAGTTAATATAAGAAGTGATAAAATTACAGTTGCTAAGTAGTACTGTTTGTAGTACTGTTGCTAAGAAGTACTACTGTATGCAGGTCTAGATGAACTAAGACCGCCCTTAACTGGTTTTTGTTTAAGTTGCCAGTAACCCAGTATAATAGGTAATACGTGTATTACTGGATTTCACGGATATGGGATCCGCATAGTACATCTGGTCGTGATTTTATGCTCATACTTGGATTTATATAGTGGTAGGCTGTCTTTGGAATAATATTTATTTATTTTATGCTCATTCTTTGATTTAAATAGTGAAAGGCTGTTTTTGGAATAATATTTATTTATTTTTACACGCTTTTTATTAGCTTCACTTGTATGTTTGTTTGTAACCGACTTCTTTGGGCGCGATTTTGACCCACTTTAAACGGCCAGATTTCGTTCAAACTTTGTAGATTTATTCTCAGAAAGCTTTTATTAAGAAGTCGAGATTGTATGAGTTAAGACAATGTATTTTTTGTATAGAATACAAATTTAAATTGTAATTGCTTCATTGACATGTATCAGTTCCGTGAAAGAATTTTTCAAATCGGTCCAGAAGTTTCGGAGTCAATTCGCGTCAAACAAACAAACAAAAAATCAAACTTTTCCTCTTTATAATATTGGTATGGATGGGTAGGTTTGCGTTAGACTTCAGCTTGCCTGGTGGAAAGATGGCTTACCTCTAGAAGATATTATCTACTTCGAAAATAATTTATGCAATCAATTTTGACAACCTTAATGGAGTAAGTTACCAGCCGGACTGCCAACCTGAAGGTCCCGGGTTCGATTCTATGGCCAACATCATTGTGATGAACTAAATTGGCTGTCGGTTTGGGTGTTAAATATATGTATAATAGCTGACCCAGCGAACGTTGTTTTGCCTTATCACAAGGGTATGGAAAATAGATAGTATCCGATTCTCAGACCTACTGAAAACGCATATAAAATTTGGTAAAAATCGGTCAAGCCGTCTCGGAGAAGCACTGTAACTAACATTGTGACATGTAAATTATATATATTATTAGAAATATATGTATCGATTTAAAGTATTTACATATGTATGTATATGTACTCGTAGTATATCAGTAGTGTTATCTAATACAAACTATAAATGGTTTTTAAGTAGGGGCTAACCAGCTGTGTGAAATGTGTCCTAGTATTTATTTATTTATTAAAAATATTGCATGAAAAAATTAAAAAACGAGTGTGGCTCGGTATAACGCCTGCTTTTCAATCAGACGGCCCCTGGTTCGATATCGGTCCTACATCAATGATTTGTTTTCCAAGTTATGTGTGGATTTGCACTCGCTTTACTGTGAAGGAAAACATCGTGAGGAAACCAACATGTTTGAGGACCATAATATCCGAAGACGTGTGTTATCCGCCAACCCGCACTTGGCCAGCGTGGTGGATAGATCCTATATCTCTCTTCTTGTGAGAGAAAGCCCCGAGTCCCAGCAGTGGGAACGTTTAGTGGGCTGCTTATGCTTATGAAAATATTTATGGACAATTTCGCTGGCCTTATAAAAATATTCATGAAATACGCAGTTACGTTTCACCACCTCGTAATGTTATTTATGTAAAAAAATGTGTCGAACTCAATTATAAGATTTCAAAGTGGCTCCCAAATGGAATTTATGAAAGATGGCTACTTTTTACTCGACGAATATCAGTCTCTCTATTCTGTGGAGCTCCTTTAGAAATTAAACCTGACGGCAACGAAGATTTGGGGTTCCGTTGGCTAAAATTAAAACCCACACGATTTTTTACATGAAATTGGCTAACGCTTGATCATAATTCACCGTCTTCTTCTTCTTCTTCGTATGAGCTAAGTGGCTCAGCTCTGGTGTCGAGAGTTTTCAAGCCGCCCAAAGGCCTCTGACTTGACTTAACGACTGCTTGTACTAAGACTAACAGAGCTGAGACCTGTTACCTGAGACGAGTCATCTGACCAACGGTAGCGCTCAGATAAAATGCCACTTGAAAAATGACAGTCTTGTGCATGGTCACCCATCTAAATACTGTCCGCATCGGCAGTTGCTTAGCTTCGATGATCGCGTGATTTAGCTAGCTAACTAAGTTAAAGGCTAGTTTGGTGGCTTAGAACTCTCAACACTAGAACCTGGGCCCTTACTATACCTTACAAATAAGATTAAGAAGAACCATAATCCGAAAAGTAGGGCTAACTTCGCTCCCATATTTTTACATTTCTTTTGCGTATTCCAGTTTTCCTCGAGATACGATTTGTCTGTTATAATTTTCAACTGCCTCATAATTCCGTCTTATTTTTGATACTGTTTACGAAGCTATGAATAATTTTTAGATTTCCTTTGTTGGTTTTAACAAGGTTTTATGTAAATATTGTATTAGTACTTACTTCCTGAGTATGAATGTTGATTGATGTAATTTTAATAAGTTGTCTTGTATTTACGGTAAAATATACGGTTACCTATTTTCCTTTTATGAAACTTCCAGATTTTGCAAGGTCATAAATAAGCTTAAATAAAAATTAGCCGTATTTTTCCGTACCATTGTTGTATTCCATACAAGAATGGTACGGAACCTACCTTATACCTTTACCCCTTAAATATTTATTTTATTTAAGTTAATGTACAAACAGTTTACATACCGAGAAATTTTTTGCTTTCTACATGCTACCGTTATTGATATATAGCAAAAAATACGAAACAAACACCTTTACTGTATGGGGACCCCACTTAATATTTTTATTTTTTTATTTTTAGTATTGGTTGTTATAGCGGCACAAGCAATACATATCTTGTGGAAGTTTCAGCTTTCTATCTATTACGGCTTCTAAGATAAAGCCTGGAGACAGACAGACAAAGATCGGAGTCTTAGTAATAGGGTTCCGTTTTTACCTTTTAGGTACGGAAACCTAAAAAGACAAGTATTTAGGTACATGTACTTGACGTCACTGCAGCCATGGCCGCTGGTTGTTTCCTTGCGCATCAGATCTCGCTTGCTATACAGCGCGGGAATGCTGCCAGTGTTCTAGGTTCTCTGCAACGGCCACCACCTGAATTTAGATCAAATTTTCTAAATTTTCGTGTTGAGTCTCTCTTTTTTGTGTAGTGAGATATTGTAATAGCTGGGTTTTTTTTTACCGTAAATCAATAGTCAAAATACTTCAAAACATACTTTTCCCTTAAGATTAAAAAAAATCAACCATCCGTTAAAAATATATTTTATAGAAAAAATGTTGAAATGGTTAGAATTGTTAACTGTTTATTACTTTGTGTTTACTAAGTACATAAAAATCATTTATAAAAATTAAGTATCTTTACACACTATTCTTATTGTTTTTTAAGATTTATTTGAAGAAATATACTAAAAAAAAATAGAGACTTAACAATTTTCACATATCATTTGTCTTCCAAAATTTTTATTTGTTTGAAAAATTATTTAACTCAAGTACCTACTCTTCATCAAATATTTATTCATATAGCACTGTTTTTATTAATAAATAAAATGTGAAAACAATGTTTCTCAGACTGGTATTGTCAACCAAAAAACCCTATATGATACCAATCAAAAGAATTCCGTATTAAAAAGAGAACACTAGACAAAGTAATTCTCACTAGAAACCTCATAAAAGACCAAATATATAAAGCAAACTCATTTCCCCCGTACATAACACCTCATATCGCGTAATAACAAGTAATTTGGAGTAATTTCAACTATATTGTGAGAGGTATAAAGAATTCTATCAACATGGAATTTGAGCCTATTCACCGCGCTTAAGGTGTTTTTGAGGTCAGAGTGAGGGCGATTTATAAAAATAATCCAACTAATATTATAAATGCGAAAGTTTGTGTGTAAGTGTGTATGTTTGTTACTTCTTCACGCTCAAATGGCTGAAACTGAGTTTGATGAAATTTGGTTTAAAGGATTGATAGGTTGGATTTAACACAGGCTACTTTATATCCCGGATTAACTTCTTTTTTTCCCGGACTAACCGGGTAACACCGTTGGAAGCAGCTAGTTTAAAATAAAAAAGAAAGAAATTTTTAGTTTGGTTCTCTATACAGTCTTTGACTGGGTCATAAAATAAATTACTTAGTCATTTTTGGAATGCTCTATAACATTATGTGAGTTACTGTTATAAATCGCCTCGTACAAATTCGAGTTTAAATTTATCAAATTTTGTAAGAAAGAGACGCCATTGACTTGTAAACTCACATATCTATGAAGCCACTGGTCAAATAGCTTATATTGAAGTCAAAGATTTTTCGTTGGTAAAGGTGTCTCCATCTTGTGACTAAAACATTACATAATCATAAAAACTAATTACTCAATTCTATAAACGCAAGTTGCGTTATCGTAGTTTTTCAATCAAACATTAATTTGTCCTTTTTAGACGACACCAACTCCAAAAATACAAGATAAAAAATCTGTTAATTAAAAAGAAAAATAAATACCTATTAATAGAAAGCTATTCGTAAGGATATATATTTTTGTATTTAGTTTATGTTTTTGATTTTATGTGTAGGTATAAAATTATTTTTCACTTTTTAGTAACAGTTAGTACTCGTATTTATAAAAGCTTTGGTTTTGAAGTCAGCTCTTTGTTTTTTGAAAACTAATTTTAATTTGAAATTTTAATTCATGTTTCAAATTTTAATGAAGTTTATGTATGTGTCTGAATATATCTATTTTTTTTTCTTTCTTTCTACAGAAGAATAAGCATCGCTGCTACTGTAACCACACCCAACTTTTCACCTTTCATAAGAGCTCACAAGCGCCCGTAAATATGACATGACATGCCGACTGGCTGGAAATAAACCATGCAATCTGAACCTGTGTTTGTTGCTGAAATGTTATCAACATCAAAAAAGTAAAGAAAAAATATATTTTACTCGTTTTTTAACGTTTTTTAACGTTTTTAACCGACTTCAAAAAGGAGGAGGTTATATATTCGGCGTGTATGTATTTTTTTTTTTTTATGTATGTTCACCGATTTCTCAGCCATTTGTGGATCGATTCTCAAAATTCTTTTTTTAATTGAAAGAGTATGGTTCTGAATTGGTCCCATTGTCACTAAAACTGGTTCTGATGATGGACTCCCAGGGAAATCGAAGAAAAACCTAAAAAGTTAGGTTATTTTTACGCATGAAGAGAGATTCACGCTCGTTTGGCTGTACTGATATTCATGAAATTTGAGAAGAAAATAGGTAAGACTATGTGTTAACACATACGCTACTTTTTATCCCGAAAATAAATACTATTCCCGTGGGATGCACCAAATAACATATAAATCTTTTTAACTTCTTCACGCTCGAACGGTTGTACTGACATTGATGAAATTTGGAATGAAGATAGGTTAGACTATGTGTTTACACATAGGCTACTTTTTATCCCGAAAATAATTATTGTTCCCGTGGGATGCACCAAATGACACATGACACACTGATTTCGCTAAAATTTGATATAGGGGGTAGACTAGACCTTGTATAACACGAAGGTTACTTTTTAACCGACTTCAAAAAAGGAGGAGGTTATATATTCGACTGTATGTATTTTTTTTTTATCTTAAAAGTCATTGCTATTCCCGTGGGAAGCCCAAATAACTCGATAACCTATTTTACTTCTTCGCGCTCATACGGCAATACAGATTTCGCTCATAAAATTAGCAGCCTGGCTAACAGAAGTAATCTGACGCGAACATCGAGGCTAAGCAACGGCCCATGCGGCCAGTCTTTGGATGGCTAACCATGCACAAGACTTCTATAAAAAAATGTGATATTTTCATCTGGGCGTTACTGTGCTTCGGATAACACGTTAATTTGTTGGGCCTGGACCATACTCTTAGTACAAGCAGGGTTCAAACTAAATCAGGGGCTTGAAAAACCTCTCGACGCCAGAGCTTGGCCACTTGGGTCATACTTAGTGGAAGAAGGAACTGTAAAATTTGATATATTAATAGACAAGACCCTCGAACGGATAAGGAAAATATTTACGCGCTCGCTTCGCTAGGAGTTATCCCGCTTCGTTCGAATTTCCCCCAGGATGTTCTGGGCTTATGACACTCCAAATATTATATAATTTGTGCTGCTTTGAACTTTTTTATGCTCAAACGGTTCGAACAAATACGGTGAAAATTTTTCGCGCTCGCTTTGCTCGCAATTGGTACTAGTACGTTTTGACACAACAAACGTTATGAAATTTGTGCTGCTTTGAACTTTTTTATGCTCAAACGGTTGGGACAAATACGGTGAAAATTTTCGCGCTCGCTTCGCTCGCGTATAGTTCGCTTCGCTCGCATCCAGCTCGATTTGCTCCGAATTGGTTGCCTGCCTGGCACACGCCAAATTTTTTCATCGTGAAGTTTATTGGGCTCTCCATAGCTAAACTTAAACAAAATATCATTACCAACCACTAAAAATGTAAAAATAAAATTGTTTTAAAAAACAAACAACCGACTTCAAAAACACAACTAAAAAGGGAAAAATAATTTTAAGCCTTAATCAAATCAAGAATATATAAATAGAATAGGAGAGTTTATTTCATGTTCTTATAAAAAACTATTTACAATTTTTAGTAATCCTGTATTCTTGAAGTCGGTGCCATCTAATAAGAACAAATTAATGTTTGTTAAAAAAAAACTATTTTCAATTGTCTTTCTTTGCTGGCACCGACTCCAAGAATACAGGATTAGTAAAAATTGTAAATAGTTTTTTATAAGAACATGAAATAAACTCTCCTATTCTATTTATATATTCTTGATTTGATTAAGGCTTAAAATTATTTTTCCCTTTTTAGTTGTGTTTTTGAAGTCGGTTGTTTGTTTTTTAAAACAATTTTATTTCAATATAACACCTATTGTACCTGGTTTCATAGACAATAAATAATTCATTCATTCATTCATTCATTCATTCATTCATTCATTCATTCATTCATTCATTCATTCATTCGAGTTTTCTTCGTCGTATGAGCTAAGTGGCCAAGCTCTGGTGTCGAGAGTTTTCAAGACGCCCGAAGGCCTCTGGCTTGACTTAACGACTTCTTGTACTAAGACTAACAGCCGAGACCTACAAAGGTAAAAGCATAGGCTTCCCGAATCAACTTATTTTAATCCTGAATTAACGTAGGTAACACCGCGGCGCGACTAGCCCAAAATCTCGTGTCACAATGTTTGTCCTCAATGGACTCCTAAACCACTTAACCGATTATAATAAAATTCGTACACCATGTGCAGTTCGATCCAACTTGAGAGATAGGATAGTTTAAATCTCAAATTATAGTCGCTTTTTTTAATTTATTGCTAATTTTTGTCTGTTATTATTTGACAGTCACAATTATCTGTTAACTCCAAATGATTCTAACAGATGTCGATACCTTTCGACTGGGTTAAGTAAGGTTGAGTAAGTAATCAATAGATGGCGCTGCTATGGTAAATCTACGAACGTGTCATATAAGCTACACTATCTATTTTTCATACCCCTAAGTGAGGCAAAACAACGTTTGCCGGGTCAGCTAGTATAATATAATCTTGAACCTTCAAAAGCAATCCAGTCACCTGAGCTGACTATCAGTGAAAACAAGTTCGCAATAAATAACGTCTAGCTGAAGGTACAGTATGAAAACAATATTGCGGGATCCTGTGAAGGTTACGTAACCTGGGGACAATAGGACCCCCATTGTCTGCTGCCTTCTCTAGCGTGTCTCGTGAGATTACGGGGCTTGTCGCCATATTTCAAGAGATTCGGTCTATATGGGGTCGATCTATATACAGGGCAAATGGTAACCATTGAATAGGTATCATATTATAATTTTGTAATAATATTATATTATTTGACTTTTTTTATATTATTTGATTTGTATTTGTAACCAATGAAAATCTCCCGAACCACGTGGGCGTACTAAATAAATAACAAATAAAAGTCTTTATTTCAGGCTAGTTGTACCCATATTCCAAAACAGATGATTTCACATAAGTTAATATTAAATTGTTGACACCGTAGAGGTGTGCCAGTTGGTTAACGGTTACCATGCCAGACTGCTAATATAAACAGAGAGTCCCGGGATCAATTCCCGCCGTTCTAAATATCTTTTCTGAAATTGTAATCTTCCATGCCTGGCGGTCAAAATAGAGGGCCAACTTAATAACACCTATTTTGCAAGAAGTATATGATTTGATTTGACCCTAAAAAGAAAAATATAGTAGTACAAAAAAGTTTTATATTTAAATAATATATTAGTATGTACATACTCGTATACTAATCAATATTTTCATCACTCACAACTCATGTCATCATCAACGTCTCTTTGTCATATCTATAAGTAATAATAATAAATAATAAAAAATATTAGAACTCATTTCACACACGGCTGGTTAACCCCATACTGAACCATTTTGAGATCGTGTTTTGGTAGCTAACACAACTGATAAACTACATATACATGCATATACATATATGCATTCATATAGATACATATTTAACACCCAGACCCACAACCAACTAATTTAGTTAAGCACAAATATGTCGGCCGGGCCGGGCAGGGAATCGAACCCGGTACCTTCTGGTTAGCAGTTCGGCATGGTAACCGTTGCGCCAACGAGGTCGCCGTGTAAGTAAACTCGTATCCGCATTACCCTCCCGTGTAGCGGCGGAATATTCTCGAATGTTCCCGAATGTTGTAATAAAGAGTAACGTACTGAGGCTATTCCGGGCTTTCGACCTAGTGAAGAATATTGCAGAAGATAGGTTGGACCTTGGATTAATACAAAGGCTAGTTTGTAGGTATCTCAAAAACAATTGTAGTTCCCGTGGGATACGCAAATAACTTCAAATGCTATGTTACTTCTTCGCACTCCAGCGGGTAGTAGTATAGATGTGAAGAAAAATATATAAATAAAATAGTTTTTTTTTTGACACATTCACACACGGCTGGTTAGCCCCATACTGAACTATTTCCAGCTCGTATTATGGTTGCTAACACAACTGATATACTACATATACATACAAACATATTATAATAATATATAAATACATATTTAACACCCAGACCCAAAGCCAACAAATTTAGTTTAGCACAAAGATAATGACCGGGCCGGGAATCGAACCCGGAACCTTCTGATTAGCAGACCGACATGGTAACCTTTACGTCAACGAGGTCGTCAACGAGTTGTTGAGATATGACGAAATAGAATAGTGACAATTAAACGATGTACCAAAATTTTTTTCGCGACGTCTATCTACTGTTTGTTTTACTAGTTCTGTACGTTAATTTCATTTGTCGTAAGTTTGACTTCTGGCTTATTTTTCTGCATAAAGGTTTACTTATTTTCATTATTACTCGATAGAACGGCCCATGTAGCCCACCTTTCGATTTTGTGATTAGGATTACGATTCCTTCAATGGCGGTAAATCTGTAATGAGTTTTTGGCAAATAAACGTTTATTTGGTGATAGCGAGCGGTTGATATTGTTGTCAATTTTTCTTTTTTCTTTTTTAATTTTTTTTTTACACTTTTACACTTGGCTGGTTAGCCCCATACTGAACCATTTTTAGCTCGTATTATAGTTGCTAACACAACTGATATACTACATATACATATATATTATATAAAAATACATATTTAACACCCAGACCCACAGCCAACAAATTTAGTTGAGCACAAACATGTTGACCGGGCCGGGAATCGAACCCGGAACCTTCTGATTAGCAGACCGGCATGGTAACCTTTACGCCAACGAGGTTGTCATGATTTATCTTAATTACTGCTTTGTAATTAAGATAAATCATTATTCATGTGTGAATAAAAACGGCAAACATTAAATTTGTTGAATGAGATATTCTTTTTTTTTGTTATAACAGTAACATCCTTTGTGAATGTTTGCAGTTGTTTAGCTGTTATGCTCCATATGAGCATGGTATCAGACAGATAGTATATAAGCATAAACAGCCCGTTATACGTTCCCACTGCTGAGACTCGATGCCTTCTCTCACAAGGAGAGAGATATAGGCCATAATTCACCACACTGGCCAAGTGCAGGTTGGCGGATGAGAAACGTCTTCGGATATTGTGATCCTCAAACGTGCCGGTTTTCTCACGATGTTTTCTTTCACCGTAAAGCGAGTGCAAATCCACACATAACTTGAAAAACAAGTAATATGTAGGACAAGTCAGGTGTAGGAACTGGATCGACACCAATGATTTATTTTTCAAGTTATGTGTGGATTTGCACTCTCTTACAATAGACTTCATTGATTTTGCTTATTTTTTTTTTGATTTGGCACAGTAAGATAGACTGACATCTATTTAGCTTTTTAGGCTATAGAACGACACAAAGTATGTAATGCATATTAAAAAAGTCGTTATTTACCCCTGTTGCGACTGTAAACATACGTTCAAAAACCCTCTTCCTCAGTCGTGTAATAAATAACTCACAATCACAACAAATGACGAGTTTGTTTGTCCACAGCAAACAACGTCGTAGCAAAATCTTTCATTAAAACGGCAAAGTTCAACAATTCGGAATAATTTGTTTGTGAATTACTTTGCTTAGCAAATAGCGACTTCATTTAAAAGGGATACGAATCGTTGATATCTATAAGTGCTGGATAATAACCTTAATGAAACGCGAAGGTTGGTATGATGTTTTTGTTGTCTCTAAGTGAAATGGTTTAATTGATTTTGATTAAATTTGGTATTTGAGAAACTTGAATTAGGTTCAAACAGTGAGCTAGAATAAACGGAAGAGTAACTCCATAAAATTGCCGCTTAGAATTTGAATCCATCTGCATACATAATTATACTGCTACTCCAACGAAACATACACACACAAAGCTCGCACGCGATTGGTCGGTCGAAGCCACGCGAGACCGCTGGTAGCTGCTTTGCCCCGCCCACCGCGGTATTTTACTCGTGAACTACAAGTTACTATTCTATTTATTCTAGTTCACTGGGTTCAAAGCTAATTTTTTTCTATCTAATACGCTAAAACCAACTTAACAAAATTATCACCCATACTCTTTATCTTAATAATATCGCTATATCTTAATACCTATAATAATTGACGACCTTGTTGGCGTAATGGCAACCATGCTGGACTGCCAATCGAAGGGTCCCGGGATCGATTCTCGGCACGGCCAACATATTTGTGCTAAACTAAAAAGTAAGTTTTTTTTCTCCTTATTAAAATTGACTATTTTTCATAAAATAAAATCATCGAGCGAATTTTACGTTACCATGTTTTAGAACTGTAACGATTTTTAACACACAATTAAAGATAATAAAACTGAAAAAAGCAGTCTTATAATAAGCGCTATATTTTATAAGAATTTGCATAATATGCAATTTTGTTCCCATAGCTACTTAATATGTTTATACAAAGTCATGATAAAGAAAATACCGAAACCAAATCACGAAAACACGAAACTTGTTCTATCAAAAGTAGAATTACCGAAAAGTAACCAAATTAAAATGGCCAGCGAATCCCGTTTGGAACCAATAAGCGGGATCTGATAACTTCCTGATTTGTATTCTCTGGTTACTTCTCTACCTTTTCTTGGATGAAAATCAGGTTTTACGCATTGTAAATAACAATGGCGTCTGTGCTTTGTTTTCGTTGACTTCGTATTAAAAAAACTTTACTGCATAATACGAATTTATTTTAATTATTATTTTTTACAAAAGAAAACCCGTGCGATTTGTTTTTTGCTACGTGCTATTCTTGCTTTCTATTTAAAAAACACTGCTTATCAGTTAAAATTCTTATTAATATTATACAATACCGTGATTAGAATTTTGTTTGAACTTCTTTTTTAATTCGTTAATTTGTATAAATTACAAACACAACAAATAATTAAAAAATATTTATAAATATATACTTAAAAAATAAATAAAAAATACTTAAAAAAATATACTTGGTCATAAGCTGAAGATTTTATTAAAGTACTAGCTGCACCCCGTGGTTATTATACCCGCGTAAATCCGGGACAAAAACATAACATATCTCCGCAGAAAATCTCATATAAATCTGTCCAGCCGTTGGAGCGTGAAGGAATTACGAACACAAAAAGCTGGCCAAGTGCGAACCGGTATCGCGCAAGAAGGGTTCCGTGTCTTAAAAAAATGGTAAAAATCACGTATGGGATAAATTTAACTCAATTGTAGAGGTAGCCATCTTGGACCGATGTATATCAAACATAGCTAGCTAAGAAAACTCTTTAACCCTGCAGCCTGGATGAAAGAATAAGGCTGCGGAATTGCCCCTTCCTATCGTAAGAGGCGACTAAAAGGGGCATCAGACTCGAAGGTGTTCGGAGATGGGGTTCCGACACCCGCTCCATCGAGTCCGGGTTGGACGAGGACGGCGTCGCGAAACAATCCGGGAAGGGCCACAGCGCAGTGCAAGGAGGTCTCCGGAGTGTTTCCCGGAAGAACCCGGAGACCTCCGTTAAGCACAGAGGCAGGTCACCGGGGGGGTTTTAGTGGGTACAAATCCCACATAACCTGGCTGCGCCCCATCGTAGCCAGGTATCTTGTCGAAGATTTCCCCCTCGTCAACAAAAGCTAAGAAAACTCTGACTTACACCTTTTAAACAAAAAAAAAGAAAATCAACCCACTCGCAAACACAGAGACACACAGAACTCACAACACCCCAACGTTTTCACGTCGCGGGCTAAAAATAAATGCTTACGAAAACCGAGTAATATTCAAAATTAATTTGCAAACCTC
This sequence comes from Mellilla xanthometata, assembly GCA_035578125.1. NCBI lineage: Eukaryota > Metazoa > Arthropoda > Insecta > Lepidoptera > Geometridae > Mellilla > Mellilla xanthometata. The sequence goes on from JAPUBQ010000020.1 coordinate 2,273,579, forward strand.
AAGAGCATTGGCATCGGAAAATATGGAATAACGTTGTAACACGCGCCCTGTCACTTACCTTGACAAATTGCCATGAAGCTACACGCCTAAACAAATCGATCAAAGTGCTACATAATAATTAAAAGGAGGATCTTTTAACCACAGACCTGTTACATAGAAGATACCGCATTCGTAAATAAATTCATAACTTTGATAAATTTGCTTTCGAACAATTTTTTTTTTTGACACTTTCACACACGGCTGGTTAGCCCCATACTGAACCATTTCTAGCTCGTATTATGGTTGCTCACACAACTGATATACAACATATACATACATACATACATATTATATATAAATACATATTTAACACCCAAACCCACAGCCAACAAATTTAGTTAAGCACAAAGATGTTGACCGGGCCGGGAATCGAACCCGGAACCTTTTGATTAGCAGACCGGCATGGTAACCTTTACGCCAACGAGGTTGTCAAATTAAAGGTAGAGAAGTAGACGTCGACCAAAGAAGACGTGGATGAATTGTGTAAAGGAGGATATGAATGAGAAGAGAGTGAATGTGTAGATGACGGCTGATAGAGTGGCGTGGAAACGAAAAACAGGCTGTGCCGACCACACCTAGTCAGAAATGGTAAAGGTAAAGACGAAAAAGATGAGTTTTCGAAAAAGATTAAATCGAAATTTAGAAAAAACTCGACTCGCCTATTTGTGTTGGCAGCAATCGTGAAATTATTTTTTATAATAATTTATAATGTATGTTTTCTACTAGTCAGGCCAGGTATATTTCAATTTAAACCATATTGTGATACTGTAAGGGGGTGTCGTTAAAAGCACAGTCGGACGAGCTGAAGGTTTTTATTTAAGAGACCAATCCTACACACTGTGGCATCTGCCTGACATACAAAGCGCAAAATGGATATTTAGCCGAAGTGCCACAGCTAGAACCCTGGCAGTAGTAAGTCTACGTTCCAACAATGGTGGAAGCATATTATTACCGCGCGTCAGTTCTAGATAAGTTCACGTATTCTAGATGCTTGTCCCAGCAGTGGTGGAAGCAGGATCCGTAGTACCTTATCCTTCCTAGCTTAGAGAGTAAGTAAATTATGATTGACAATAGTACGGTGACTGCATACTGTCAAGTTTGTAGCAAAAATCTCGTCATCGCGATTCAGTTTTCTTACTTTTTCCACCTAGCGCCATCTATTGGCGAGTGGCGTAACTATTTATTATGCTCGATACGGGCTGTCTATGTCATGCTTGTTACAATATATTTATTAGTATTGTGTTTTTGAGAGGCATTTTCTAAACATTTAATTTACATTTGTTCAAAGGCTCATCACGAAACATAATGAAAAGAAAGAATCAGCATTTAAATAATCTGTTGCGTTTCCATCGGTCTTCATAAATCTATTTTTTAAATTATATCTACGAGTATTTCTTGCACCATTGATTTTGAGATTTACCTCTGGCTTTCTATTTTTTACTTAAATCATTGTAGTGTAGTAATTAAATTATATTAAAGAACGTTTACCGATAACCCAAAAGTTAGTTACCAAACGCTGAGCGTAATAAAGTTGTAGATATCCCCTTATTGTGCCGTGTGATAAGTTTTAACTGTTTCAATCGCCTTAATAAATAGTTATATTATGAAGCGTCACAATTTTATTTTCTCCTATTTCGCTTTGTATTTACATGATCGTCACAAAAATATAACAAAAGAAACTTTATTACGGAACATTATTATAAAACATACTTCAATATGTCAGATTGAATCTTAATTAGATCATTTGTCTATTTGTTTTTGCTTATTTACGGTAAAAATGACATCAAAACCTACCTAACCTACGTTTTTCACTGGTCCCTCTAATATTTTATCCAATCCATGTCTGTAGAACGATTATTGAACGATTACCGATGCCCATCAATCATTTTGTGGGGAGCTTGGGTATTCATTCAACGATTTCTTTCTTGTATCGTATTTACATAGGTTTTTGTTGATATTTATAGGGTGATGGGCAGATTTTTTTCTTTGAGCAAAGAATAGGGGAAAATATTACGGCGTTATGGTAAATTATTATTTAGATCTGTACTGAACTTTTGCTTTATTCGGTATTTAGGAATTTGTAACACTCAAGTTATTTGGGATATGTTTTAGTATGTAGAATATCAGATATTATAAGTGACTTTGATTTGAATTACTGACACAATGAAAAAACGCAAAACAACTTTCGACATTGATTCAAAGTTACATAAAATAAAAAAACATTTTACGTGCTGTTTTCTAAATTACAAAAGTATACATCATTCAAAATGCAGATCTAATATTTACTGTCCCAAAACGTGCACCCATCCAAAAACTGACCGCATCTACCATTGCTTAGTTTTCCCCTCTGAAATCCTGCTTCTGAATAGCTTCTCATGTTAAAGCGGTCTATAATTAAATGTTAAGAATCCTTAAGTACTGTAAAAAACGAGAAAACGCTGCTTTTCAATCTATAGACCCTTGGTTCGATCCCGGCCTAACACCAATGACTTGTTTTTCAAGGTATGTGTGGATTTACATTCGCTTTACGGTGAAGAAAAACGTAGTGAGGAAACCGACATTTTTGAAGACCACAATACTATATCTCTCTCCTTGTGAGAGAAGGCCCCGAGTCCCAGAAGTGGGAACTTATTGTGGGCTGCTTATGCAGGTATTTTTAAAACAGAACTAGACAATAGTTTGTATTTCTTTTTCAAATATTACAATAATTTACCAATATGTAGGTTTTTCTTTATTCCAAAAATACAGTCCATTTAGAAATCTTTATTAGAAATCCTTAGGACTTTCATCCATTCCAGACACGTAATGATGTTAGGTTCTTGTGTTTCTTTTGTCTGGATATCTAAGAGTATTTATAAGAAATAACTAAAGAATTAATCTTTGCGTGTATTATGTATGTCCAAACATAGATACATGTCTGCCCTTAAGATAAATGTAAAGACATATATATCCTAAGATATATATATTATGTATATCCTATCCTACAAAAATTATAAATGCGAATATGGGTAAGAGTGTATGTTTGTAACTTCTGTACGCTCAAACGGTTGAACCGCATTTGATGAAATTTGGCGTGAAGAAAGATTATATTATCCACCACGATGGACCAATGCGGATTAACTGATGACAAACGTATTCGAATATTGTGGTCCTTCACCGTAAAACGAGTGCAAATTCACACATAACTTGAAAAAAAACGACATTGGTGTAGGGCTGGGATCGAACTAGGACAACCTGATTGAAAAACAAAGGTTTTCCCAGCCATACATTCTCTCCATTTAACGACCACTCTCTATAACGCCATAAAATGCACAGTCTCTTCAGTATCATTATATAGAGTTACTAGTTGACCCGGCAAACGTTGTTTTGCCTCACCTCAATTGTAGCTTATATGTATATGACACGTTCTTAGATTTACCATAGCAGCACCATCTATTGATTACTTACTCAACCCAGTCGAAAGGTATCGACAACTGTTAGAATCATTTGGAGTTAACAGATAATTGTGACTGTCAAATAATAACAGACAATAATTAGCAATATATTCAAATTGCGACTATAATTTGAGATTTAAACTATCCTATCTCTCAAGTTAGATCAAACTGCACATGATGTGCGAATTTTATTATAATCGGTAAAGTGGTTTAGGAGCCCATTGAGGACAAACATTGTGACACGAGATTTATATATATTAAGATTATTTACACTGTATATGGCTTCATTAAATTTAGACGCGTTACATATATTTACGTCCGCCTGGCAACTCTGCAAGTTGTCTTCCAGTATACCCGGTGTGCCCTTCGAATGTGATTGTAGAGAACAGCCTCATTTCTGCGTCTGCAAACAACCGTGCCCCACTTCCATCTAGAATTTACACTGATGAATGCTCTGGATAACGCTAGTTTTAGTATTAAAAGCTTTTTATTTAACACTGAATGTAGAGGTTAATTTTTTATCTTTAAATGAGCAATTCTTGTATATATATAATTGGAATCTCGGAATCGGCTCAAACGATTTTCATGAAATTTAGTTTATAGGGGGTTTCGGGGGCGATAAATCGATCTAATTTTAATAAAATTTCATATTTATAAAAAAAAAAAATACCGAGCAAAGCTTGGTCATACAGGTACTTTAAATATAGAAAACATTTCAAAGCCATTTCCTCTCATTTGCATAACTAAATGAGTGTGATCTAAAGGAAGCGAACTTTCAAATGTTTTTTTTTTGTTTTTGAACACAAGAGATCTATTGATGTGCCTAGGAAGACACGCGTGGACGAAAATTGGTTAATGATGATATTTTTTTTTATAAATAAGTAATGATTCTATGAAAATACATTTTCACAAAGTAAATCTAAAAATTTACAGATTTGATTAAAATAAACTTAGTACTTTACGCTTATTCATGCTACCCACTTTCAGCTTTTGACTATTTTTTTTTTAACTCGCTTACATTTTCATACTGGAGTCAATGTTAAAATCAGCCGAGTTGCAGCGTAGTGTGTAAAGCAAGCATTAGCGTTCAAATACAATACAGGCTAGCGCCTGACATGAATTAATAAAAAAACCTTATTTCATGTCATGACTTTAAATATTTTAAGCGACATACAGAAGTCTTTGCACGTTTTCGTGGAACTTTAAAACAAACATGAGCCATCTAAAGTCTACATCAGCGTTCCCAGATGAATAGATGTGAGCCTCAAAGCTCCTGCGATATGTTGTTTTAGGATTGCACTACTGTTTGAGAGCCGTTTATACGGACGGGCGATATTTCGAGTGCTTATCTGGGACACGTGTACTTAGTATAAATTGTGCGTAAGTATATCGCTCTTTATGGTTATGCCGTCTCTTTGTTTTATACAGTCAATGTCATCATCAATTTGTGCGTTCAATAATTTGCTACGAAGCGTTTTAGAATTGTGATATAGTAGATTTTAAACGAAAAACGAGATACGTTTTTGAGAAGAACATTTTTTACTCACTTAATAAATTTACGTTGCAAACGATGAAAGAATCTTCAGTCTTGTAGCAAAGCATTTTTTTTTATTATAATTTTGAACGATTTCAATGGGTGATGTAAATAGGTTTATTTTTATTATCATATGTGTGTATCTTATATGTTACTAGCTGACCTGTCAAACGTTGTTTTGCCTCACTTAGAGGTATGAAAAATAGATAGTGTAGCTTATGACACGTTCATAGTAGATTATACGACGTAGATTTACCATAGCAGCGCCATCCATTGATTACTTACTCAACCCAGTCGAAAAGTATCGACATATGTTAGAATCATTTGGAGTTAACAGATAATTGTGACTGTCAATTAATAACGGACAATAATTAGCAATAAATTAAAATTGCGACTATAATTTAAGATTTAAACTATCCTATCTCTCAAGTTGGACATATGTTACATGTGTACATTATACTATAGTTGTACATTTACACTACAGGATTAGTTAAAAACCTCACCAATTAAGCATTGTGGATTACACAAAACATACGAATTAATTATAAATCATAATAAATAATTCGTATTTCTGTGTAATCCAAAAAGCTTATTCGTTGAAGTTTTTCATCTAATCCCTACTTTTAACTAAACAATATTTAACATCGTTTTTCTGAAAACGGATGAAATACGATTACAGGAGCTTAGCATTTTACAGGTATTTAACTCCAGACGCAAAAAAGACGTGGTGTTATAAGTGTGTATGTGTGTGATGTGTGTTTGTGTGTGTTTGTCTGTCCGTGGTAGCAGAGTATCGTAGCTCCCGAACGAATTAACCGATTGAATTTCATTTTTATTTGTTTGAAAAGTTAGATTGCGAGAATGTTCTTAGCCATGTTTGCTCAATATTGGACCAAAATAGTCGCCGCCACATATTGGGAGAGTCATCCGCCATTTTGTGATGGCGGATTGTCATGCGCCATTTTGTATTTTTTTTCACGGCTGCATCAATATGGGAATCAAATGAAAGGGATTGACTGGTATTAATTTATTTAATAGCCACAAACAGACAGAACATACCATAATAGTACAAAACCAATGCGATGTTGCTGCTTATGAAATATATATATTAGTCGTATTATAATTAGTCGTAATATTTTTATAATAATAAATATTTTCAGAAATGAAATGAGTCGTTCTACTAAATTCTGCCATACATATTTTAATTAAAAGTATTATCGCACGCGACTTGGGCACAAACTTAAATAGATTGGCCCTACTTTTTGGATCTACAAAAGTAGAAGTGGTAAAATAATTCGTAGTAGTATTCAGTAGTTTATTTATTGATAATAAAAGTTACATGTCAGCATTTACAGTACACATCCTCGTACCTACACATCCTAGTACTAAATACGGTGTCTCAAATGCCTATATAGCATCTATATAATAAGAAAATTAATATTTAATTAGTAAATATTTTTTTTACATTTTTTTTAATGGCGTTATAGAAAGTGGTCGTTAAATAAATAGTAATATAATTGTATAGAATACAAGCTAAACCAACTAAAACCAATTGATTTCGACGCTTTAAAGAGTTTTTCGTTAAATCGAGTGACGTTACATGAAGTTTACCTACACTGCACTATAATAAATTTCTATTCTAAGATAGACACCACCATAGAAATTTTGACGCTGTTTTTCTAAAGTTTCTTTTTACACTTGTTAGTTTGTAATCCTCTTATTACTTGGGAATCTTTTTAATTAAATAAGCTTACCGTAAATTCTGATACAACCTCTTTTTACCGGTGAAACTTAAAATTAAGCTGCATGCCGCGATTTTCATTTTTCCACCAAACTTAATCCGGCCAAATTCATAAAAAGCCTTTGCAAGAGTAAGTTTATCGCAGGTCTTCGCTTGTGCAGGGTCATCGTGCGTTAGGTGGCATTGGAATTAAAAAAAAAATACTTTTTAAACAGCGAACAATATACAAATGAAATGTCAAAATTAAATTAAATTAATTATAAATTACTTAATTCTAACTAAATAACCCGCTCCTAATAGTTCCCGGTGCAAAGGTGCCCATCAGACTTGTAGCGTTCCCGCGCTGAATGGCAATCGCTATCCTCTGCACCAGGAAAGATTCGGAGCGGGAGCCACCGGTTGATTTGTTAAGCCTTTGCCCAATTTCTTTGAACAGAGAACTAGAATAAATAGATTAGAAACTAGGCCGATAAAATGGTTCCACCGTTCACGCGTGATGGTGAGGAGGCGACGAATCGCGTGCGAACTTTGTGTGTGTCTGTTTCGTTGGAATAGCAGTATAATTGTGTGCGTAGATGGATCCAAATTCTAAGCGGCAATTGTTTGGAGTTACTCTTCCGTTTATTCTAGTTCGCTGTATTTTTACCTTATTTTGGAATTATTACATTACATATCGTATTTTAATAGCATAACAGATAATAGGTAAAGTGTCTTAGTGGTTAGAATTTTAACATATATACGAGTTCATTTATTTATTCTGCTATTAAGTTTCATACTATTTTTTTTTTATTAAATACTTAAAAATAATAACTGAATACAGTATTTTATACATACTCGTAGGTTTTAATATATTATTAGTAGACAGTATCTGAAGTCGTAATTTTACTACCTTATTATGAACCTAAAACTATGTTTTTTTTTTCTCATAGAGCCATTTGTCAGCGTAATCAGGGTGCGTAACCACACAAACTAACGACACTCTAAAGTGGAGCATTTCTAGTCTGGAAGATACGAGTCTTCCTGATCATGGCATGCATTTGATGTTAGGTCTTGAAGAAACGTGGTTTATTTTTTATGTTTTTCCTCTATTCATAATTATCACCTAATCATTAGGTTTCAACACAAGTTAGGCCAATTCAATTGTTCGGCTTTGAAACCTAAAGTCATCTCTGACCAAGAACCATTCCAATGGACGACAACCCCAAAACTGAACCCTAATTTATCAATGTACACCTTAATTTACTTTTGACTAAGCAAAATGGAGGTGTTTTGCAATTCCCCGTTTTTCTCTTATTTTCCTTATTATATTATTTTTCCTGGTTTTTAAAGGACTTTTTCTTTAATCAGAGATACTTCGACGCCTGCCCTCGGAGGAGTCAGCTAATAGCGTTGGAAAATAAAGACGTTTGAAATAAGGTACTTGAGTGACCCGAAATAGATTTAGATTAGGACAGGGGCAAGCCAAGAAAACATTTTTTTACATTGAACCGTTAGGCCTTTGACTAACAGGGCGCGTAAACATACAAGTAAGCGATCACTTAGCCTGGAACATGCCTAGTCTGGAATGATTGGACCTTAAAGAGGCAGCCAGAACACATAAGCTGCTTGGTGGTAGCCAGGCAAGCACTACAAAATGTCCTACCACCATGCTGTGCTTTCCTCCTGATGTTTTCCTTCACCAGAAACTCGAGCTCGTTGTCAGAGTTCTAATCCAAGACTAAAATTAACGATCACATTTGAGCCAAATGTCAAGGTGTTTAGTGCTGAAAACAAAACACATGACCGAAATGTTCTCGACTAGAGACATTAAGAAATGCGCTAATGGGCACGTTCTTAGAGACTTCACGTAATTAGTACGCGCAGTTTATGTTAGAGTAATCTATACTATAAGACTCTTTGTCCTGACTCATTCATTCATTCATTCATTCATCTATAGACAACGCAGAGCCCAAACGGCTGGTCCTGAAATTTGGAGGGTGTATTTGTTTTAGTATGTAGACACGTACTAAGAACGGATTTTTGGAAATTCTACCCTTAAGGGGGTGAAAGGGGGTAAAACAGTTTGTATGAAACTTCTATGTTTTTGAACTTCTAGCAATGAAATTTGGAATGTGTTTCAAGTTTTTTTGCCAGGGGTGAAAAGCGACCTACACGCGGGCGGAGCCGCGGGCAACCTCTAGTACTATATATATTAGCTTATTATTTATACAAATTTATTATTTATACTTTATTATATTACATTAGTGGGTTAGATTATAGTTTTATTTAGAAATAATCTCACACATTCGCTTAAAAGAGACAGCCTTCTGAGCCTTATACGTGTGGTATATTAAGAAAAGTTTCTAAAACAGCAAATAACGTAACCTCACCTTAAAACAATAATGTTGTATGTGAAAATTTTAATATTAAGTCTCGAAATTTGTTCTAGATTTCTTTAAGAGTGAATCAGTATCTCGTAGGTCAGCGTGCTTCATGCTTGATCTAGCGAGTTGATGGTCAAACGCGGACCCATTACAAACACAAATAGAAATACTAGTCAAGTAATATAATATCATTGCAATAGTATATGATATCAATCAAATGTCAATTTTCAATTCTAATTCTAGATTTTAATTGTTTTGACTATGGTGCAGAACGTGCCGTCTCTTTCTGGCCACCTAAGATGAAAAGAGTCGGAGCTTCTTTAAATTTAGTTTAGTCGTGTGTACGGCAGAATCGCCACCATTATCTTTACAATAGAACATCATATGAAACAAATGTCAATTTTTAATTCTAATTTTTTTTTTTTTATCTAACAGCCAAACCCTGAGTCTAGTCTTAAAGCTGGCGGTGGAAGGTGCATCCCGGACAGTCGCGGGTACGCGGTTGTAGATCGCGGGCCCCAACACGTAAACAGACCTCTCCAATTTCACAAGTCTATGTACCGGCGTTTTTAGTTGTATCTTCTTCACGTTGCTACGTAAATTCCACGTTTTATTAGCATAAAGCTATAGCAGCCCCCTGCGTCGAAATAATTCTAGGTGCAAACAAAAATAAATAAACAATAATAATAAAATTCATTTTAATGAATCAAACTACAATAACACTGGCTAAAAATTATCTTTGTCGGTGGTCCAATTACAAGTATATAAATATACTAAATAAAACTAATATGTTAGATAAATTAATAAATAATTCATCCACAAACACATTTCCATTCACACAACCGTACAAAAAAACACCAAACACAAAATGTGCAAAGGAATCTTTGAATAATTGATATTATCAAGCAATCTCTTCAATGTAATTTCCCTAAACATCGCTCGTTATTGCGTTTCGTTTTATCGCACGTACAAATGTTCCCATTGAAGTCAACATTGAAAACGTACACTTCCTAATGACACTACTGGTTATTGAATGAGATACACTGGGAACGAAACAGATAGGTTTTTTTTATACTGCTGGTTAGCTCCATACTAAAACATTTGTATAATTTGTATTATAGTTACTAACACAACTGATATACTAAATATGCATACATAAATACATTACATCGATACATATTTAGAAAGAAAGAAAGAAAACTATTTATTGAGACAAATGAAATACAAATATAACAATTAAAATAGTACACATAATAAACCTTAATTTGTCACAACACAGCCTCAACTCAGCATAATTTAACACTCAGACCAACAGTTAACAAATTTATTTCATCACAAAGATGTTGGCCGTGCCGGGAATCGAACCTGAGACCCTCTGATTTGCAGTCCGACACGGTATCCATTACGCCAACGAGGTCGTCGTAGTATCATCAAATCTAAACAGTCTGAGATAAACCCAAAACATTAAAGTCAGTAACATTCGAATCTCATAAAATCCCTTGCTATTGTCTTTAAAGCTAAGTCCGAGCTTTTAAGCGATTAAAACTATCGCTTTGGGACGTGCCTTGAGGTAAAACTATCTCCACACATTTACTCTGAGATTGCATCTTTAAGAACCGTTGTCAAATCTATTTTGTTCTAAGATTTCTACGTTTCTTTTAAGCATAGCATAAGCAGCCCACTATACGTTCCCACTGCTGGGAATCGGGACCTTCCCTCACGAGGATAAATATATAGGCCATAGTCCACCACGCTGGTCAAGTGCGAGTTGGCAGATGTAACACGTCTTCGGATATTGTGGTCCTCAAACATGCCGGTTTCCTCACGATGTTTTCCTTCATCGTTAAGCGAGTGCAAATCCACACATTAATTGAAAAACAAGTCATTGGTATAGGGCTTGGATCTGTTATATATGCAACATGTATGCTATAGTGCTTACCCAGGCATTCCTCTTTCTGCTAGTCAGCAGTTAGTCCCCTCATACCGATAGCCCATCCAGCCTTTCGCCAGTCTCATTCCATCCACAATCCAAGACGGTTGTCTCATAAATTAATTCAAGTCTTTTTTTTAAAAACCAATTTACCCTGAGGCTCATAACATTTATGGTGGCAGCGTAAAGGGATCTTAAAGATTCTCGGTTCGCCTCATTCCCCGAAATCCTTCAACGAGTCAAATCTCAATAAAACGCGAGTGTAAAGCGTGTAAAAGTGAAAAGTGCCAAGTTCAAGTGAAGTGCATCAAATTTTGGCCTGGCCCTCAAGGTCGCCGAAATTCAAGTAAAGCCCACTGCTGCGCATTGTGTATGCGTAGCCGGCTTCACCGCAACCTGCAATTCGACGACCCGTGGCTTATCAGTCTCGCTGAGACCGCGAGAATTCCCAGAAACATGCTCGCCTATATCGTGCTATTGCAGTAAGTGAACTCTCACGTTATCCTTTGGTCATTGCTCTTGTGTGAACATTTTATCCGACTTACTGTATTCTGTTAGTGCATTCTGTGTTATATTAAGTAATTCATAATCTGTGTTTTTCTGCATCTTTGTAAAAACTGTAAACAATTATAACTTTGTGTATATAAATCCACTTTTTGATATTATCATTAAATAATGGCCGCTAGATCCCAAAGTCCAAAACCAGAAAATCCTGATTTCATAGTTACCGACACAGAGGAAGAGAGTCAAAGCCTGTGTCCTCCCCCTCAGGGAGCAATCCCCAAATCCACAAGAACCAGAAAGGGTGCCACTGCATCCCCCAAAACAAACATAGAAATAGACTTATCCACACTATTGAAATTTATAAAACCTTATGACGGCAGCAGAGAAAAATTAAATTCATTCCTAGTAAACTGTAATAACGCCTATGAGTTAGCTTCGGAATCCCAGAAAGATATCCTTTTTAAATATATACTTTGTCAACTTCAAGGGAAAGCAGAAATAGCATGCTCGATTAAAGAATTTAACAATTGGCCTCAACTTAAAGACTTTTTGAAAGTACAATTCAGTGAGCGTAAACACTATGCACACCTTCTGACCGATTTACAAGAGTGTAAACAACTCCTCAACGAAAACGTAAGCCAGTATGCTCTGAGGATAGAGACCTGTTTATCTCAACTTCTAACTGAGATATCCATTTCCCACGGGCATAAGCCCAGGGAAATGCTAGGCAGAACAGCAGGGATGGAGGAACTAGCCCTCCATCACTTCCAAATGGGTCTTCCAACGCGTTTATCAAACGTTGTCCGTTGCAAATCACCTAAAACTCTTAATGAAGCCATAAACATAGCAATTTCCGAAGAAAAGATTCAACAATCCTTGTTCAGGCAAAATTCAACAACCCAACAACAACCGCGTCAATTTAAACCAAATACTCAAAGACCGATTCAACGTAACCAAAACCAAACCAATATGTCCCCAAACTCGAACAATCCAAGGTTTAGCACGCAAAATAGACCCAACTTCTATAACTCGTCAAATCCCTTCTGCAGATATTGCAAAACTCAAGGTCACACCCTAGAACAATGCAGGAAACGAGAATTTAATAACAACCGTTTCAAAAACTTCGAGACTCACCAAGCCCAGCCAAGGACACCCTACCGGGTCAACTTCGTTTCCGATGATATCCCTGAAAATGACATCGACTTCGACGAATCGACAAACCAGCCTCAAGAGGGCTATGATACCGTTGACCATGAGCCAAAAAACGAATAAACGTCTCGTCCCGGTGTCGTGCGGGACCTCCCAAATCAAAAACCGACACCAAGTCCAAAACTTCTATATCCGTGGCAGCCCCGCTACATGGGAGCCGGCCCACTCGTAATCCTTCCAATTCAAGAACCGACATCAAGTCCAAATCTTCTATATCCGTGGCAGCCCCGCTACATGGGAGCCAGCCCACTCGTAATCCTTCCAATTCAAGAACCGACATCAAGTCCAAATCTTCTATATCCGTGGCAGCCCCGCTACATGGGAGCCAGCCCACTCGTAATCCTCACTCGCTACATGAGTCGAATCCTACTATATCCAATGTTTACGAAATCACGTGTGACCCCTCGAAAACCTTATTACCCCATGTGGTGGTTCAATCATCTGTGTCCGACTTACCGCTAACCTTACTGGTTGACTCTGGATCCGCGGTATGCTTATTAAAACATTCGTGCTTAGATAAGCACCCAAAATTAATAAAAGAACCAATCCAACTAAAAGGCATTGATCCCGAAGACGACCGACTTATCTCTACGAGAGGTCACTTCCAATTAAAAATGCGCCTCTCTAAATCCAATATCGCTCACAAATTTCATGTGGTAGATGCAATAAGTTTGCCATACGATGGCATCATCGGTTCAGACCTGCTTAATGCTCTCGGGTGCAACATCAATTATGAAAAAAACCGTCTCCATATCGGAAAATCACACCTTAAACTATACTTCCACGACCCTACTTACCTCATTCCTCCTAGATCCGAGATAATAATCGAATGCTCAGTCAAAAATCCAGAGGTAAAGGAAGGGTTAGTTCTCGACCAACACTTCTCAGATTCCCTATTGATTGCTAATTGCGTGGTCCGCGTAAAAGATAACAATCGCGTCAACATAACAGTTGCAAACACATCTGAAGAGTCCGTCACTCTGAACTCCAATCTAAATTTAAAACTAGACCCTATCGACTATTCTGAATTCAAAAACAAATCCAAAGCCCTTATCAACAACATAAATACGTCCAGTAATACCGTAGAACGAACAGAGAAAGTTCTAGATCAGCTGCGAATCTCACACCTCAACGCCGAGGAAAAAGATGCCCTCCTTCAAGCATGCTCTAACTATTCCGACATTTTCCATCTCTCAGAAGAAAATCTTTCGCATACCAATGCCGTGAAACACGAAATCAAAACCACGACAGACGTTCCAATCCATACTAAAACATACAGGTTCCCAGAAGTCCATAAACAAGAAGTAAAAAACCAAATGGACAAAATGCTAAACCAAAACATTATTGAACCATCTGATTCACCATGGTCGTCACCAATTTGGGTAGTTCCCAAAAAACTTGACGCTTCTAATAAACGGAAGTGGAGAGTGGTGATTGACTACAGGAAACTCAACGACGTCACTATCGGAGACACCTATCCTATTCCTCAAATAACCGAAATCCTAGATCAACTCGGTAATAGTAAATATTTTTCCACGCTAGATCTGGCGTCAGGATTTCACCAAATTGAACTAAAAGAAGAAGATAAACCTAAAACCGCCTTCACTGTTCCTGAAGGACACTTCCAATTCACGAGAATGCCTTTCGGCCTTAAAAACGCCCCATCCACTTTCCAGAGATTAATGAACTCTGTTCTTTCGGGCCTTCAAGGCACCAGATGCTTTGTATACCTCGATGATGTAGTCTGTTATGGCCATGACCTAAATTCTAGTATTGATAACCTTACGGCTATATTCCAAAGACTACGCGATTTTAACCTAAAGCTACAGCCTGATAAGTGTGAGTTTCTCAGACGAGAAGTCTGTTACCTTGGACATGTAATCACAGAACAAGGCGTCAAGCCTAATCCAGAGAAAGTCAAATCTGTTACCGAATTTCCAACCCCTAAATCACCTAAGGATATAAAATCATTCCTTGGTCTCGTCTCATATTATCGACGATTTATCCCTGACTTCTCAAAAACCGCAAAAGCTCTTACTAACCTCCTTAAAAAGGACGTCCCATTCGAATGGGAAAATCAACAGCAGCTCGCTTTCGATACACTCAAACAGAAACTAACAACAGCTCCGCTTCTGATATATCCTGATTTTACACAGCCTTTCATCCTTACTTGCGACGCATCAAATCATGCTATCGGAGCTGTCCTTTCTCAAGGGCCCATCGGTAAAGACCAACCAGTAGCTTTTGCTTCTCGAACTCTTAACAAAAGTGAATCAAACTACAGTACAACCGAAAAAGAGTTATTAGCTATTCTATTCGGGTGCAAGACCTTCCGTCCTTATCTTTACGGACACAAATTCCTCATCGTCACGGACCACAGGCCACTAAAATGGCTATTCAATCACAAGGATCCCAGCAGCAAGCTCCAACGTTGGAGGCTGAAATTAGAAGAATACGAATACGAGATAGTATATCGCAAAGGGAAATTAAACTCTGCTGCAGACGCTCTTTCTAGATATCCTGTAAATCCTATACTACCGGAAAACAAAGCAAGTCTTAATGCCAACCAAGAGACGTTGGAAGCGTCACCATCTGCGAATCAAGCTAATGAACTTAACGACGATTTGCAAAGCCTTCTTGTATCCCCACCATCGGATTTAGACGTAGCCATGATAGATCCTGAAATTGAAAATGAAGTACTAGAATTCTTGAACAACAACGAATCTCACAATGAAAACTTACCTACGGTGCAATCTCAACCAGAATTGTCACCACATCCTGAAGACTCACCCGTTGCGGATCCCCAACCAGATCCGTTACCACGTTCTAAAAACTTACAAGTGTCTGACGAATCTTACAGCAAGTTCTTAAAATCACCTACTAAATCACATGATACTTCTATAATCGAACACAATGAAAATCTACTTAAAGGAATACAGGAATTAAAAATCATACCTACTTCTATTGACTTGGATGAGTCCATGCCATACGTCCAAGAAATTATCAACAATTGTCCAGAGCCGACACGCAGCGAATTCATGAAATTAGAGAGATCGTTACATACCTTCTTACCATTAACTGTGGAAAATAAAACATACCTTTTCCTATTCACGAAAGTTCACCACTTTGACGATTACTCATACCCAGACATATTTAAATCACTCAAATATGCACGTGACGAAATTATGATGTCTTACCCTACAATAAACGAAATCAGTACATCCGATTTTAAAAATCCATTCGACAAACACTCTTTTGTGAAAATTTATAACATGTTGAACTACCTCTTTGACGGAACTAATATCAGAATACATATATACCATAATAACATAATATATCCATCACTGAGTGAAATCCAAAAAATACTAAAAGAAAACCACGATATCCCTATTGCAGGACACTTAGGCTCAAATAGAATGTTTAACCGGATTAAAGAAAGATTTTATTGGAAAAACATGCGCAGTGACATTGAAAATTATGTAAAAAACTGCTCCTCTTGTCAAACTAATAAAGCATACCGTAAAGTCAACAGAGCCCCTATGGTAATAACCTCCACGTCAACATCGCCATTCGAGAGGATAGCCCTCGACATAGTAGGCCCCTTACCAGAATCCGGGACAGCTAAGTTGAAATATATCCTAACTATCCAAGATGACCTCACTAAGTATTCCTTAGCATATCCCATACGTAGTATAACCGCAGAAGAGTCAAGCGAGTGTTTACTGCATTTCATATCACTTTTCGGAATTCCTAAATGTATATTAACCGACCAAGGCACTAACTTCACTGCAGATCTATTCAAAAAGACTTGCCAGTTCCTGAAAATAAAACAATTATGGTCCACTCCATATCACCCACAGACGCAAGGTGCCTTAGAAAGATCACACTCCACGTTGAAAGAGTATTTGAGACACTACATAGATGAAAATCAAGATAATTGGCCTAAATACGTATACACCGCTATGCTAGCTTATAATACCAATGTACACACTACGACACATTTCTCGCCGTACGAATTACTCTTCGGTCACAAACCTAATATACCCGACTCGATATATGCAGATGCATCCAATACAACTTACCCCGAATATGTTAAAATGTTACAACATAGAATGAAACATACTCGTGAAAAAGCACTAGAATATATAGAGAAATCTAAAATCAATTCCAAGACATACTACGATTCACGTACTCACCCAATCGAGTACAAAGCCGGTGACTACGTTTTACTGAAAAATCACCTTAGACTCCGAAAAGCATTGTCACCCGCCTGGAAAGGTCCATATAAAGTTATCAAAGTACACGGTAACCACACGTTGACCTTACTAATCAACAGGCGTCACGTAAAACACCACTACGACGAAGTACGTAAAATACAACAGACGCCAACTGACACGTAGAAATTAGAATTAATATTAAGTCTTAGAAAATAGGCTAACTATAATTTTAGGTTAAGCAGGTATCACGTACAGAATCAACATCTCAAATCTCTCTTCACCTTACAGCATACTGGCCCAAAGTCACGCAGAGTTTGTCCAACAAATCAACACAAGCTCCGGCATATACTTCGACCCAATTGGCGAACTCAAAATTCGAGCAAGCGACTTAGATGTAGTTATACCATACGATATGTCTTACATCGAACCTCATCTAAAAAATATTAATTCAATTTTAGGCACAACTCGTTTTATATGTAAACAAATAGAAATTGAATTGTTAAATAACACCGATAGCTTAGAATGCTACAATATATTGCAACCGCTTTCCGTAAGATATCAGGATATCGTTTCCGGGTATTCCGCTATCTCCCATTTAGTAGAAAAAAGATTTAAACGTGCATGGATTGGTGGTATTGGCTCTCTGTCCAAAATTGTATTCGGTACACTAGATGAAAACGATGCCATTAGATATGATAATGCCATAAAGGAATTTCAAGATAGTGAAAAAAGGCTGAGTTCGTTACTGAAAGAAAACATTCTTATAACATCTAATATTTTATCAAAATTTAATGAAACCTTGCATAACATACAAATTAACGAAGCCAGCCTTAACATAGCTATCGACAACCTCACTTCGAAACAAAAGTTATTACAAGATACTTCAAATAAGTTAACTATAACCGCTAATATTAACTCCATACTGAACAGTCTGGAAGCGTCCATACTGACTTTATCGTTTCAGTTGGAGGACATAACCAACGCGATAATGTTATGTAGTCAAAACATCCTGCACCCGGCCGTGCTAGCTCCCGAACAGCTTTATAAAGAGATTGTCGATAACTATAGATACCTACCTGTAGATCTTAAGTTACCTGTTAATTTAGCGTTAAGTAATATTCATAGCTTAATGAATGTATCTAGAGTAGCATGTTATAGTTTAGACAACAAGATCATTTTTGTTTTAAGAATACCGTTAGTTACACCTAAAGAATACTATGTATATCATACGATTGCATTACCAACTCCGCATAACAATATAAAACCTAATTCGTTTACTTATATTAAACCTAGCCATAGATACATAGCAATGACCAAGGACAATTCGGAATACTGCAATATAGACTCACTACAGGCATGCACGACAATTAGCAAACGCGAGTACATCTGTGACGTCATGACGGTGTTCCCAACCAGCGCAAACCCAAATTGTGAAAGTGAGTTATTGTCGAATGTGATCAGTGAATTACCAGTGCAGTGTCATACAGACTTCCTCCACGGACATATAGACCTATGGAAGCCTCTTCAAAATAACGCCTGGATTTATGTACAATCCGAAAGTAACAAACTTTACGTCGAATGTCCAAATCAGAACATATGTGAAACTAGCATTATTGGAACAGGTATTTTGACCTTACCGAACAACTGTATTGCCTATTGTAAAAGTACTAAGCTGATAACAAGGTCAAACACTTTAAACATTAATGTGACTGTTTCTCACTCCAATTTTAATATAATAAATGACTCTTGTTGTAATTTAGATAAGTTTAAGTATACAATGAGTAATGAGCCTCCTCTGACATTGCGAAATATTGATTTAGATATTTTTACCACAGAAACAAAGTCAAACTTAAAATCTTTATCTGATCAAACTGATAAAATTTTAAATGAACACCATATTATAAAATATGAAACTCATTACTCAATTTTAATGCTAATGATATTTTGTATTACTCTTGCTTTTTGTATTGTAAAATGTATTTTGTGTATTAAATCGCACAACCGTCTTACCTTTCAACTCCCTACACTCTCCCGACCAGACCCTGGAAACTCGCTCCCAGAACAACCCTCTGAACCCTTACCAGCTCTCCCTCTGAAGTCCATTAAGAGGCAGTCTGAGCCTATTGATGTTCCGTCTCCGAGCATCAGAACCAATGTCTGACTCACCCCTCTTCCTAAACATCGTAGTTTCACCCCGATGTTTAGTCTACCCCCGGGAGATGTTATATATGCAACATGTATGCTATAGTGCTTACCCAGGCATTCCTCTTTCTGCTAGTCAGCAGTTAGTCCCCTCATACCGATAGCCCATCCAGCCTTTCGCCAGTCTCATTCCATCCACAATCCAAGACGGTTGTCTCATAAATTAATTCAAGTCTTTTTTTTAAAAACCAATTTACCCTGAGGCTCATAACAGATCGAACCAGTGTCTGATTGAAAAGCAGACGTTATCACCACCGAGCCACACTCGCTTTTCGTGCCTTCCTTCACAAGGAGATTATTACATTTATTAAACAGTGAACTTATTTTTATTTAAATGAAATAGACACTTAGAAAACTTATTATAGTGTGTAATTCTTCACGCTCAAACAGCTCAACCGATTATGATGAAATTTTGTACGGCTATTATTTATCCCGTATTAACGCGAAGCTCACCGTGAGGCGTATCTAGTAACAGAAGAAAACAAATAAGTTTTTAGTACCTAACGTAATAGGCTAACGAATAAATAACTAACAAGTTTGAATCTAACTTAAACTTCTAGAATTTCTAGGTAGGAGTCGTTTCTGAAAAGAAGCCATTAGTAAAATTCATAATATCTCTACATAGTATGGATATTGAGGATAGAATCTTCGGTACACAAGATTCTCGTAGCACCTTTAGCTCGGCTGACTAAAGTGATTTGACGCAATCATTGAGGTTAACCAGAATTAGAAGAGAATTATGTCGCTTGGCAAAAGATAGATATAATTAAATTATATTATATATTAGCATTAAGACATAGCCACTGTAAATGACGTACCAAAAATAATGAATGTTATTATGGTTAATAAAACATCTGAATCTGAATCTAGAAAGAATTTCAGTAAGCTGACAGCAACCTCCAGTAAAGGAGAGGCACTTGAAGAAGAAAAAGCAAGAGAAAGTCATTGGATGGGTGACCACCATAAGATTGCCTTTTAAAAGTTGAATTTTCATTTAGACGCTACCTCTACCTGGCTACGATGGGGCGCAGCCAGGTTATGTGGGATTTGTACCCACTAAAACCCCCCCGGTGACCTGCCTCTGTGCTTAACGGAGGTCTCCGGGTTCTTCCAGGAAACACTCCGGAGACCTCCTTGCACTGCGCTGTGGCCCTTCCTGGATTGTTTCACCAACGACGCGACGGCGACGGTCACGCGACGCCGTCGTCGTTCAACCCGGACTCGATGGAGCGGGTGTCGGAACCCCATCTCCGAACACCTTCGAGTCTGATGCCCCTTTTAGTCGCCTCTTACGACAGGTAGGGGCAATTCCGCAGCCTTATTCTTTCTCCCAGGCTGCAGGGTTAGACGTCTAGAAGCTACCAAGTTCGATTACACGTTAAATTGTAGCTCGGATGTAGTCATAGTACAGTCGTTAAGCCAAATCAGAGGCCATCGGACGGCAAGAAAGAAAAAGAAGATACTCAGAGCCTCACGACAGACAGCTAAGTGTCAATCAGGTAAAGAGTTGTTTGTTTTAACTCCAGTTCCTGGTTGAACAAGCTTGGTTTTTTTTCTTCTTTTTTTAATGTGGAATTTTCTAAAAATGATTCCTAGCTAGATCGATTTATCGCCCTCAAAACCCCCTATATACTAAATTTCATGAAAATCGTTGGAGCCGATTCTGAGATTCCAATTATATATATAATCATTTAAAGATATTAGATTAGATTCGCGTCTAGTCTCACAAGTCGCGTAATCAGCAACAAATGACATGAACAGAGGACATCGGGCGGCAAGAAAGAAGAAGAAGATTCTCGAAGCCTCGCAAATGACAGCTAAGTGTCAATCAGGTAAAGAGTTGTTTGTTTTAACTCCATTCGCGTCGAGTCTCACCAGTCGCGTAATCAGCAACAAATGACATGAACAGAAGCCATCGGGCGGCAAGAAAGAAGAAGAAGAAGATACTCAGAGCCTCGCAACATTCAGCTAAGTGTCAATCAGGTAAAGAGTTGTTTGTTTTAACTCCATTCGCGTCGAGTCTCACCAGTCGCGTAATCAGCAGCAAATGGCATGAATAATGCTCATCGCCAGTGTACAGTTTGAAATAATTAATTTTCGAGGGTGTGTGCCTTCGGGGAGCCGTGCGCAGGCGCGAACCGTGGATGTGAGCTGGTTCGTGTAGGGGGGATATGTTAGAGTCGTTTGTGGGACAGCTAAGGAATTCCTAAACTACGGGTTAAGAAAAAACTTAAATATGTTTATTCGTTTTACAAAAGGCAGTTTTTTTGCATAAATACTCACATATTATAGTTACATGAAGATATTATACCTGAGGTCTAAAAATGTATTTAACCCTTAACTAGGCGCATGGGGTCAGTGAGATTTCAAATTGAAAAAAAAATGGTTTACAGTGCGCAGAGCGCGCTCATGCTCTCTCTAGCTTCCTAGCTCCCCGCGGGGTACGCAAATTAGTAGTATTTAGAACATCAACGCGTGCGCATGTATTGCTGTTGTTTATAGTGCTGACCCCATGCGACCAATTGCGTTCCACTATTTGGCGGAGGTAAGTTTTTACTTTTGCGTTTTGTTTTAGTATTTTTCTTTGTATGCTTGTATTTATATGTGTATTATGTTTTTTGAATTTTATATACTTTTTTATTTTAGTCTTTTACACATTTGAAATGTCTAACGACACACAAATATTGCAATGGCTGGATGAAGTGTCTGATGAAGAGTAATATGCTGCTGGTTCGGATTCGGAAGACGAAACGGTAAACAATATCGCAATTGATAGTGCTCATAATTCAGAAAGCGAAATTGAAGAGTCCGTAGATATCCAAAACATCCCTGAACCATCGGAAGGAATTACTTCCAACCATCGACAGCTAAGCGTGGGCGCTGTTCAGCATGTTCTAGAAAGGACGACAAAAAAGTGCCAACAAAATGCTTCAAGTGTTGTAAATTTATTTGTCAGCAACACTCAAAAGTTTATTGCGTCGGATGCAGCACCGAAGAATCCGGAAATGAGACTAATTAATTATTATTTTTAGAGTTGATCACAGCCTTGCCAAAAATTTAGTTTAAGGAGAGGTTTAATATTTCTAACCTTTTTTTGTTAATTGTAATGTTCTAGTAATGTTTTTGTTACTTCAACTTAAGTTTATTAAATAACTTTATTAAATACTATGAAAAACATTTAGTTTTATTCCCTTTTGAAACTCCTATTCCAATTTTTCTTTGGGGTCACTCAAGACCCCATGCGCCTAATTGCGTGATTTTTCGAATGCGCCTAGTTAAGGGTTAAGTCTTGCATCTTAATTGTAAGTATCAATATTATTTATTGTGCATAACCTCTTTTTCTTGTCTTTTCAACTTCTTTCCATCCAAAGATAACCAAGAACAGATCGCGTTTAGCGATAAGGCCGCCGTTTGTGGCACGATGTAAGCTATTAAGTGTTGTTACTATTTTTGAATTGACCTGTACCTATTATCTGCCCAATAAAGAGCTAATCTACCTATCTAATTTAAAAGATTAAGTAATAGTGATAAAGATTTTTTTTCTTTCATTGATTATTCCACATTAGCACTACATCTTAAATATTTCTCTAGCTCCGTTAAACTACATTAACCACTTGTATGTTTAAATAATAAATTTTAACGAACTAAATTCTCTCAGAAAAAAGAAAATTTTACAAAAAGAACAGTTCTCTTGTGTAATTGAATTGGTTCAAGCAACTGATTCATTGTAATTATTGCAAAGTTATTACTTTTTTATTTTTATTCAAAATTGATTGATTGATTTTGTACCATGTCCCATTTTTGTTGCTGCATTTAACTAAATATTGTATATGTTTTTTTTTAAAGTCAATCTTTAGTAACGAAATAAATATTTAATAACATCAAACAATAACTATCAAACTAACCATCCATTGCACACGAGAAGATAGAACGAGAAAACCCAATTACAGTCGCCATAGCAGCTGGGAACTCTTATAACGTAATTACGTTCAAACATTATCACATTACATGACTTAACTAGTTCTATCCCAAAAACCACAAGCGAAATAATGGCCACCCTAACTGCAGCTTCCAGCGCCCGAAGAGTTTCATATTGACCTATACGTATTACACTCGCAGGCTCTTTCAGGTTGCTAGACAGAGAAAACGAATAACCGAACGCGTGGAATATCTAAAGAGAGAAAGAGAGGGGAATAGGCTATACTGAGCCCGGCTCAGGATTTCAGTTTGCTCTGAACATCAGAGAGTCGCGGTCTCATGGATTTTGTTGAAAAAACTCACGTGCGTGGTTAAAACTAACCTCTCAGGTGTCAACTGAAGTCTAGTGCACGATTTGACGTGATTTCTAACGCAGTGCTAGTGATTTGTGAGTGTTAATTCAGTGTTGTTTTTATAAAAAACTTGTCTGAGTAAGTATTTTGTAACAGTATGAATTGTAGCTGAATTTCGTCGCGTGTTTCGATAATAACTGTCAGGAATTGACGCGGGTGAGAATTTTGGGGATTGCTCCTTTTTATTTTGTCAAAATTGAGGCGTGAGTAGGGAGGACTGGATGTGACAAAGTGACAATATTTGTTTCAATTTGTAGGGCGAAAGAGTGGGTTGGAGGTCGCGCAGTGGGGATTTTGTTTATCTAACGAAACCCCAATAAGTGGAGTCAGTGTTTTTGGGCTGTTTGTGTTGGGGGTTTAGGTATTTGGGTTTTTGCGTATTGGAAGAGGTCGTGTGAGAATATCGCTTTCTACCGCCATGGAAAGTTGGGTTAAGACTATTTAAATTCTTTAACTTTTGAACTAATAATAAAACAACTTATACAAAAAAAAACAACGTTCACATTGACTTAATTACGGTATCTTGTAAATTATTGCGCTCATATTTCTCTACAAATATTATTTATTTTTGTAAAACTTAATTTTTTATTCTAATACTAATAACTTTATTCTAGTATTTTTTTTATTTATTACACAAATAAGTATTGTTAATTAGGTTTGATAGTAGCGCATTTTTATCGCGCTTGCATAGATAATATAATATTATTAGATTCTTTAATATAATTTTATAATAAAAGATTCTTCTTATTGTTTAATACCATAAAACCAATAAGCATTAAAGGAGTTATTCAGATGTGGTACTGGCAGAGTTATAATGTTGAAAACCGTATAAGACAATTTAAAAGACAGCGCGAAGACTATGGGATTTTCTTTTACTCAACTTTAAATTTAAAAACGGATTTTAGAATGAAATGCTTAGTTATCTAAAACGTCATGAGAAATGTGTATGCAAAGCTAAGTTAACCTCGGAACTTTATTGAAGTTATTAATTATAAAATCTGCATTATAATATGTATATATTAATGTAGGTTCTGAAATATGTAATGTACTTATATTGCGATCTAGAACTAGGTTTAGACAACAAAACATAAATTAGAATAGCAAAACACCATAATTAATGAATCAAAAAAACCTGCCATACATACATGACATGTTTTTTTTTCTATTGTTATTATTAAAAAACGTATATTAGGGCATCCAAATTCGGATAAAAGCTTCGGCCTTGCTGGACCATGTCTTATAGTTTTAAACATATCTGAAAATAGAAAAATAATTTATTTAATACATCTTATCGACCATACATCAGCTTAAAACACAGTGGCATAGCAAATACCGATTGTGTCATATTTTTTTTTTATTTACAACCAATTTTCTTAAAGTACCGCCTTCCTATTCCCTGCTGCAAAACTTTGATACCTCCTTTCTTAATGGTTCTGTTTTAAAGGAATTTCTAATAGGGTAATTTCTAGGTAAAAGTGGCACTTATGTCACCCGTAGGTGGTATTTTCTATACAAAGTAAACCAAAGCGTAGCTTATTTAACACCAAGTAAGCTGCGGTCAAGCGCAAACCTATCAGTTGTAAAAAAAACTAGGTAAGCGTCTAGGTTGTAACAACATCGATGACTATAGCGTAGCTTACCATTAGCTATAATAAAACGCGAACCAATGTTTACCTAATAGAAGAGGCAAAAGAAAAAAATTAAAAATATTTAAAACTAGCAGCCCGCTCCAGCTTCGCACGGTTATAATGGCTGTTGTAAATAAAATCTTATCTTATTGGATTTTTAGTAAGGATCTTTTATATCTCTTTAAATAAAATATATGTTTAAAATTCAACAATATTATCACATTGATTTATATTGATACGGATGAGAATTTAAAAATTAACAAAGAAAAAATAGCCCATGTTACTCGGGGACAATGTAGCTTCCCAACGGTAAAAGAATTTTTTATATCGGTTTAATATTTTCCGAACCTATTTGCGTCTAACAAACAAACAATCAAACTTTACCTCTTTATAATATTAGTTTAGACAGTAGACTTTTTACGAAATAAATATTAGACAAATTGTGACAGTTAATGTTACTTTACTTAAGAGATAAAATAAAGAAAGTTATTCTCCTTCAATCTTTTAAATCAAAGCGTCAAACATTCAGTAAATCCGCCGGGATCCAAAAATACAAATTTCATACAAAATTACCGAAGGTAAACCGCCATTTTAACTTCCAATCCGAAGGTAGCCGAAACTTTCGGGCGTCTTGGACCAAACTTAAACAGGATATTTTCCCAAACTTCTCCACTTTTAGTTTGTGAAGGGAATTTAAGTTTGCTTCGTCAGAAAAACAGATTTTATCGTTTCTGATTTCTTATATTCATCGGGGCAATACCATTTTGTGTTTGTTACAAAGCGTTATGAAAGCGGTGGGAGAATTGCTTTTGTCTGATCTTAATTCTTACTTACTGAATAAATTAACCATAAAAGCCAATTGGTGAAATTACGGAGCTATGAGATACTAAGTATATAAGAAGAAAGGGAGAGAAGTATTCCCCTGTTTTTGAGTTCTGTACCTAAAGATATCTGTACCTAGACTGGACCCTATTAAGGTGCTGTTGAACCGAGTTCAACCGTGTTTTACATGACTATTGGAACGAAGCGCCTTACGTTAGGCAGTAAGTTTTTCACGAAATTAATTTGTATAAAATCAAGACTAAAATTATTGAAATTAAAAACTTACTATTCAAGACATTAATTTAGTTATCTTGTTTTTGTTAACTGCATTTTTTATGTAATAATTAAACGTAAAAAACGTCAAATACCTAATACTTATTAAGCTTAAGAATAATTAATAATAATATTACTTTATGTAAGTATCGATAATTTCTTTAAAAAACTTTATAACTTTCTAGAGCACCACAACTTGAAATTTTAAAACACCTAAATTATTTTGCCAAAAATAAAACTATCGAACGATAACTAGGTACATTTTTAACTATTTTTTGTAGATAAATTTGAAATCCCACATACGCGAACCCAACTAGTACTTGGCCAATTATTTATTTTTTAATGCACAAAGATTTTTTTATTTCGTAAAACAGAAGTTATCCGTCTTTCGAACTCTTCTTGCACGAATCCAACATGCACTTGGCCGGTTTTATTTTTAAACTAGCTGCACCGCGTGATGTTACTCACGTTAGTCCGGGATAAAAAGTAGCCTTTGCGTTAATCCAGCGTCTAAGCTATCTATGTACCAAATTTCTTCAAATTCACGCGTGCAAGCGTAAAGATTTATTATTTTATTCTAATTGTATCAGTCAAATTATTGGATTATTTTGGGAAGGACTAGCTGCCAAGGCACGGGCTAACGCCTATTTTGGGAAGGACTAGCTGCCAAGGCACGAGCTAACGCCTATTTTGGCAACTAGAGCTTAATGTTAAAAATATGTATTTTTTGGTGCCAAAAAATTATTTTGAATTTTTTGAATTTTGAAGAAGTAACAAACTTACACAGAAACACACACAAACTTTCGTATTTATTATATTAGTTGGAAGTGGGATATGCTTGTTTGTATATTCGCCTCAGATCACCAAAGTCAGTTTAGCTGCGGGCTCTTCTAAAAGCCTTAACTCGCCATCTTACAAGATAGGGCGAGACTAAACAACCTAGTTAGTCCTAGACAAACTTTGTTAGTCCGCAAATTGAGTTAAGCTCAAACTCTATTACATTGTGAGCCTGTACAGGGTGGATAATCGTTGTAGAAAATATTACTAAATTAAAAAAACAAACTGTTTGTTTATTTTGTAGGCAAAACTTACGTGAATTTTGAAATTGATTGTTGAATATTGATAAAATTATTCTTTAAGAAAAATTTACTGCACTCCGCGGCATAACTACGTTAATCCGGGATAAAGAGTTGCCATGCTAAATTTAGCTTTGGTGTCGAGAGTTTTCAAGCTACCCGAAGGCCTCTAACTTGTATTGATGACTGCTTGACCGCTAACAGCTGGGACCTACCATTTAACGTGTCATTCGCCGTAGTGAAATTACCACTTCTGAAAACGACAGTTAGTGCACGGCACCCATCTAAAAACCGTCCGTACCAACCGTTGCTTATCTTCGATCATCGCGTCAGATTACCTTAATAATTTGTACTAAACAATATATTTCTATGTGCTAGTTAATTGTCTATAATTTTTTTGAGAACTATTTTATCTATTTTACACTTTACATTCGAAATTATGGCCTCTAAACGATATATAACACAATAATAAACCACATATAAACATACATACCTACACATAGACAGATAAAAGCAAACATATTATAGAGACATATTATAGAACATATTGCAGAGACTTTGAAAGTGGCGCCTGTTTTAGAGAAAGTGAAAAGTGGACGGCTAGCGTGGTACGGACATGTAATGCGTATAGAGGAGATGCATGTGACTAGGAGAAGTATGGATATGATTGTAAGAAGTAGCGGAAGTAGAGGTAGACCAAAGAAGACGTAGATGAATTGTGTGAAGGAGGATATGAATAAGAAGGGAGTGAATGTGGAGATGAAGGCTGATAGAGTGACGTGGAAGCGAAAAACAGGCTGTGCCACCTAATGGGAAATGGTAAAGGAGAAGAAGATTGCAGAGACTTCGTTAGTTGGATAAATTAACTCAAATATTCAATTAGTGTTACAATAAACTGGTTCAGTAATCAGAAATATAAATATTTATATCAGCGTTCATTTCAGATTAAATCCAGTACCCCGAAGGCTGCGTTGTAGTTTGACCTTGTTATAATAAGGGTAAAAGAGATCCGAATTCCTATCTAATATTCTGGGAAAATAGTAATTGCTTTGTTTGTGGCTGGAAATGCTTAGGTTTGAGTATGTTAGGAGGCACAATTTGATAAATCGATACCCTAATTTGCAAACCTTCTAACTCCTTTACAGATTTTTTACGGGAGAGAATCAACACGTATTTTATTTAGATAAATAAAAAGTAATATAACTTTATTTTTAAAATGATAACAAAAATAAAGCATAGTTTTTCACGGGATTTTGCTTCTTCTTTATTGCGTAAAATAAAAAATACAATGAAGTTTCGAGCCTCTCCCGTAAAAAACCCGCAGAGGAGTTAGTAGCTTTTCAAATTAGGGCATTCGAAATGTCTCATTTAGTAAAAACGTTTTTAAATAAAGAACTAGTATTTAGTCAGAACTTTGAGGTCTTTATACTCGGCATACTATTTGACACTTGGGTTCCTGCCTTTTTTAAAATAACAATTTTAGTTTTTTTTTTAATCGTTCTACTGCCCAGATATTTTTTGGGGATTCTAGTCTACGTTCCTTCTTATGTTAAACAATTTATGTATTTTACCTATAATGCCAATTTTTTATTTTTAGACTTATTCTGTATATAAATAGGTAGAGTATTACATATTTTAGTACATATGGTAGGGTACGTTTTAGTACATATGGTAGGGTATTTTATTCTACTCGTCTGTCTGGCAACCACATTCAAGTTAAAAAAAATCTATAGTCAAGCACAAACAAGAAAGTCCAATATGATATGACAAAATTAAAAAATAGAAAGATCAAACAATTTCTAAGTAGTAATCAAAATTTTAATTGCTTCTTGATATTTTGTCTGGCAGCTTTGATGTTATAACGATCCTTCTAAGAAATAAGCGGTTCTATCACAAGAAATAATAAGTTAGTAACACAAACTAAGCTTATGGTTTAAAATCTTGAAAGGTTTCTTATTTCAATACCTATTAAAACATTACTTACCAACCTCTTGGCGTAATAGTTACCAAGCCGGACTGCCCACCAGAGGTTCCCGGGTTCGATTCGCAGCACGGCTAACATCTTTGCGATGAACTAAATATGTTAGCAGCCGGTGTCAAATATGTATCGATATAAAGTATTTATGTATGTATATGTAGTACTAGCATCTCTTCACGGCTTTGCACAGGCTCTAAAATAATCCTAGTAGCAAAGAGAAACAAAATATAGCCTATGTTACTCGGAGATAATGTAGCTTCCCAATGGTGAAAGTATTTTTCAAATCAGTCCAGTAGTTTTGGAGCTTATCCACGTCAAAGAAACAAACAATCAAATTTTTCCTGTTTATAATATTGGCATAGATATCAGTTGTGTTAGCAAACATAATAAAGTTTAAATAGTTTAGTATGGGGCTTACCGACCGTGTATGTACGAGGGTCAAACTGAAAGTTCTTAGAAAATCAAAAACTAAGCATTCTAGCAAGTTATTAGTTTTATTATAACTTTTCAAAATAGCGTCCATTTACATCAAAACATCTCTGCATTCGATAGAACCATTGAGAAAAGCACCTTGCCCACTCGGCCTAAGGGGTCTCTTCGACGGCGTTTTGAAACGCAGCCACTGCTTCCTCGGCGTCCATAAAACGTTTTCCTCGAAGTTTTTATTTTATTTTCGGGAATAAATAAAAATCGCAAAGTGCGAGGTCGGGGCTATACGGCGGGTGACCCAGTAATTCCACGTCTGAGGTCGCCAAATAGTTGATCGTTTGCCTGGCGGTGTGCGACGAGGCATTGTCGTGATGAAGGAGGATCCTGCTGCGAGCTCGTTTCTCTCGAACTTTTTCCAAAACAAGTCGCAAACAATTGTTAGTGTACCACTCTGCATTAACCGTTTTCTGATCCTCTAAGACAATTGTCACGTAATGACCTGTCCTTTCGAAGAACGAGGCCACCATCTTTTTTCCAACACTTCGCCCTCTCTTCAATTTAGTTGGCAACTCCTCGGAAGAAAACACCCACTGAGCAGACTGCCTTTTGGTTTCCGGATCATAACAGTAAATCCAGCTTTCGTCACCTGTTAGTGTGCCGAACGCAGCATTTGAGTCACCTCCGTTAAATTTTTGGATCATTTCTCGGCACCAATCAACACGGCGGAGTTTTTGAGCTTCGGTCAAATTATGGGGTATCCAGCGGGCACAAAGCTTCCTGACCGCTAAATGTTCATGGAGGATTTTGTGCACTTGACTCATACCTATGCCTAGACTTGTCCGAATCTGCTGATAGGTCACTCTTTTGTCAGTCTCTATCATACGCCGCACAACACTGATGTTATCTTCAGTCGTCGCTGTAGAAGGCCGTCCCTCAAGCAAATCATCGGTGAGATTAGTGCGACCATGTTTGAATTCAATAAACCAGTTGTAAACTGTCGCACGAGATGGGGCTTCATCGTGAAAGGCCAATCGAAGTCTATCATAACTTTTTTGTTGACTTAAATGACACCGAAAGTCTTAAAAAATCATTGCACGAAAATTTTCTCGGCTTAAATTCATTCTAACGTGCACAGACTATTTTCAATTTGCCGCCAAATCGTAAAACAAATGACAAATGAATGAAATATATACTCAATAATATTGGGAAAGAGTTCTATTTTAAAAATTTAAACTTATTTTTTTAATATAATGCTTTTAAGTGGCCCGTTCTAAAAACTTACAGTTTGGCCCTCGTATCAGAAAAGTCAAAGTCAAATAATTTATTGCGGTTTCAGAGTGTTGTACAATTAATTTAAATGTCCTAACTGAAACCTACCATTAGGGCGTGCAAAATATATTAAGAAATCTGGTTGGTTTCTTACAACATTATATTATACTCGTACGTTGTTTATACATTTTGATGACTTACATTAGATTAATTTTGAAAAAAAACAATTGAAAAAAAAATTACGTGTCAGTAAAATTTATAGGTATGAAATTATCTTAATGTATCAAAACAATTTTCAGTCAATAATAGTGATAATTTCTTCTATACTTAATACATTTATGCTTGTATGTATAATGAAATTGGGTAGATGATTATACAAATATATATGTTTGTGGGAATATACAAGCAACTATTAACAAAATATGCCATTCTTATTTTCTTTGTGCAAATAATGCTCGAAATAGTAATAATAATAAAAAACGATAACTTTCAAGATACAAAGTAAATAAACCACGTTCGTAAACCGTACAAAAAATCAATGCCCTCTTTCATGGCAGTTTCAGCCAATGGTATAACAAAAGGTATTTTATTGCCATATTTGCCGCTAACGGCACGACATTGTTGTGAAGGATTTTAGTAGTATAGCAGTGAATGAAATATACTGACTTAGGCATGAAAGCTTTCGTTTTTGAACTGTAAGTTTCTTTTGACTTCTATAATGCAAGAAAAAACGAGGATGATAGAGCCATGGTTTATTATCTTTGAGGCTAATTTGGTTTGTGATCTGAACATCTTTTAGTTAGGGTTGAAAATCACTTGGTAGGAGAAGAAGTTTGACGTTATCTGAAGTCTACTGACAATCTATTCAAGACTAGCTGTTGCTCGTGGCTCCGCCCGCGTGTATGTCAATTTTTTTGCGTAAAGAATTTTTCCTGAATTTTGTTTGCTGAAAATCTTATGGAACCCGAGACCTTTCCAACGAATGCTGTACCATGGAAATCAGTTCGTGCGTTCTGAAGTTATAGCGTAAGGAAGGAAAACCTGACTTATGCTTCTTATATTATAGATTTTAAAAATACAATGATTATTTCCATATAAACTTTATTAGGTATAATTGATGTTTTAAAACTTAATAGTCACATTAATAATATGTCACGAGTGAGCAAAAAATTTAAACTAGTACCTGTAACTTCACTCATAGAACGCGCACTGTTAGAAACCGAAAACACTTGTGAGGTAATAAATTATGGAATATGACACAAAGTATGGTCATAATTCCACCCTTGAGACACAATTTGGGCAAACTCTGCGTCGTTTGTAAATATAACTGCCGGGACGGGCGATAATTAGAATTGATAATGTAGACTTTTTATGGGGAGTTTTTGGTTACAATGTAACCTTCGAGATTTGCGGCCGATGGTTACAAAGTGATAATGAACGTATTGTGAAAATTATTACGTACTTTTGTTTTGCGTTCATTCGGCAAAAAATAGCCCATGTGTTTGTTAATCATAGTTAAAGCTACCTTTCGTATGCCTGAAATATATATCATATTGTTTTATAGAGCGATAATAAGAATCGATAAATATACTTTTATGGGGTGTTTATGGTTACAATAAAACCTTCGAGATTTGAGGCCGATGACTACAAAGTGATAATGAACGTATTGTGAAAATTACTAAGTACGTTTTTTGCGTTTCTTCGAAAAATAAATGCCTGTGTTAATTAAAGATAAAAGCTAGCTTGGTATGAAAAACAGCCTCTTTTTAGCTGTTTGAACGTATAAAATAACAGATTTGAGAATGTTATACATGAATATAATATGTCTTTATTTTAGTATAAACAGTTACAAACGTATTTTATTCTATTACATTTAAGACATCATCTAAGTTAAGTGAGTTTTTCATCCACATTTTGTAAACCTACACCGCTTTCTGTATATATGTTAAACTCAATACTCGAATACTCTCAAAACTCCAGATTCAATATGCACAGTACAGGTCGAATGCATCGATCTAAATCAGAGTTAGGTCTGCATGTATTTGTTCATGCACTCGACTATCCTAGCAAGCCACAATAAACTTCAAACGGCGCAATAAAAGAATGCAAAATGTATGTTGCTTCTAACAGTATGTCAATGAAAGTTAGATTTTTGAGCGTTTATTCTCTTCCTGAGTCTTAGGTCAAGGTTTACGATATGATGTTCAGACAAATGGACAGCGAAATTGTAGCGCCTGTAACTCGGCAAGCTAAGGTAGTTCAATGCGATCATTGAATCTAAGCAACGGTCGATGCGGACGGTGTTTGGATGGCTGACCATGCACATGACTGTCGTTTTCCAAGAAGCATTTTTATCTGGGTGCAACCGTCAGTCGGATGTTACGTTAAATTTAAATTTGACAAATTTCATTGAAGTTGGTTCAGTCATTTGATCGCAAATAAATAATAAATATACACACAAACCTTGGCATTCATAATATTATGTGATTACTTTTTTTTGCATTATTGAACTTGTATTTTTATACTTATGCCAAGTTCATAAAAATATAAATTATAGTATTTCAATAACTAACTTATTGCACACACATTTACAGAGTAGTCATACAATTATATCATGTACTTCGTTTTTGTAAGCTTTGTAAATGTTTTAGAAGTAAATAAATGATTGATTGATTAAATAATCAAATAAATTAAATATTGAAATAATAAATTTATTTCTTTTTTAATTGAATAAATAAAATGATTAATTATTTATTTATTTAAATAGAATAAATTAAATATTCATTTATATTTCTAAAACAATAAATGCGGAAAGTAATCGCAATAAAATAATCATAATATTTTACTATTTAAGTAAGAAGTAATTAGTTACAATAATATGTGAGGGTCCTGATACATTTATAATTCTTATCTCCCATTTGTACAGAATTGTTTTTAAGTTTATAATTCTACTTAAATTATAACGATAAATGTGTAATTATGTTACACCTTTATTCCCAAACGGTTGTAGTAAGTGGAATGAAATTTAATATGGAAACTAATGCAATTTTTTTTTCAATAAAAGTATATTTAAAGTAACATGTCACGTATCAAAAATATATAATATTTAAAATACTTTCATAACATTTGACAACTATGCAGCAAAAGAAAACACTGAATACAGAATAAAACGCTGTATGTTTGCTACTGATAGTTCGACCGGAAAAACTGTTGGTTTTTGTTTTTGTGCAAAACGGTGATGTTTGCTAGGCGTAGTTTAAAGGGCAGTGAATTTCATGGAAATGGTTGATAGGTTTTTCGTAAAAAGAAAAACTGGTGCATTTTGAATGAGTGAAATATTTTTATGGCCCCTTTTGGAAATGAATCAAATTCGCGTGGCTTGGTATTGATTTGGTGGCAGTTGAATGATGAATGCCCTACCACCATGCTAATAAACTAGAAATGGTTCAGCATGGGGTTCTCCAGCCGTGTGTGAAATGAGTCCTAATATTACGAAAAAATATATATTCTTTATTACTTACTTGTACATATGGTGTTTTTTAGGGTGCCGTACCTAAAAGGTAAAAATGGGACCTTATTACTAAGCCTTCGCTGTCTGTCTCTCTGTCTCCAGGCTGTATCTCAGAAACCGTAATAGCTAGAAAGCTGAAACATTCACTAGATATGTATTTTCTGTGCCGCTATAATAACAAATATTAAAAATAAAAATAAATTAAATATTGAGGAGGATTCCTATACGATAAACGTATTTTTTTCGTATTTTTTGCTAAATATCAATAACGATAGCTGCTAGACACTTAAAATTGTCACAAATTATATAAATGTATATCTATTCACTATCAAATTATATTATAAAATAAATATATGAGGGGGCACCCATACAACAAACGTAATTTTTAAGTAGTTACTTATCTTTATAACGATATTTGGTAGACCCTCTATACTCACAGAATATTGAACTATGTATTAAATTTAAAAGAATATATAAATAAAAAATAAGGCTCCCATACAACAATAGTACGGAACCCTTCATGCGCAAGCCCAACTCGCACTTGACCATTTTTTTTTTATTTACATTTTTTTGTCAAGGTTTTCCGTTGGTTACAAGTAGCCCAGTAAAGCCTTTACTCGACCCAATTAGAAGTCCTCTCGTTTCGAGCAGGACGGTCGACAGAGGGTTGATTTTAGGGCAAAATTAATTTGTGAACTATGAGGGTTTTGGACAGGTGCGGTTGTGGTATGAAGATAGGTCGATTTAGGGGTTGATTGAAAGTTAGGGAGCTTCGACTTAGTTTGGGATATGACACCCCTTGTTGAAATCCTAACCTACTAATATAATACATATCAAAGTTTGTGTGTGTGTTTGTTACTTCTTTGCGCTTAAACAATAAAAAAAAAAACGGAATATGACACCCCTTGTGAAATCCTATCCTTCTAAAATAATACATGCAATAATTTGTGTGTGTATATGTGTGTTACTTCTTCACGCTCAAACGGCTGAACCGATTTTGACAAAATTTGGTATGGAAATAGGTTACACCTATGCTACTTTATGGATATATATGTTTTTTTATTAACGCTCAAACGGTTTAACAGATTTTGATAAAATTTGGTATGGAAATAAGTTAGACCTTGGATAAACACATATGCTACTTTTTATCCCAAAAACACTACTCTATCCCGTGGGATACGCAAATAAATTTAAAATATTCTATTTTTCTTCTTCAAACTATTTTACTTCTGCTTCGCACATGAAGGGTTACCGGCAGCCAACAAATTAAGTTCAGACAGACAAAAATGTTGGCCGTATTATTTCAATTGATTGTTAAAAAATTAAAGGACACTTGGGCAGTTACAAAACTCATCTTGATTTGGTCACTTAATTAACAAGTTGATCTATTTTAATCGGTTTTCTTAGTTCTTATATCTATTTCATTTTTTTTTTTTTTTACACTTTCACACACGGCTGGTTAGCCCCATACTGAACTATTTCTAGCTCGTATTATGGTTGCTAACACAACTGATATACTACATACATACATAATATTATATATAAATACATATTTAACACCCAGACCCACAGCCAACAAATTTAGTTAAGCACAAAGATGTTGACCGGGCCGGGAATCGAACCCGGAACCTTCTGATTAGTATAGTCCGGCATGGTAACCTTTACGCCAACGAGGTCGTCATTGGCATTTGGATGCATCAATTTAAAATCGGTTTATGGTACAGAGATTTTATTATTCTTTAGATATTTCTTGTTATCATGGTCAAAATAATCTTGTAACCACACGAATCAGCGATACTGGTCTAGTCTCTTTGAGAGCCAGTTATGCCTAGTCCGGAATAACTGGCTACCTGAACACACCGCTAGATGCTTGGGGACAGATTTTTGAACTTATAGGTGGTTGCTAGCGCGAGCTCAATGGCGGGGATCGAACCAACGACCTATTTGGACGTAGGGCAGCCGTACACCTGACTGAGCTGTCATAGCTTCAAAGCCATAAAGTAAATAAACAACCCGCAGTACATTAAAAGAGAATGGAAACGCTTGCTCTGTGCCTCGTCAGTGATCCCTTTAGATGTCCCTAGGAAGCCACTTGTTTGATAAATAAGAATTGCTGACAATTCTGTCGACGAGAGGGATTGTCGGGTTGTAGTGCTTGTAGTATAATGTGTTATATTCTTCTTCGTCGTTTAAAATAATTGGCCAAATGCGAGTTGGGCTTACGCATGAAGGGTTCCGTACCATTGTTGTATGGGAGCCCCCTCAAATATAAATATTATTCAAATTTTATAATTTACATTTCGTGAAAAATTTAGGTCTCTACATGCTACCGTTATTGATATAATATAGCAAAAAATAACCCTTCCCTTAATATTTTTTCCATCAAACTAATTATATAAATAAAAAACACACACACAAACACCTTACAAATAGGAAATTAAATCTAAGTTAGTGTCCGCGGCTGTCTTCAGCGTTTTTAAACCTAAAAGGTATGGAACCCTAAAAAACGCTGAAAAGGAAGCAAATGGTCAAAGTCAAAGTAAAAACATGTTTATACATTACTATGTAATTATTAATTATTATTATTATTACTATTACTATGTAAAAAAATCTAAATCTTTTTGTTCTTTCACATACGACATGGAAAAAGGGAGAAATAAAATCTAAGAACAGACTGATTATTTAAGAAGATGATAAAGGAAAAATTACAGATTTTTCGCTAAAATTCGTATAAAAAAATAAAATCTAAAAAATAGTTTAAAGATCATTTTAAAAATCTATCTATTAAGGGTTTTTTCTTCTTATTATGCCGCGATCGTAAAAACTCTTACT
Source organism: Mellilla xanthometata (assembly GCA_035578125.1). NCBI lineage: Eukaryota > Metazoa > Arthropoda > Insecta > Lepidoptera > Geometridae > Mellilla > Mellilla xanthometata. The sequence goes on from JAPUBQ010000020.1 coordinate 2,310,901, forward strand.
AAGTTCTACCTTCCGTGTGTATAAGTAGTAAAAAATAAAAGTTTCACTCATAATGGTTTAGAAAATAGCCAGCTTCATTCAACGTCATGTTGAGGTTTTTTTAAACGCTGTTTTAATTTTATTAGCGGCTGTTTAAAACAATTTAGCGGTAATGGGTTCTTTTAATAGGCCTTGGGGTAATTTGGTGTCGTTATTTTGAAGCTGTCGTTTCGTTGCATTTTTTTTTTTGTTTTATGTTTGGGTTTTAACAATTATTTTTTTTACAAGGGCTTGCGCCTGATCACAATTCATCTGATGGCTAGCGACATTATGATCTAAGGTTTTTTTTATTCTTTTTTTTTAATTTATTTTTAATTTCAATATTACAGTAGAAATATTTTGTCTTGATATTGTATGTGCTGTCACTGCAAATAATATTTTAAACATTAGGTTTTTCAGAATTAAAATATAACATTATTATTAAACAAACGGTGTGACTATTTCACATGATATTTGTTTACAAATAACTATTAAAGAAATCATCAATAAAAATACTATATTTTTTATTCTAAATAGGTCATCTAGAGTTTGTGGTCAAGCCCACAAATTCACCTGATGGTAAGTGATATTGAGGTGGAACGCGCTTACTCGGAAAAAACCGGTTCACTCTTACTTTGAAAACCGCCAGATTGTAGCTCTCAGGGAACTGGGAGCTTGGCTTGATTACACACCTTCGCAATATTTTGGTACTTAAATGCGCCAACCCGCACTTGACCAGCGTGGTAGATTATGGTTTATATGTCCTCGTCAGAGAACGAGACCCAGCAGTGGTAACGTATAGTGGGCTGCTTATGCTTGGTATTGCTCCAAACTTTATAAGTAGCTAACTCACAGACATAATATTTTTATGCCAAATTCTTCGTCCAATAGCAAAATTTCGTCAAAACTAAGTACTTCACATATTAATATTTTTTGTAAAATTTTCCTGTAATTATTAAGGCCTGCTATATATTTTATTTATCGATAGCTTTGAACCCTCATTAGTGGAATACAATTATAAAAATGACTAAAACAAAAAATAAACATTATGAAGAATCTATATCAATTTATAGAATGTATTTTAAAAATATCGTAGAAGGAAAGATAGAAGCCAGGAGAGGAAGAGGAAGACCTAGAAGGTCATATTTCGACCAAATTAAGGAGAGGGCGAAAGTCATGTCGTATAGGGAGGTCAAGGGGTTGGCCGAAGATAGAACTACCTGGAAAAAAACTCCACGGACAAGAGCCCAGCTCTTAAACATTGAATGAATGAACGTAGAATGTATTCCAAATTTCGCACGTTTTATTGAAATTCATAAACATAGAATTGTATAGAAAATAATTTTACTGTAAAATCTCAAGGAAAAACCGCTTACGTTACATACTAAAAGATGAAACCAGAACTAGTCAGTTGATTTGATGCAGAGATTTTTTTTTTGTTCGTTCGGTCATACCTAAAGTTTTGTACGAAGAATATTTAGTAAATTTCAATTGTTTTTAAGAACAAGGTCTTAAATCCTTCGTTAAAATGATAAAAAATAGCAGATTTATAATGTTAATATATAGCAGCTGACTAAGGAAACATTTTCGTACTAAACACCCAAAAAATATATATCAGTAACAGTGGGACCCCGATAATCATACATATTATGAAAACAAAAATGGTTTTGTATTTCAGCCAAGCACGAATTATTTATTTTATTATATTCATATCTTTTGCTACGATAGAGCCGCTGGCAGTCTACCAAGTCCAGGGTTTTGGCATCACTTTAAACGCAAGCTCGGTTTGTGTTTATGAATATTCATATTTCATTATTAGCCTTTTATTTCATTTCCAGCTTTATAGAGCTAGCTTTATTTGATATAGCGCCTGTAGCTCGGTTAGCTAAAATTAAAGCTAGTGATCTGACGCGATCATCGAAGCTATCGATGTTTGAAGCTTTTAGCCTCCATGGCACGGGCGCGAATGCGTCCAGTTTGAGGGATAGTGAATAAGTTTGTATTGTACATATGAATATGAATAAAAATATTTTGATTTTGATTTTGATGTCATTCGGTCCACAGCGCTCAGATGAAAATACCACTTGTAGAAAGACAGTATTGTGCGTGGTCACCCATCCAAACACTGTTCACATCGACCGATGCTTGACTTCGATGATCGCGTCAGATCACCTTGGCTAGCCGAGCTCTGTAGCTCAGCTAGCCAAGGTGATCTGACACTACAAGTATATATACACTTCACAAGCTCCATAATAATTTCAAGCTCAGAGAAAAAGATAGATAGATAATACTTTATTGGACACAAATGCTATTTTAAACTAAAATAAAGCTAAAAACAAAACTGGTTATCGCTTAACTGCCTTATCGCTTAAAGCGATCTCTTCCAGGTTAAAAAGCATTCGTCGTCTTTTTTTTTTCATTTACTAAGCATACTAGCAAAAACGAGCAATCAGACAAATATCAATTAATTCTTTCAAACCTTGAATAATAAAAAGAAAGAAGAGTTCGCAAAAAGGTTCTCATAATATTTTCATCGCACAAACTGAAAGGTCGATTCTACCGCAAAATACTTAATACAGCGGTTCATTAACCCATATATAGTCGCTAAAATAAATGTGTAACATTTGCCAACATCGAAGGGTTCCGTAGTGACATGATTTTTTTTCTATTGAAAAATGTAAAAAAAAAAACAGCTGTTGCCTGCGGCTCCGCCCGCGTGTAGGTAGATTTTTTTTAGTGTGAAGATAGATTAGACATTGGATTAACATATAGGCTATTTTAATTTTGGATTATAACATTTTGTCCCGGATTAACGTGGATAACACCAAGGGGCACAACTAGTACAACTGTAATTTAATATTGTTAAAAAAAATCTGCAATAATAACTTATATTCTTACACATTTATCTTGTATTATTTTACTAATCATCTTAATATATTATATATCTCGTGTCACAATGTTTGTCCTCAATGGACTCCTAAACCACTTAACCGATTATAATAAAATTTGCACACCACGTGCAGTTCGATCCAACTTGAGAGATAGGATAGTTTAAATCTCAAATTATAGTCGCAATTTTAATTTATTGCTAATTATTGTCTGTTATTATTTGACAGTCACAAAATGATTGTAACAGATGTCGATACCTTTCGACTGGGTTGAGTAAGTTAATCAAAAGATGGCGCTGTACCCCTAAGTGGGGCAAAACATCGTTTGCCGGGTCAGCTAGTAACTTAATAAATTTTCTTTTCTATTCAACTAACAGTTGACACTGCCATATTAAAAAAAAAAACATAAAAAAGATCGATCTAACAGTTTTCTCGATTAACAGTTCTCAATCTCATCGCATTAATGGACGACGGAACCCTAAAAAAATACCCAATCTGCGTGCTGAGCATAACAGAACCCATTAGCTTCAACAAAGGGCGGCTTTACAAACAAAATGTCGGCGAATTTTTATTCAAACGAGAGATATTTTAATTACTCCTTAATGTCTGATGTATTGTTAAAACAAAATCTAAAACACATACTTTATATGACACCAATTATGCCCTGCGGCGTTACTCGCGTTAATCCAGGACGGAAAAAGTTAATCCGGGATATAAATTTTGTGTTAATCCAAGGTCAAACCTATCTTCATAGTAAATCTCATGAAAATTGTGGTTGGTTGGTTGCTTTAGTGCCACGTAAATGTTTTTTATTATTTCTTGTGTATTGTTCTTATTTGTTGTGTGTGTCACAAAATAAATGTTTCTTTCGTTTCTTTCCTTTCTTTTTAAATTAGTCCAACAGTTTCGATTTTAAGTGCGTATCCCGCGGTACCCACATTTCTTTTTTCGAAATAAGCAGTAGCCAATGTATTAATGTCTTAACTTATCTTCGTACGATTTCTAATTTCTACAAAATCGGTTAAGCCGTTTGAGCGTGAAGAAGTCACAAACATACACACATACAAATTTTAATGTCTTAAATTATTGAATATAATTATTAGGCCTCCTCTCTCTTATGCCAGTAAATACGATCTTGTGCTCCACGGACCCATGGCGTTCCCTCTATGGACCGGATGTCGTTTGTCCATCGGGCTGGTGGTCTGCCGACAGGGCGCTTGCTATCCCGTGGAAGCCATTCTGTGATAGTTTTGCTCCATCTGTTATCGTTACGTCTGGCAACGTGTCAACACATCAAATTAAATGATGTAAATATTTTATTTGGTTTCAAATGACCTAAAAAAATCATTATTCCATACAATGTATGGCGCACGGAAGAGAAAAAACTGTTTTTTCTCTTCCGTGGTATGGCGCTACTAAACTTGGGACAACAGCGCCTTAAGACACGTTTCTTATCCAAATAAATACAGCTAAGTGCTTCTTAACTCCCAATTATAGTGGCTTTAAGTCTTAAGGAAATGGAGTCGTTTCTACTTAGTATTAAGTTACATTAAGTTACCAAGTGCAAAGGACATTGACCCCACCTCGAGCTGGTTTAGCTGGAACGGTAGCTTAATAGCTTGAATAGTAGCTTAATATCTAGATTATGTAGTGTATATTACAAGTAACAGCTTAGACTAAGTGAGGTGTTGGTATTATGCTGCTACAATTTACGGCGATATTGCGCTAGAGATTTAGTTTAACAAGGTTAGTGTTATACTTGGATTAATAATTTAGTAGTGGTAAAGGCGAGTGTGGCTCAGTGGGGAAATGTTTGCTTTTCAATATGACGGCCCCTGGTTCGATTCCGGTCTTACACCAAGGACTTGTTTTCTAAGTTATGTGTGGATTTGCACTCGCTTGACCGTGAAGGAAAATATCGTGAGAAAACCGGCAGGTTTAAGGGCACAATATCCGAAGACGTGTGTCATCCACCAACCCGGATTAATATACGCATTTTGTTTCTTTATGCTACACAGATTATTTTAAAGCCCGAGCAAAGCCGGGACGGCATATTAGTTTGTGATAATTATTAATAAAAAGAATCGACAAGTTACGTAATTAACATTTATATCTTCACTTTCTAGTAATCTAACTCTACTAGTAACTAATCTTTAACTTTTTTGCAACCTCATAAATCGTAAACCTATATCATAACCAAATAAAGCCATTTTTGCGTAAATCAAAACATTTTTACTGATAAAAACATTAGCAACGACAAACTTTTTTTTAGCAATTTATAAACTTTAAATATTCACCTATCTTCGTAGTACCGAAAAATACATCTTTGCGTAAATTAAAACATTCTACTTCTGACAAAACATTGGCAACGACAAAAGCCGTCACTCTAATTAAGTTGCACAGCTTTGAACAGAAACAAAAGCAATTTATAAGAAAACTTCCCAAAAATGTAGGCCAAGTTGTCTCACAATATTTCAAATAAAATGGAGCCGTCGAAACACGCGCGGCTCGAGCGAAATAACACAACGTTTGACGTCTTTCGTAGCTTAGAGAGAGCCGAGTCCTGTCAAGATATGTAGGGGATAGTACATTAACTTAATTAGTTTTGACGTGACAACGTCTTAAATTAGGTTGCGGCTGGGAGTCACTTATGAAAAAGTGTAACGCCCGGTAACGTTACGATGAGTCACCGAACGAGAGAGAGGCCCGCCGAATGCCTTGCGTCTCTCTCCCACTCAACTATGATCGGTCTGCCGCGCGCGCAGCACGCGGCAGACGTTGTCACGTAAAATCTTCGCCCGTAAAACCGACTTTACAGGCAACCATTTTTTTTTTAGCATATATATTAATTGTGTTTATTCGGGCAAACAATAAATTAAAAACGATATAAGATAATTAATATAAAACTGTATCTAATGTAAAATTTATTAATGAAAAATTGATTTATAATAAAAAATAATAATAATTAAATATGTTGTGAAAAAATGTGTGATCTTTTTGGTCACTAATTAGTTCGCTATAAAATGGTGGATTAACTTTGAGACAAAAAAACAAAATAATAATAAGACCTAAAGCGGATAAGTAATACTTTCAATCTGTCCCTAATACAAATAAAATAAATAAGTAAATAAATTAAAGGTGATTTATTAGCATAAATACACGAAGTTTAGTTCATTCACATCTTACATTGTATCTTTTCTATCTGGAAAAGATTACTATTTTTTTTTTACTTTTTGTTTAAGTTTATATAGTTTATCATATTCGTCCTATCAGGAATGATCTATCTATCTTTTTTTTTCCTCCCTACAACTGTACTAAGTTAAACTACTGTCAAAAGTTACACCATCCAATATCTTTCAAGTCAATAAATTAATTTCGTGACCAATGTCCCGTGCAAGCTGATGGTCCTAAATCCCAGGGTATCATTCCTGAGTTATATTGTCGCCGCTTCACTGGTTTTCTATTAAGGCTGCTTCTTTTTGTTCTAAGGAAAGCTATCTCAAGTTAGATCTGAACGTAATTATTCTGAGAACTCTCTTTTTAAATTTAAAATGACCGCAACTTTAAAATATTTTCTTAATTGATTCAACCCGCGTTAATTCGGGATAAAAGTAGCCTATGTATTAATCAAATGTGTAAATCGATTTTCATAGTAAATCTCATCAAAATCGGTCTAGCCGTTGGAGTGTAAAGAAGTAACAAACATTCACATACACACACAAACTTTCGCATTTATTATATTAGTAGGATTATGTAGTTAGTATTTAGATGGGTGACAATGCAGAAGACTGTTTTTTTAAAACACTTTTTAGCACTTTTTATACCACAGTATTTTCATCAGAGCGTTACCATGGGTCGGATGATACGTTTAATTGTAGATTTCTTGGAACGACTGTTAGTTTTAAGGCTATCAACTACTACTGCTAGCACAGAATAATAACTTGTACTTCGGTACTAGCAGCCGTTAGACCAAGTCAGAGGCCTTCGGGTGGCTTGAAAAGTCTCTACACCAGAGCTTGGCCACTTAGATTATACGTAGAAGAAGTTTAATTTTCGACGTCTTTGAATGTAATTTTTTCGATATATTTTTGCTTATTTTAATTTGAACAAGTCCTTCACAACAATTAGGAAGCTTCCTGATTCAACCGCTCCCTTCTCAAATTAAGCAAAATGAACTTAACTAATTTAATCCTTAATTACTCGACATCAAAGGCTTTTGGATTTATCAGAAACTATTCGAATCCATTCAGAAAGTGACCCTTTTAGCCTCAGGACCTTTCACTCAAATTTGAACTCAATCTGCGGAGTAATAAAGTTGATTGTTAAGTTATTCATCTGGGCTGTCAGAAATCACTTGGAGTTATTTCTTTTACCAAGTTTGAGAAAACCTAGGAAAATTAAATTATGTTACAAATGAAAAAAAAATGATAAAATTTAGGCCTTTTGTGCTAAATGAAGGTTGACAAAAATCGTTGTCAAATAATAAAAATATCTTTAAAAATATTTTCGTTACAAATTAGTACATCATTATGTATTTGTTTTTGTCAAATAATAAAAATATTTTTGTTGTAAATTAGAACATAATTATGTATTTGTTTTTAATAAAAATGTACACTTATTTAAGTCCCAATTGGAACATAAATAAATAATTGGTCAACACCATACATTCTGAGAATTTTGTGAGAATCACTCTAAATTAATACTTATGGTTGTTTTTGGTGCTATTTTATCGTGGGTAAATGATTTTTACTATGGAAAAAACTATATTTTGGTCGCGAATTTCCAGAAGCCCTGCCTCAAAAGTTCTAAAACTTGAAAAGTATTTTTTATGTGTTAGTTATTAATAATCTTAGATCAACTTAAAAATATACACATAGCTTTATTCGACTCAACCAGGTCACGTTAAAATGGCTGCTAGTTTTTAATAACAATATAAGTGTTTTCTACGTGGAAATTATCAAGATGCCTTACTAAGTTTTTTCTTTTCTTTCAAATAATGGGGTAACTCAACCTGTAGGTATAAAGTCTTCCTAACCTCTCAACCCCCTAAATCGGCTTGGGTCTCCAGAACCCGGGCACAAGAGACCTTAACTTTCCGAGGGTCAGATAAAACGTAAACTATTACTTGGTTAAGTTTCGATGTTCTTCAAGTTACGTGACGTGTGTTCTCTTGAGAATTTCGGTCACAGTTGTGTTGAAAACAGAAACTTAACTTGATATGAAATTGATTGCGGTAAAATTTATAGTGGTAGAGCATTTTCAATCACCCTCAAAACCCTAGACTAACGAGTTATTCCAGACGAGGCATGCTCCACCTAAATTAACATAAAAAAGCGAGTGTGGCTCGGTGTTAATAACGTCTGCTTTTCAATTAGACGGTCCCTGGGTGTCCCTGAGTGGTTCGATCCCGGTCCTTATATTTCAAGTTATTTTTTAAGTTTCAAGGGTTTGCACTCGCTTTACGGCGAAGGAAAACATCGTGAGGAAACCGACACGTTTGAGGACCACAATATCCGAAGTCGTGTGTCATCCGCCACCCCGCACTTGGCCAGCGTGGTGGATTATGGCCTATATCTCTTTCCTTGTGAGAGAAGGCCCCAAGTCCCAGCAGTGGGCTACTTATGTGTTGCTAATTCGTGATTCGTGTCGGTGCGCGCTGCTTGTCAAATGCCTAGGTAAAATGAGTAATGGGTAGGTTATTATTTCATTGACCGAGTGAGTAAAGTGGGAAAATTTCTGGAATATTTTTATTTTTCAAATTTTATATGCGCATTCAGTAGGTCTGACAATCGGCTACTATCTATTTCCCATACTTAAGGCGAAACAACGTTTGGTGGTTCAGCTAGTTTTTATATAAAAGTAGAGAATTATGAAAAATACTGAAACCGACCTTGTTATTCCATTTTCAAATACATTCTAGACTAGATAGGTTTTAGAAAGGTCTTTTTTAGGGATTGTTATTTTGGTCCGAGATATTTTTTCGTGGAATAGAACTCGAGCGACCCAGCTTTTGTTATTTAAATAGTGAATGATCTGGCGTTTTTTGAAGAAAACAGTGGAAAATACATTTCTACTGGTTGTTTTTTTGCGTTAGTAGGCTAAATAGTGATGTTTAAGTATTTTTAAGTCATGTTCTAAAGTATGATAATGTTTTTTTTTCTAACTCTCAACCCAAAAACCAAGGATGGGGTGTTATAAGTTTTATGTGTATGTATGATATATAGTATATATGCATGTATATTATGTAGTATCTCAGCTTTGTAATCAACCATAAAACAAACTAGAAATAGTTCAGTATGGGGCTAACCAGCCGTGTGTGAAATGTGTCCTGATATAAAAAAAAAATAAAAAACTAAATGATTGTAGGCAGGACGAAGCAAACTTGTATAACCCTTCTCCTTATGCTATGTTTTTTTCACAAGGTTTGTCTTTGCTGAAAGCTTCTTGGAGATCGCTTCCACGTTTTTTTTTTAATGCTGATTTGGTTTAGGTTTGACCGCAGCTTGCCTGATGTTAAGCTTGACTGTGATCTAAGATGTAACACGCTAGGAGGAACCTATTTACTCTAGATTTGAAGACCCCCAAATTGTACTTCTCGGGAAAAAGATGTATTTTTGGTACGTAAGACAACCACACGCCCAACTGAACTACCATCACTTCGACTCATTGTATTCATAACAAAACGGGTCTTTTAGAGTTTTTTTGACGTGACAACGTCTTAAATTAGGTTGCGGCTGGGAGTCACTTATGAAAAAGTGTAACGCCCGGTAACGTTACGATGAGTCACCGAACGAGAGAGAGGCCCGCCGAATGCCTTGCGTCTCTCTCCCACTCAACTATGATCGGTCTGCCGCGCGCGCAGCACGCGGCAGACGTTGTCACGTAAAATCTTCGCCCGTAAAACCGACTTTACAGGCAACCATTTTTTCGCTTTTCTTATTCAAATTAGGTTCTTTATCGTCGTGTAAAATGAGTGTTTTAAAAAAAAATCCGTAGCGGCAGTTTATTGGTTAAATTCGTGACGCACGAAGGCTGCGGCGGCACGTTATAGTGGAAAACTGTTTGACACTGTTCCAATAAAGCCTTAATTGAATTGACCTTTTGCACTGCATAGGTTATATTGCTTACGTAGATTAATGTATAATTATATTTAGAAGCATTACAAACCTGTCAATTGGATACAAAGTAAGTGTGACTCAGTGGTAATTACGTCTGCTTTTCAATCAGACGGCCCCTGGTTCGATCCCGGCCCTACACCAATGACTTCTTTTTTAAGTTATGTGTGGATTTGCACTCGCTTTACGGCGAAGGAAAACATCGTGAGGAAACCGGCATGTTTGAGGACCACAATATCCGAAGACGTGTGTCATCCGCCAACTCGCACTTGGCCAGCGTGGTGGATTATGGCCTATATCTCTATCCTCGTGAGAGAAGGGCCCCGAGTCCCAGCAGTGGGAACGTATAGTGGGCTGCTTATGCTATTACAAATTGCTTGTAACTCTTTATTTTTCTATACGCCTGGTATTTTCTATCTCGATGTAAGTCAGTCTTTGATGTCATTTTGTACTCTGAGCAATTACGTTCACATGACATTGACATAGGTTTCCCTGATTGCAAGCCTCGAATCTGTTGTGGGCACGCCGCTAGCCAAATTAGTTGGACATTATTTACAATCCTACTAAATTGAGTTAGTGCTAGCAATTTCAAATACAATCTATTTCTCTTTCTTTTTCTTCGTAGGAGCTAAGTGGTTAAGCTCTGGCGTTGAGAGTTTTGAGTGATGATATGGGCGGAATCTTGAATTTCCTCTTTTAGTTTTCCGTTCTTAAAAGGTAAAAACGGGACCCTATTACTAAGACTCCGCTGTCTGTATATCTGTCTCTAGGCTATATCTCAGAAACCGTAATAGCAAGAAAGCTGAAACTTTCACAAGATATGTATTTTTCGTGCCGCTATAACGATAACTACAAAAAAAATGGTAATATTAAATGAGGGCTCCATACAGTAAACGTGTTTTTTTTTTCGTATTTTTTTTTCTATATATCAATAACGGTAGCATGTAGACACCTTAATTTTTCACGGAATGTATAAAAGTACATTACGTTTAAAATTAAATTATAAAAGTTTAATTAAATAAATATTTGAGGGAGGAACCGTCCATGCGCGAGCCCAACTCGCACTTGGCCAATTTTTTGTTATAAATCATTAACTGTAAAAATTTTAGTTGGTCAATGGTCTAAAATTGATGCAATACTTACTCATACATACGAGGCGGGTCAATAAGTCCGTGACCTTTTTAATTTCTGACCTCTTTTCTGAAACAGCAACACTGGTCCTGTCAACAAGCATCTGTCAGTTGACTCCTGTCAAAATTGAAACTTGCTGCGTCAGTTACGTAGACAGAAAAAGCAATAGACGGAGTCACATCTCCATCTCTTTTACTCAACAGCGAAACAGCCATATGTAAAAATAACATGCGTGAAAGAGAAAGGCTTATACTGTTTTTGTCTCTGTCGCAGTTATTTTCTTTGTCTATGGTCAGTTAGTTTGTGTTTGACAGCTATTTTTATCAGACTACTCACTAATTTGAGGGCAAAATGGAAAAAAGTGAATTTCGTGTGCTTTTTAAGCATTATTACAAGGCTAAACTTGATAAATACTATGGGGATATACTATGGGGACTCTGCACCATCGATTTCAATGGTAAAAAAGTACATTCTTAACCGAATAAACCTAGCAGAAAATCGCAAGGCGTCGCAGTATCATTTCTCTACATTCCACTATTTTCTCCGCATAAATTGCTCAAGCATTTCTCACACTCGATCTAAAGAACCAATAAATTCAAGTCGGCTCCAACCGAGAACAAAAACAGAGTAAAACAGCGCCAACAAACTCGAACAAAACAGAACAACGCGGGAAACAACTTTATTTTATTGAATTTGTACGGCACGTGATTTTTATCATGAACGCTGTTTAGAGTGAGCGTTTAGTTTAATCAAGTTTATAGATCAAAGTTTACAGACTAACCACAAGTCTAAGTTAAAAATAAATAAACTAAAGTCTAAAAATTAAATGATCAATTTTTAGTACTTATTAACTCCTTTCCATCCAAACGTTGCCTGGAAGAGATCGCCTTTAGCGATAAAGCCGCCAATTGTGGCACACTATTTTTATTCTTAGTTTTTATTTTATCTCTAGTTTTAATTGAAGCTTGTGTCCAATAAAGAATTATCTATTCATCTAAACCCTACATCACAAAATTTTATCGAAATTTCTATATATTTTTTATGTAATGCGCGCGCTTATTCTACTAATATAATAAATACAAAAGTGTGCTACTCCCTCACGCTTAAACGCCTTGACTGAATTTGATGAAATTTGATATAGGGACAAGTTAGACCTTGGAATTCACACATTAACTTATTTTTGTCCCGAATTAAGGCTCAGAGACCCAGCAGTAGAAATGTATAGCTGCTTATGCTTATGCGTGTATAAACCGGAATTGCCACCAAATTAAGAAAAAACACTAAATTTTTCTACTACAAAATGACTTTTTCCCAAAGGCTACAAGAGAAATAGCCTTTTTTTAATGCACAAAGAAAAATTCATACTTCGAAAGTAAACATTGCAATCTTGGTAAGAAACTTCTAAACTTCGGAATATTTTTGCTTTTCTGACACAAAAACTCTTCTCGGCTCACCAACTTTTGTTGCCGGCCACTAGGCATTATAAATCTCAAAGTTTTAAAAATGTCTCTTTCCACGGATAAGCACAATTTATGGGCCTGGGAGAGGAATAGCCAGAATTAACACGGAATCCGGAAAAATCCTGATCTGTGAGAAAAAGTCACGCGATCCTTATCGAGAGATTTTCAGTTGTGGCAGTTTTGATATCTATACAAAGAATAAGGCAAAATCTTTATTTCACGGTTTTTAGGGTTCCGTACCTAAAAGGTAATATCGGGACCCTATTACTAAGACTCCGCTGTCTGTCTGTCTCCAGGCTGTATCTCAGAAACCGTAATAGCTAGAAAGCAGAAACTTTCACAAGATAATGTATTTTCCGTGCCGCTATTGCAACAAATAGGTACTAAAAATAAAAAAATTAGAATATTAAAAGGGGGTCCCATACAATAAATGTGTTTTTTTTTCGTACGTTTTTGCTATATATCAAAAACGGTAGCTGCTAGACTCATACATTTTTCACAAAATCTTATATATAAAATTTCCGTGTCACAGTGTTTGTTACCGTACTCCTCCGAAACGGCTTGACCGATTTTTTTCCAAATTTTATATGCGTATTCTGTAGGTCTGAGAATCGGCTACTGTTTATTTAGTTTTTTTTTTTATTAAGGCAAAACAACGTTTGCCGGGTCAACTAGTAATTATGTAAATGCGTAATACCAGTGATCTTCAATAGGAAAACCTGTCACTAAGTATTTAACAGTGTGTTCCGCCTAGCAAAGCCTCCTTGGAATACAGTAATTCTAGACAAGTCATGCTCTAATTTTGACCAGAAAGTAAATTCCTATAAGAACTAAGTAAAAAAACTTGGTTACGTGACCTGCAAATGACTAGGAGTACAGAGTTTTTTTTTTTTATATCTGTTTGAGATTAGTTTTCAAGCTTCAGACTTATTCTCAAATGTTATTATTTTAAATACTGATAACTCAGAGAAATCAGAGATATTTTAATAACATAAATACTAAAATAAATCAAAGCAACACAGGAAAAAAACCGAACAACGAAATGGAAAATTGTGTTCTGAAAAAGCAAATTTGTTTGACTAACGTATCCTCGTAAACATAATACCTCCTGCAGGGCTGTCATGTTGGCAAAATATTATATTATATTTTTTATAATTTATCAACCCTGAAATATGTTCATTACGAGAAAGAAAAGGATTCGGAATTACGAAAATTTTAAATCTCTTACTTCCTACTAATATAATAAATGCGAAAGTTTGTGTGTGTGTGTATGTTTGTCACTTCTTCACACTCAAACGGCTGAACCGATTTTGATGAAATTTGGTGCGAAGATAGGTTAGATCTTGGATTAACACATAGACTACTTTTATCCCCAAAACAATTGTGGTTCTCGTGGGATAGGCAAATAGCTTCAAAATCTATGTAACTCTTTCACGCTCCAATGACTGGACTGATTTAGATGAGATTCACTATACATGACTTGGCTTAACGACTGTTTGTACTAAGACTTACAGACGGGAACTTTGTCTTAGTATAAACAGTTTTTGACGTGACAACGTCTTAAATTAGGTTGCGGCTGGGAGTCACTTATGAAAAAGTGTAACGCCCGGTAACGTTACGATGAGTCACCGAACGAGAGAGAGGCCCGCCGAATGCCTTGCGTCTCTCTCCCACTCAACTATGATCGGTCTGCCGCGCGCGCAGCACGCGGCAGACGTTGTCACGTAAAATCTTCGCCCGTAAAACCGACTTTACAGGCAACCATTTTTTTGGCTACTTTAGTTTTAGACATATAGCTTCGTGACATATTGACAGAGCCTTAGTTATACGAAACACATTTTACCTTTTTGAGAGTCTTAGTAATAGGGTCCCGTGTTTACCTTTTACGTACGGAACCCAAAAAAACACAAAAAACATACTGGTAAATGAGTAAATTCCCAAGCTTCTCTCTTAGAAAAGCAGTCTGAGGAAATCCCTCGGTTTACGGTCCAGTTATTACGACTGTGTCTTGATGGATTGCCTCCATTGGTGGACCACAGATTTGAGTAAATAGTGTGTGAGTGACAAACAGTCTTTGCCAATGTTTCAGAGGGTATTCATCTGTCCTTAGGGAAAACAACATGATTGAACTACACATAAACCACATAAAAAGCAAATGTGGCTCGGTGGTAAGAACGTCTGCTTTTCAATCAGACGGCCCCGGATTTGATCCCAGCCCTACCAATGACTTGTTTTTCAAGGTATGTGTGGATTTGAACTCGCTTTACGGTGAAGGAAAACATCGTGAGGAAACCGGCATGTTTGAAGACCACAATATCCGAAGACGTGCGTCATCCGCCAACCCGCACTTGGCCAGCGTGGTGGATTATGGCCTATTACTCTCTCTCAAGAGAGAAGGCCCCGAATCCCAGCAGTGGGAATGTATAGTGGGCTGCTTATGCTAAACCACGTATTAACTTTTATTGTCAGCAAGTTGCAAACTTGGTAGAATATGTAATTTTATACGAGTAATATGGCATTTAAATTGCTTATAATATATTAAAAACTAGCAGACCACTCCGTTTGCTATATATAACCTATTTTAATTATATATATCGGGATAAAAAGTAGCCTATCTAATGTCTTACCTATCTTCACACCAAATTTCAACAAAAACCTCAGACCTTCAATAGAAAAATCTAGTAAAAAGAAACAAGCCGCCCATAACTTAACTGAGCCGTTTATTCTCATTACTTACATTGATGTAATAAGGCTTTTTAACACAAAAAACCTTTTTATGTTTGGTGAAACAGAATTTAAAAATGTGCGTTTAGGCAATCGGAAAGTCTAGAAGCTATTTTCACGAATTACATAAAGATAAATACTGACGAAAACCAATAGATTGTACTCTTATTATACCACACTCACATTTGTTAGGCTAATTTAGCATTATTGTCCATTAATTATTATTTTTTTGATTATTTTGTGCTATTTTGGCTGTGATGTTCATTTTTCTTGTTTGATAGCCTAGGCATAATTTAATTTCCGATACAACGCAAGGTTACGTTAAGAACCTGAAAAAAAAACACTCAAACATAAAAAATAAAATAAAAAAAAAACAAACAAAAAAACTGTATAAAAATATTTAATCATGTAGGTAAAATGTAAAACTAGCTTTGCCCATCCGTTTTCACATTATTACGCCATACACGCAAGGTTACGTTAATAACCCAAAAAGAAATCATTCAAAAATAAAAAATAAAAAATCATTCAAAAAAAACATTTAAAAAACATTAAATCATTTATAATGTAAAACTGGCTTTGACAACCCATTTCCACATTATTGCGCCATATACGCAAGGTTACGTTAAGAACATGAAAAAAAATAATTCAAACAAAACCTAAAAATTAAAAAAAAAGACATTCAATCATGTATAATGTAAAACTAGCTTTGCCCACCCGTTTTCACATTATTACGCCATACACGCAAGGTTACGTTCAGAATCTGAAAATAAACCTTCAAACAAAAACAAAAAAAAAAATAATAAAATCATTCAAACAAAAACATTAAATCATGTATAATGTAAAACTAGCTTTGCCCACCCGTTTCCACGCTATTACGTCAGACACGCAAGGTTACGTTAAGAATCTGAAAATAAACCTTCAAACAAAAATAAAAAATAATAATAAAATCATTCAAACAAAAACATTAAAAAAAAAACATTCAACCATGTATAATGTAAAACTAGCTTTGCCCACCCGTTTTCACATTATTACGCCATACACGCAAGGTTACGTTCAGAATCTGAAAATAAACCTTCAAACAAAAACAAAAAAAAAATAATAAAATCATTCAAACAAAAACATTAAATCATGTATAATGTAAAACTAGCTTTGCCCACCCGTTTTCACATTATTACGCTAGACACGCAAGGTTTCGTTAAAGACCTGAAAAAAGCGCTTTCAGCGGAATCGCGGCGAAATTTGTTGTTTACTCATAGCTACCTTCTTACCGCTGTTTTGATAAATTAAGCCATAAATTACACGAAGTAAAGACCCGCTCGGTTTTTCATCCCGAATTGCTCTAGCCAGGATACTGAGGAGAAAATGGGTGGGACAATAAGATAAGGTAGTTTGTTGATAGCTCTTAACAAAGTTGTTTTATAAAAAAAGTCACTTATTTTTTAATACTTTCAATTGATAAGGTAGTTTGTTGATAGCTCTTAACAAAGTTGTTTTATAAAAAAGGTCACTTATTTTTTAATACTTTCAATTGATAAGGTAGTTTGTTGATAGCTCTTAACAAAGTGGTTTTATAAAAAAGGTCACTTATTTTTTAATAATTTCAATTATAGCCGCTTTTGCGGTCGATGTCGGACTGTCCTGATTTTCTTATTTGTGACATTTTATTTTAATTATTATATTATTTTTATTTTAGAAATTGACTGTAAAATTACTCATTAAGAAATCGGTAAACATACATAAAAAATACATACAGTCGAATATATAAGCTCCTTCTTTTTTGAAAAGTTTTTTTTTACTTTGAAATAAATAATTTAATTGTTGGTCTAGTCATAATTTCTGTCTGTAATTTACTATTATTCACATATTTCCATATATTGCTGATATCTTCTTACAAAAAAATTATATTGTGTATGGTCATTCAATGAACTAACTCATCTGTGTTGAAAATTCCCAGGGTTCTCAGGAATACTCTTACTAATTTGTATTTCCACTATAATTTATGCCGGGTTAAAATTTCGTTGGGTTTTAATGTTTGGCTGTGAACTGTAATATACAAACATACGTGACACGCTACAACAAGTTTGTGTGGAGAATGTATTTTTTAATATTTTGCTCCTTTGTTTATTTAGGTTCACGCTTAGATTAGACGCTAACCGCACAGTAGGTACATACTAACATCTCTGTAGAATTTTATATAGCTAATTGTATAAAATTACAATCTATTCTTTGCACGCGAAAACATCTTTAATTATGAAACCTTACAGTTTTCATTTGCATAGCATGAATTAATCCATTCTTCTTCTTCGTATGAGCTTAATGGCCAAGCTTTGGCGAAAGTTTTCAAGCCACCCGAAGGCCTCTGACTTTGCTTAACGACTGCTTGTGCTAAGACAAACAGCCGGGACTTATAATTTAACGTGTCATACGACCCACGGTAGTGCCAAGATAAAAATGCCACTTGAAAAACGCCAGTGCATAGGTACCCATCCAAACACCGTCCGCATCGACCGTTGCTTATCTTTGATGATCACGTCAGATCGCCTTAGCTTGCCGAGCTACAAGCGTTACTGTTATCAATGAGCTAGTTCTAATGTTATAAACTAGATGTCGTGAGAGAAGACATGTATATTGACAAGTCTTTATTCCTGAGATCTCACAGTCGAAATTGGCGTATAACAGCGCTATTGTATTACAGTTGTGAATTTGAAACAAGCATAGACCATATTATTTTTTGTTACGTTTAATTATTTTTTTCTGTTAGACGTGGTAGACGCTTTAATAAACAATTATATTCGTGTTTCAGTTAAAATAGATATATGTGTACAGCGTATCTAAAATCAAAATATTATTTCATCAAAGATCTGATAAATTATGCCAAGATTCTACTAACTACAAGCCCCATTTTCTCGAAAATTCTAGATCTAAATTCGTTTATGACCTAAGTACGTAAGGTGTCTGTCTGGACAAAAATGTCAAAAAAAAAACAGAGCGCGATCAAATGTAGCCGATTCTCACAAGATCCATTCACCTATCTGTATCTACATCTTATATCTTACATCTGTGTTTTCACGTTGGTCCAAAATAAACGCTTTAGCGGCGATTCGATTCAGTGAGCGAAACGCGGCAACGTTTGTTGACGCAAGTTTATGTAAGAATTGAATTAAGGAAAAAATAAAAAGTGTAAAGTTTTTTTGTGTTTTGTCTATGACTATCATGTGATTCAGTTCGAGTGATACGTTATCTGGGCTTTCAGGAGTAATAATAAATCATTTTTTAGTTTTCTTAAAACATGCTTTAGTTATTGTTACGCAAAATAGTTTTGTAATGGTTAAATAAGAAAATACCTAATAAAAAGCAATGAAAAGAACATGCAAATATCTCACCTTGACCGTTCCTGGAGCAAAGATGCCCGTAACGCTAGTTGCATTGCCGTGCTGTTTAGCAAAAGTTAACATTTTTAATTAAACAAGTCTAATGATTAATTGAAATCGGATCAACAGATAAATCACTGAGATTAAAATATTAATAAGATCCTCTTTGTTTGGTACAAAGTTAAAATAATAAAAAACTTAGTAAGTCTGCTGATAAAATCGCTATCTCTTATAACTTATCAACCTCTCGTACGTTTTACACAAGTCTTCACTCCAGCGTAAGTTTTTACTAGCGCCCAGATCGTGAATTGTTCTGTCTCTCGACTTTTTACGGCCGATCCGACCGTAAATTAAGGCTTTTAGGTTCTTTTTAGGCTTTTTAGGCCTCATCATGGAATAGGAAGGATGATTGATTTGAAGCGACGTGTCTAAGAACGGGTGTGAAAAATGACTGAGTTTTTTACTTAGGTCGATGGAATAAAATTATTTTACGAGTATTGGAATAATGTGATAATATTGCGGTTAAATAAGACGCGAGTGTGGCTTGGTGGGGTAAACGTCCGCTTTTTAATCTGAAGGTCCCTGGTTCAAACCCGGCTCTACACCAGTGACTTGTTTTTCAAGTTGTGTGTGGATTTGCACTCGCTTTGCGATGATAGCAAACATTGTGAGGCAACCGATATGTTTGAGAACTCCAATATCCAAAGACATGTGTCATCTGCCAACCCGCACTTGGTCAGCGTGGGGGCTTATGGCCTATATCTCTCTCCTAGTGAGAGATGGCCTCGAGTCCCAGCAGTATGAACATACATATAGTGTGCTGCTTATGCTATGCTGAGACGCTATTTGATCTCTTAGTAATTCATGAACGCCTGTTACTTGCAGTGATTTTATCCGACTAAATTGCTTCTTATGGTGATAATCTCTTTGATCCAGGATACAGACATTTTACTAGCTTACAGGTATTTTAATTAGGATTAAAGTTACTTCCTACTAAGTTATTTCCTAGGAAATTTTATCCCAATTAGTTCAGTTTAGTTATATAGAGTTTTTTTAAGGCCCCTTTACAGCTAAGAAATATTGTATTTATTGTAATGATATCTTTTGACGATTCCAATTTGATGTCTAGTATTATAAGTGAAATGTGTGAATCTTTGTGACTTATTGGAAAATAAATAACATTCATTCATTCATTTTTTATCTATTTCGGTGCCATGTTTTCAACAACTATACTTAAGTTTTGCAATATTCATTTCAATATGAAGATGATAAAGACATTTGTCACAGAAACGCTTCAGTACCTCAATCAACAGAAGTGCGCTAATTAATATCTCTTAACAACGTATATTCATACCGTTTACAAATTGGAATATCTCGAAATTATCATAATAAGCTTGGCTTCAGTTTAATGTGGAAAATTAATTGAAACTCATCAACAACTAAATTATATTTCTATAGAATATTCTAGAGAATCGCAGTCAATGAAATCAAAATGTTAATTAATATTATTTCTGAGAATTTGAGCCCATAATGTACTTTTATTATTGTTTTCTAAGAGACTGAAAATTAGGAGCCCATTATGATGTGAATCTTCATAATTTTGCGATACAAAAGTTAATTAAAAACGTGTCTTTGTTTTAAAATTCACGTTAAACAGTATGCGACAGTTGTACTGTTATATTGTGTGTTAATTAAAACCTTTGTACGTTTGTATTTTTTCGCTTTAATAACTGACTCTTGATTCAATTGGAGGTATTAATTTTTTCACATGTTTTTTTTGATGTATGTAATCTTATAACTGCGCGCGCGGATCTCGTCAGTGGCAGTCCGTGCGAAGTCATGACGACCTCATTGGCATAATGGTTACCATACCGGACTGCCAATCAGAAGGTTCCGGGTTCGATTCCTTGCACGGCTAACATCTTTGTGCTGAACTAAATTTTCTGGCTGGTGGTCTGGGTGTTAAATATGTATCTATATAAAATATGTAGGTATGTATATGTAGTATATCAGTTAAGTTAGCAACCATAGTACGAACTAGAAATGGTTCAGTATGGGGTTAACCAGCCGTGTGTGTGTGTGTGTGTGTGTGTGAAGCTCGTCTTCGATGATGACAATCATAATGCGTCGAAACCCGTTGGACGCATATCCAACGTTTTTTAAGTAAGTGTGACGGCTTGTTTCGTGCAATTACATAATTATATCCTTATAACTTTTTTTCTATGATTACTTACTCGAAGACTAGACTATTTTGAGATATTTTGGAAGTCTTAACGAATTTTTTTTTAAGAATGACAACGGTAAAATTTTGGATTTACAGATTTTCGTTATAAATCATAAACTGTAAAAAATATTAAAGACCGTCTAAGGAACAAACCCTGAAAATATTTATTTTGGTACCGTTTATAATTATGAATTAGAGATAAAAGTGGTTCAAAAATCAAAAAACAATTCATTTGAGACAGTTTTATTTCATATTTATAAGTCTGATTGGTACCAAAAGGAGTAAACATACATATTCTAGAAATGTCCTTTAGGCGGTCTTTGCTATTTTTTCGATATTATGTACCATTTATGATTATAAGTTAAAAACGATATTGGTATAATATAATATGATTTATATATTTTATTTAACTATTTTTCTCATCCCATTATTGAATCTTGCTAAATGACTTTTCTATTAAGGGAGACTATTGAATAGGGAATATGATATCTTGATACTAAAAGCTATTGATAAAAGAACGTCACGCTGCATGTCTATTCTCTGACACCTTTGTTATCCCTCGACGGACAAACAATACTGTGGTATTATGTCTTAAGGTGAAGATAAGGGTAAAATCTCGGTTTAACAGTTTTTCACTATAAATCGGTAATAAGGTAAAACATATCGATAAAATAGTTTAAATACCGTCTAACAACCTCTCTAAAAATTATATATACTATACTAGCTGTTGACCGCGGCTCCGCCCGCGTGTAGGTCGTTTTTTTGTAACCTCTCCATCTCTCTGTCTTTCAGAACTTTCCATACAAACTGTTCGATTCTCATAAAGGTATTATTGTGAGATGAGGGTAGAACTACAGAACCCGCAGTATGCGCGTCGCGGCCTGAGGCAGTCACTCTGGAATCGTATGGGAGACAACCCGCGCTTCTCATCGCCGCCCCGTAGTAGAGAGTTACTCTTTAATATATCCTAAATAGTGTCGCGCGTCGCTTCACCAAGGATATTTACTGTGCCGTGTGTACAGTCAATACTGTTCTGCATTTCAACAAGGAGCTTAGGCTACTTGACAATCGTCACCCACCAAGCTGCCGCCAGACGCGAGGAGTTGTCCCAGGGAGTGGCGTCGTGGATGAAAGGTACGTGGTGCTATCTAAGTTTCGCAATTTCCTTGTGAGAATCAGAACTTGCATACAGTCCACTCATTTTGTATCGAACACAAACTTTCAGCCCCGTTATAAACCCTTAGTTCGCCCCTGGAAAAAAAACATATATTTTTAATTTTTATTAACTATTCATATTCCAAATTTATTTCCTCGTTAGAAATTAAAAAACAAAGAAGTTTCATACAAACGATTTTACCCCCTTTCACCCTCTTAGAGGTGAAATTTCCAAATATCCGTTCTTAGTACGCGTCTACATACAAGAAAAATACACCTTCTAAATTTCATACCCCAGCCAGTTGTTTGGGACTTTGCGTTGTCTATAGTTTTTTTTTTTTTTTTTTTGTATGTTAGGACACATTCACTAGATTATAGGCAACTTTTAATCTCAGAATACACGCGGGTGGCACCGCAAAGCACAACTAGACCCTTTTACAAGGTCTAAAATTATTTTTTGTGGGACAGCTCTTTTACAGATCCTTATAACAACAACAACCATTAACAACCCTTATCTATTGTTTTAAACAGTCTTTTAATATTGGTGCTAATTGTTTTGTTAAGCAGAAAAGTAATTCTAGCAATTACTTTACGGGTGCACGTGTTTTATGAGGGTGCCTAATACTTTTAGCCAAGACTGTCTATATTGTTAAAATATTAAAATTTTATCCAAAACATTAACTTGCGTTAAGATCCTCTTTATAAAATTATTGAAATATATTTGAACCAAAAAAAGACAAACTATCAAACCTGTTGCTTGCCTTTCAAATTAATAATTCATTTTCCTTGCATCGAAGTGCATTCATAAATATTTCATCAGCTTCATTTTGTTTGCTTTTGACTTCGCAATGACTCGATTTTTATCGGAAAATACGATTTTTATGAAAAAAAAATACGTGTTCACAAAAAAATATGATTACATATCTTTGGTGTTTTTACACGTGACAAGATATTATTGTTAAACTCAGAATGAGATAATATGGTATGGTATGTGCGCTGTAAATGGTTAATGAGAAATGAAATGAAAATATTCTATTCTATTATATATCATTGGTGGGAAAATAATCTAATAATAAAAATATTCTATTCTATTCTGTACCCACGACCTTCGGGACGTTACGCGGCCGCGCGAAAGATTCTGTTATCGCTTCAAACATGGCATTATTTAGTTTTTTTTTTTAATTTAATTGGATATAAATCCAACAATTAAAAAGAAGCAGAACCTTTAACTTAGGACCGAAAAACATTCTTCATTTTACTATCCCTATCGTCACTATCCTTCCTTAACTGCACTCTATTATCACTCTTAAAACCTATGGTATAAGGGTTACATTTACCTATTTCCATAAGTAAACATTAAACATAAATCAAGCGTCATAAGCACTAAATCCACCGCCAAACTGCTAAGTGGGAGAGGGATTATAAAAATTTCATTCGCTAAAAAGCGCTTTAGCGGCTTAAAAATGGGGTCGGGGCAATAAAAATGCGTCGCACAGTTCAGTGTTGCCACGCTATAAACTTATTCGATTGCCCGTTCACAATTAAGGGGTTAATGGGTTATTGGAATTGCTAGATCTTTTTATATGGAGGTTTTATCAAATTTTGTTCTATTTTTACACGCTTTATATTAGCTTCACCTGTATGTTTGTATGTTTGTTTGTAACCGACTTCTTTGGGCGCGATTTTGACCCACTTTAAACGGCCAGATTTCGTTGAAACTTTGTAGATTTATTGAGGACCGATGACAACACACTAATTCGATAAAATTATTACATTATTTTGTATTTTTGTTTGTAACGGACTTCATTGGGCGCGATTTTGACCCACTTAAAACGGCCAGATAAGCGTGTTTTTTAGTTTTTTTAACTATTATTATTATCTATAGTTTCTTATCATTGTCTTAGAAACCAATATTATTATATCACAACATGTTCTTTCAAATATCATTAAAAACAAAACAGAAATAACTGAGACATTTAAATAATAAATAAAAACAATTTCCTGTTTTGTTACTTAAATATAATATTTTTTTAAAAAGAAGTAATACGAGAACTAAATTTTCGCCAAATTACCATTTTTTGCCCCACTTTTTCTTTCCCAGCAGAAAGAAAACCTCGAAAATGGGCAGCATTATTTATTTATAGCAACACCGGCATTCTCAGTCCTACATCTTGACCCGTTTCTGCTTCTGAGGGGGCATTACTTAGCGGATTTCGCTCGCTCGACAACCGTGAAAGGAGTTTTTTCTCCCAAGATATTAGCAGTGGGGTAAATTCGCCGATTCACGGGGAAAAGTGCCGAGAATTGGCGTCTTAGTGGAAACGTAGGAGAATAAATAGAGATTAGATGAGGTGGGTAGCACTATATAGTTTTATTATTGATTGTTTTTTGATATTCATTATTGCATCCATCAATTAGTTAGTTTATTATCCAAGTCTCTTTCAAATTTGTGTCAAATGGATCAGTCGTATGGAACAAATATAATTTCATTATTTTAGATTACATTTTAAACTTAAAATATTTATAATTACAATTTTTTTGTTGGCTGTTTAAGTAGTATAATATTGGGCATTCTGCCCCACCTTGTTGCTCGGCAAAACTCCGTTTTGCCATCGCAACATCGGTGTTGCAGAATGCCCAATATTATACGTTTGACATGTTGAATTGATTTCAAAAATATTTTTTCATTGTATTTGTCAACGAAATAAATCTTAGAACGCCGTCGTGATAACGCGCTCCAATTCAATGATCGATCATTGAATTGGAGCTCGGCAAAACTCCGTTTTGCCATCGCAACATCGTTGTTGCAGATTGCCCAATATTATACTTTGGACATGTTGAATTGATTTCAAAAATATTTAATTATGATTTATATTCAAATGAGTATTAAATTGATTGCTAATGCAACTTTAAAAACCTACCTACTCCCTACGCTTAAATCATTGCAAATGTACAAAAACAATCGGTTGCTGAAAACAAATTTATTTATAATTATTAAGTATATACATTATCATTTTACTTATCATAAAATCGAGGTGGGTTCTTGAACAACGAGTCAGCGGTCTTGACAAATTTTTGTAGAGTTTTCCACTGCGGAGCGTCGGTGTCGGCTTGGAATTTGATGCGGACGAGCGCCTTCTTCCACAGCTCCAGGGAATCGGAGGAACGCGCGTCCTCCGTCTTGTACACCTTGACATCGATGTAATATTCACCTTCAGTTACCGCTACTCGCCGCTCGCATCCGTTGCCCACTCGATTTACGAAGTACGATGTCAGCTGGTGCTGTCCGTCTTCACCCGCCATTGTGTCCGCGTCTTGGTTTCTGACTCCGAAGATATCATAAATCGTAGTTGGCTTTTTACTGAAACAAAAAATAAAATTAAATGTTAAATTGTATTTATGTTATTATCTTACCACACCGTAACATGAACACAAGTAGGTAAATATCTGGTTTTTGTAAGGTGAGAACCTGACTGCTTATTTAAATGTAAATTAGTATAGCTAGAATATGATTTTGCTTACAGTTGGAGATGCTCAAAGGTAAATATGAAATAAATAAGTACATTTAATCAATACTAACAAAAGCAATTGCCGCAAGCTGAGAAGTTGGTCATTGGACAGGGAAATGATTATAAGAATATAAGTAAAAGTGCTATTTACCTCGGTGGAGCTGAATTCGATGACCTCGGCTTGCGTTTCTTATTGTCGCCTGCGGATTTTGGAGTCGCCTTGTTCTTCTCAATACTTGAAGTTGATTTATAGTAATCGCTCTCAGAGTCAGACCTGAAAAATAAATATATCATTTAGAATACAAATTTTTATTTCAGTAGACATCCATACGACTATAATCAATCACAAAATACATTTACTTAGAAGTCAGACAAACAACAATTTTATGCATCCAATATAAAATGAAAATACAAAATAATGATCAATGCATTAAAATAGTTTTCAAAATGTTAACAAAATTAAAAGACTTTTAAAATTAGTACAGACTTATTTTTTAAAATACGTCAGTGTTATATTAAAAAAAAATACCTTATTTTCACTACAGTACTTACATTTTACGAGGTCGGAGTGTGCAGCACAGGAAAGCACGGGAGACAGCTTCTTGGAAACTGATTACTTCTTGATTGCTGGATCACTTGAAGCCGGTGGCAGCGACTTTGTTGATGAAGATGGCAGCGGAGTTCTTCTTTGATTACTTCTTGGTTGCTGGATCACTTGAAGCCGGTGGCAGTGACTCGTTGATGAAGATGGCAGCGGAGTTCTTCTTTGATCACTTCTTGATTGCTGGATCACTTGCAGACGATGACGACGATTCGTTGATGAATACACACTTCGAATTGAGGACGATTATAAAGCAAAAATCCTAAAACTACTCGCAATATTAAATATCACTCGTCATATAATCAGATTTACTGTAAATACGACTTCTATTCTTTGTCGTATTATCCTCATTCAAAAACTAAAGAATTGCAAAAAATAAGTAACGAACTAATCAAAAATGATAGGGCTGTCACACTAGATATGTAATTAATGACATGTGTAGTATTCAATATGCAAACTGTGGTAATATTATATAAACCTGTTTCTATTGCGAAGTCAATATTTAGTCAAATTAACAGCAATTTTTTTTTGTCATTAAGACTATTACCTCCAACAATTATATTTTTTAATGGCTTCATTGTCCTATCACTACTTACTGAATCAATTTTATTAAAATAATATCATTTATAATCAAGTATTAATTTTAATTTAAAAGAGTAGATCAATAAGTTAATGTGTATGCGATAGCCACCCCTGATCGAAACAGCTTAGCCTCGCGGTAGGTACTTTATGCTGACACTAATTTATACACAATTTCAAGAAATTTCGACACAGTTTCGGTATCCGGTGTTGATTTACCAATCACTATCGTATTACAAAGACACTGATGCGACGACCGACGCGAAGTTTCTTTATAATATTATAATAATTAATATTTGGTAAGTATTAATACATATTTTATTTTCATTTTATTTTGTTTTTATTCATCGATAATTAATTGATATATATTTTTTGTTTTAGATTTTTGGTGGTGATATCTTATAAGGAGAACATTGGTATACCTAGGTACTACATTCCAATTTCTAAGATTTCGAATGAAAAATCAGGTATTTATTTTTATTACTAACTAATTTTACAACAATTAATCGGATATTTATATTTTAACCAATTTGATTTATCTTTTTGAGCTGTTATATTTCATTGAACTTTATATTCAGTTAATAGTAAACTGTTTCAATTTTCATAATTGATAAAAAATATTATTATTGAAAATTTTATGCATTTCGCAACGACGGTTAAATACATGACTAATATAATTTTGTTTTGTTTTAGATTGTTGGCGGTAATATGTAATGAGGAGAAACATTCCAAGTTGACTTACAGACCGAATTTGATTTTGGGTCTCTAATGAATAATCAGGTATTTTTTATAATAGTTAACAGTTATAAATTATAATAGTTTAAAATAATTTAATATGTGTCTTTTCTATTTATGTGTGTACTCATTTAATTGTCTATTAACTATAAACATTTTCATATTTGATATAAAATAATCATATTTTCTCAATAATTTCAGGATTTACGGAACGCAGAATGCAAATTCGAAGGCCTGACTGAAGACGACGACTTTAATATAACACATTACTTCTGTATGAAATTTGTGTGGTATGTACCTGCTTGCATTAACCTAGATAAAAAGTAGAATATGTGATAATCCTGATTCTTGGCTACTTCCATACTAAAATTAATTAAAATCTGCTCAGGCTATATGACTGTGAAGAAGTAATAGACTATACACATAAACTTTTATTTTGGCATTGTTTTAAGACGTATGTAAGTGATTGTGATTTATTTCTTTATATTACATTAGTACCTTTCATTAAATAACGTCAAAATGCCTAGCTGCTCGGTGTGCAAAGTATTTATTGACAATCGTCGATGGTCTGGTCATCTACGAAGTAACACTCATAAAAACAATAGTAAAACGCATCTGGGTGACAATGTAGAGATAATTAATTCTTCTTTTAAAGGAAGAATCATAAGCTATAGAATAATGGCGAAGAATAATCAAATTGATAATAATCTTCCGGAAATATTTCTCAAAAATATTAGAAATGATGTAAAAAGTCTTATTGATAACTCACTACAAAAACATACTTCGATTAAAATTAATTTCGAACTTTTTTCGTATTTTCTCTTATTAAAAAATGATAAAAAAGAATTAAAGTCTTTTTATACTAAAAACTTAACCATTCATTTACATTATGACTTCAATTTAATTTTTAAGTCAATGGTAGAGACTCTCTTGAAAAAAATTGAAGAATTTCAGGAGAGAGATAGTGGTTGGTCATTTTTGTGCAATTCATATTTAGAATTAAACATCAATAAATATCAGCCTCTTAGCGGATCATATTTTATTCCTTTGCCTAAATATATTAAAAATAAAAAAGCTTGTTTGAATGTTCAGAATAACGACCAGTATTGCTTTTTATGGTGTATCGTGGCAGCTTTGTACCCGACAAAACATCATCCAGAGAGAGTATCATCTTATCCTCATTTCCGTGATGTACTGAATATCAATAATTTGTCATTTCCTATTTCCTTTCAAGATATAGCAGTGTTTGAGAAAAACAATTCAAATTTAAATATATTTGTTTATGGTTTAAAAAATGATAAGACAATAGTCGGGCCCTTGTATAGATCATCGAACAATAAGTCTAAAACTATACATTTATTATATTTAGAAAATAATACAGGTTCACATTTTTGTTTAATTACCAATTTATCTCGCCTTGTCAGAAGGCAGATTAGTAAACATCATGGTAAATTATACTTTTGTGAAAACTGTTTATTATTTTTTTCGACTGTAAATCAATTCGATACGCATGTATGTGGGGGAGTTGTCACAGTTTTACCCGACCAAGGATCAATTTTAAAATTTAGTCATTATGAACGTAAACAAAATATTCCATTCGTCATTTATGCTGATTTCGAAACACTGCTCGAGCCCGTCGATGACGTCAATCTGTCATTAGACACCTCCAGTACATCTTACTTGCAACGGCACGTGCCGGCAGCGTTCGCTTATAATATTGTATCGTCATTTAATATGTCTGTTGAAGGTTTTAGAACTTATAGAGGCGATGACTGTGTTACTAAATTTATGGAATATTTGATCAAAGATGTTAAAGCTATTCACATATCTCTGTCTAAAAACGAGCCTATGATATTTACAGAAAGAGATGCTAATAATTTTAAACATGATGTCACATGTCACATATGCGAAAATTTACTGTTGAACGATAAGGTTAGGGATCATTGTCATATCACAGGCCAATACCGAGGCGCAGCGCATCGTCATTGTAATCTGCAATATAAAATACCTACGTTTGTTCCGATATTTTTTCACAATTTAAGCGGATATGATTGTCATTTATTTATAAAAAAGTTAGCCGAAATTCCTGGTCACGTAAAAATTATACCTAAGACTAAAGAAAAATATACAACACTGACTAAATATATACCTATCAGTAACAATGAGTTTATACAAATAAGATTTTTAGATTCCTTCAACTTTTTAGCATCGAGTTTAGATAAGCTCGCTAAAACTATGCATCCCGATGACTTTGCCATTCTTAGGGCTCATTTCCCTAACAAAAAACAATTTAATTTATTGACACGAAAAGGTGTTTATCCTTATGAGTTCATGTCACATTGGTCTCGGTACGAAGTATCATCATTACCACCTCGGCATCATTTTCATAATTCTCTGACCAATGAAGATATTACTGATGATGATTATAAACATGCTATGCTTGTCTGGAAAGAATTTGACATTACGAATATGGGAGATTATACTGATTTATACTTAAAAACAGACGTACTTTTACTGACTGATATTTTTGAAAAATTCCGTAAAACATGCAAGCAACATTATAAACTAGACCCTGCGTTTTACGTAACCGCGCCTAGCTTATCCTTCGATGCAATGTTACTTAAAACAGGTGTAGAGTTGGAACTTGTGTCTGATTTGGCGATTGTGAGGATGATTCAAAGCGGTATTCGAGGAGGGTTGTGCATGTGCTCTCATCGATATGCAGAAGCAAATAATAAACACACGCCAGGTTATGACGCTACGAAACCAGATTGCTATATTTTTTACGCGGATTGTTGTAACTTATATGGATTTTCTTTGTGTTCTTATTTACCTTATTCTAGTTTTAAATTCCTTGATCAAAAGGAAATAGATAATCTGTGTATAAGCGAAATAGACAACAATGCCGAATGGGGCTTCATTTTAGAAGTTGATCTATTATATCCTGATTATTTACATGAGCTTCACAACGATTTACCTTTTTGTGCCGAGAAATGTATACCGCCTGGAGGTAAATCCGAAAAGTTAATTGCAAATTTGTGTAATAAATATAAATATGTAATACACTACGTACATTTGAAAAAATGTCTCGAGCATGGTTTAATTTTACGCAGAGTTCACAGGGTCATTACTTTTAGACAGAGTCCCTATTTAAAGAAATACATAGAGTTAAATACTCGATTAAGACAAAACGCAAACAATGCTTTTGAACAAGACTTTTTTAAATTGTTGAATAATAGCGTATTCGGAAAAACATTAGAAAACACTGAAAATAGAGTATGCGTACATTTAATCAATAAGTGGTCGGATCAAGATAATAAAACCAAAAAATCTATATCCGCTGAGAGGCTCATAGCTAATCCTTTTTTCCATAGTGCTTGTGTTCTCTCCGAAAATTTAGTCGCAATACAAATGAAACCAGATCAGATTATTTTAGATAAGCCTATTTATATAGGTTTTACTGTTTTAGAGCTTTCTAAGTCACACATGTATGACTTTCATTACAATATTATCAAACCTTTTTATAAAGATCGAGTGAAGTTGTGTTATACAGATACGGATTCATTTGTTTATAAAATATACACTAATAATTTTTACGACGATTTGAAATTAAACTTTTTGCAATATTTTGATACAAGTAATTTTACCCCAGAAAATGAATATAATATTCCATTAAAAAACAAAAAAATTCCAGGTTTATTTAAAGATGAAATGGGAGGTCAGACCATCACACATTTTGTAGGGCTAAGGGCTAAACTTTACTCTATAAAAACATCTGATAAAATTATTAAAAAAGCAAAAGGTGTGAAATCATGTGTCATGAAAGATTTGAAAATTATGGATTACAAAAATATCTTATTTAATGGTGGTATTATCCAAAAGAAAAATGTAATATTTAAATCAATAAAACATGAAATATTCACTCAAACTATCAATAAAGTAGCCCTTTCAAACAACGATGACAAACGAGCAATATGTGTAGATAAGGTTTCCACATTGGCTTGGGGCCATTCATCTATTCTTTAAAATGAATTAAATACTTATTAATTGAATAATGGAAGTTTGTGTGTAGGTATGTCTATCAAATTATCCATGTACCGATTTCATGAAATTTTAGTATGGAGGTAGCAGCAGGATTATTGCCTACTTTTTATTCTAGAATAAAGTAAGCAGGTAACATTAAATATAAGTATGGGTACCTATAGTTAATTGTGTAAGATTTTAATTTAGTTTTTATTTTAAAAGTTAGATAAATAAAAAATGTTGGTATAACTTTACAATCGTCTTTTATTTGTCCTTAGATAAGTACTAGATAAATTCAAATTTAATAGAGTTTATAAAAACGAATTCATATTGATTTATTATTGTTTTTTTTTCTTATAAAATAGTTTAACTAAGATTTTATTATTTTCTTTATTTAAAAACTATAAAAGTATTTTTATAATTATGTAGGTCAGTTCATTGTACTCAGTTTCAAGAAACGAGGTAAAATGCTTAGTTCGCTTTTCTTGTTAAAGCCGTTGATTAATAATTAGTAGATATGCCATACGCTAAAATACCTAACACGTTATACATGCATACTTGCTTATTTTACTGTAATAAATTCATATTACATACTTAATTTAATTGTGCAATGTTATTGATTGGCATATCTAACTTTCTTGGTCTATGGTAAGTACGTAATGTAGTGTCATATTGCATTTTGAGCAAAATTGGTATAGGTATCATAAGTATATTTTGTCTTGAATAGACCTAAAATAATCATGTCGTCGGTAAGTTAAATATTATTTAAAATTCTATAAAACAAATAACTTTTTTCGTACGATATACTAAAGATTTATTTTTATTTTACAGTTTCTTGAAGAGCCCGAAGACATTTTTCAATGTGCTCAGGATCCACGAATGATGGAGGAGGAGTTTGAGGAGATGAGGCGGCGTGACGCTGATTTAAAATCCAAGGAGAAAAAAAAATTAGCGAAGCGCCGCCGAGAACAACAGAAAAAAACAAATTCAAAGAAATCTTTCGTCTCCACACGAGTGGAGCAAAGAGGACTAAAATTAATAAAAATAGCTATAATAGACCTTAATCATGTAAATAGTGACAGTGACAGTGACAGTGAGGTTATACTTAACGCACAATATGTTGTGAAAGACAATATAGACAATATCATGGATGAGACTGAAAGTTTAATTAAGAAAATTTCTAAAACTTTAATAGATAGTGATTTAAGATTTTAATAAAGTGATAGTGATTTTATATTTTAAAAGTGTTGTTTCACCTACCTAGTTGTAAGACTATTTTAAATTTGCTTATTTACTGTGTGCTTATGATAAATAAAACAAAAGTAGTATTCGTATGTCAAGTTCTTTATTTTTTAATAAAAACTACAGGTATAGGTACACTTATTACATTACACATTAGGCACACAATCCTTTTTCTCAAGATACATTTTTAAACACAGGACATTTTTTAGCGCACATTGATTAACATGTTTAAAACAATTTAATTTATTTTTAATATTACTATATTCTTTATGTAGTATAGATAATTTAGGACATTGGCTTTCATTCAATTCTAATATACTACAATTCTTTACACCCAAGTTCTTTATCCACGTTACTTTCTCTAGACCTTTGACAACAATCTTCTTATTTTCCAGATAAGGTACGATTATACGTTGGAATTCTCTGTAGTCAATATATCCTTCGCTCCAATAAATACC
The DNA here is from genome assembly GCA_035578125.1 of Mellilla xanthometata. Taxonomy (NCBI): domain Eukaryota; kingdom Metazoa; phylum Arthropoda; class Insecta; order Lepidoptera; family Geometridae; genus Mellilla; species Mellilla xanthometata. The sequence goes on from JAPUBQ010000020.1 coordinate 2,344,134, forward strand.
TCTATTTCTTTCCAACCATTTGACCTGCTTTTTTTCATCAGTTGTTAAGTATTTAAACATGTACGGAGGTTTGATTAAAAACGTTTGTGTGTGCTCTTGAGTGGCCACCGCTAGTTCTTTAATAATAAAATTATTATTCAGGTCTTTAAAACCTTGAACATCCAATATAATAGTATCAGGATTCATGATATTTTTTTCACAGTATTGCTCAAGGGTTTATACTCAATTATACAGTCATTCAAAATAAGACAGTATGCTGAAGTCCGATCTGGTATATCCGTATTGCTTTCAATTTCCACTCTCACATCTACAACCGGACCTCCTTTCAAATTATCGGTTTGCCTTGAGCAATCTATTACAAACAATGGTGCTAACTCTTTAAATTGTTTTTCACTTAATAAAGGTTCCGAGCGACGTCCATAATACGACTGTTGGAATCTTGTGTATTGTTCGTATAATAAAGCAAAATTATTATTAGCAAAATTTATATTTAGATTCTCATATGGAAAATAGTTTGAATTTAGATACACTCTAACGTCACGAATATTGCAATGGTCAAACCGCGACATATCTGCGGACGGGCTATTTTTTCTATCCGTTTGTAAACCAATGATTACATATCTTGGTTTTTCTATTTGCGATGAAGTTTTTATAGACCAAGTATGTTTTGTAGTTTTAGGCAAAGCAGGATATTCATACAAATCCCAATTTCTAAAAATCATTTGTAGTGAACGATCTCTCTCTAAGACTTTAAGTAAACTAATCTTTTCTTTGTCTGAAACTTTAACATGTGGTACTCTCCATATGATTTTTTTAATCTGAACGTCTTCTATTACGTCACCTGTGTTAAGCATTACAGAATTTAAGTTAGTATTACTTCGTAACAATATCAGTTCATGTCTACTATTTATAACAACCTTCTTAAAATCTTCGGCATAACCTAGAATATTACAAAGTGGGATGGAAGCAGAAAAATTACCATTATTTACATTTTTTATACCATCGATATTCCAACCCCAAGCGCGGGATATTTTTGATTCGTTTTCATTCATCGATAGTAACGATTTCATTGTAGTAGTAATACCGACATTTTTTATTTTATCAATTTCCACTCCGTTTAGTTCATACCTTATATCTTGGAATAAATAGAGCAAAGCGTTGTTTGTAAATTGCACACTACTAGCCGTGTCTTTTTGATCATGTTTCTTGACGATGACGGTTCCTTCTAAATACAGGGTACTGGCTGATGGTAGTATGTATAGATCTTGCTGATTTATAGGAATTCTAATTTCATCATTTCTATTAAAACTTGTTACATAAGGTTTGTATGAATGAAATTCTATTCCTTCGACTGTGTTGTCATAAGTAGGAGTGGACAAAACATCTAAAATATTCATTTTAGTAAGCCAATTGTTTTAAGAAATAGTTTATTGTCTTCCGTTAATTTTATTCTTTTATTAGAGCGAGCTCTTATTTGCTTGATAGCTTGAGAAGTACTGTTGTTTTTAATTTGTTGCGATTCATATTTATTGTAGTCAATCATTTTTTCTTCTAAGATGTAGATAAAGTTGCACTTCTTCACCTCGCAAATTTATTAAACTATTATTTATATCTAACAGTCTGATATGTATGCAGCTTATATTATTCTGATTGATTGGAAAATATATTGCGTTTTTTGGTATTTCTATAATCCGATATCCTGGAGGTACGTTGAGTGCAAATTCATGCACTATGTGACTGGGTTCTCCGTTTATGTACGAACCACTCACAATATCACATTCGATCCTGATCACGGTTGTAGGCAAAATGTTAACTGGAAATTCGGACACATGCCATTTATTTGCTTTCAAAATCTGCTTTTTAAATCCCAATATACTAGCAAACGTATCTTCTTTATCAAAATTTATATTTTTAGTGCAATATAAAGTAGTTTTCAAAGTATTGTTGTTGCACTTTAATTTAATTGTGGCATCTTTTACTTCAGATTTTATATAATCGCTAATATCTTGCAATTCGTAACTGCCCTCAGGTATCTCAATAACTTGATTGGATCCATAATATAGCTTGTTATTTCTTGTATCAATATTTGGAATAGAATTAAATGTTGAAAAATGTAACAACGCACATTCATATTGACCATATAACTGCAGAGAGTTAGGATAGTAGGTAGATAAATCTGAGGAATTACCTGTAATCGACAAGGTGAGAGACATTTTGCAAATGGTTGAAATGAAAGACGATCATATGATTTATAGTTTTTATTCCAAAAATTTCTTAAGTATTTCAAACACAAGTGTCCGCAATTTACAGTATTAAACTTTTGTAACCTTTTGTAGTTATAATACACCTTATTGTTTTTAAAATACCTCATTAGTTCTGTTGGAGGTTTTAAATCTCCAAAGCTATCAAAATATTCACAATAATTATTTATTTTTATATAAGCTACCCAATGCGTACCTTCATTTATGGATTTGTCTAAGTTAACGACACCACATTCTATGTCTCTTGGCTTCCTCGGTAGCTGATCTTTCATATATACTCCTCGAAAGTATGGGATGTCTCTAGCATACTTTCGAATATCTATGTTAGTAAGGGCACGCTTAGGTAGCTTAGTATTTAGTTTTTTATAGATTTTATAAACAAACCTTTACCCTGTTTATATGATTTAATATATAAACCTTTGCCTAAAGCTAAAGCTTCCATACTCTTGTTATGTCTTTCAGTTTCTTTCAAATTTTGTTGAGCTGCTTTATAATCGTTAACTGTCTTAGCAATACCTGCTGCACCACCAGCCAAAGTTCCTAAGGCGGATAAACCAGCAAATATAGGGATTAAGGGTAGAATACCTCCAGTCTTTGGTACGGGTATAACACGAGGTATGCGAATATTTGGGATTTTCTTGGCAATTTTTTTTGCAACCAAATGAGCTGTGGTAATTAAAGATTTATCATCTTTTGGTTTGAGTTTTTTAATTTTAGATCTTATTTTTGACAAGAGATGGTTGAAACTCTTAATACCGGCACCTGATTTTAATTTAGCTTTCATAACTTTACTTACTAACCACGAACTTAGTTTTTCTCCTTTTCCTGCCGTTTTAGATTTTAGCCGCTGTTTAGCCATGTTAAGTAATTGTAAATCTGCTTTATGGCGATTTAATAAATCTGAATGATTTTCGTAAGCAATATCGTGTTGCATACAAGCTTCGTCTAGCTTGTTCACGCCTACGTCACCACGTTGTAATCGTTTTTGAAGTTTAGTGCCTGGACCACAATAATTGTAACCGGGCAAATGTAATTCAAAAGGCAGATTATTAATTATATTATTAACAAGTCCACCACCTTGCATTGTTTAAATCATAATGAAATGATAATAACTAAATTTATATTAAATATACTTTTTAATTTAACCTACAATGTCAGTTTTGTTAATCCAACTATTTTCTTCCTTGCTTAAACCCAACCATTTCACATACAGTTTCTTAGCTTTTCTTTTTAAAACCTTTTCTATCAAATAAGTGTTTGGACAGTTAGACTTTTGAAGTTCTTGTTCGTAAAAAGTTCCTAGTATTAGTTGATTACGTTGATCTTCTATATGATAAGTCACAGGTATAGTCTTGTTAATCTTTTTGATAGTGAATAACTCAGTTGACCAATTGGGTGTGTACCCTTTCTCAAAAATATGTTTGTATTTGCTGATACGAACTTTATCGCCAATTTTAAACCTCGGTTTTCTCGAGCGGGATACCTGTTTTATTGTTTTTTTTATATTGTTTCTTATTGTATACTCGTTACGTTTATTAACATCACAAGGCTTACATTTTATAGTACGATGCTTTGTATTGTTATACATGTAAATTATATCTTCCAATTCTGAACCAAGCCATTTATAATTTCCATTAAAACTAAACCGTTTAAATAATTTATGTTTAATAGTTTTAATCAACCTCTCTACAATTGACGCTTTTTTAGTAGAAAAAGACGAGTAGTGATTAATATGATATTTTTTCATTAACGTTTGGAATTCAGCGTTATAAAATTCTGTTCCTAAATCAGTTTGTAAGTGGATAGGCTTGCGTTGGCTTTTGGCGAGTATTCGATTAAAAGCGTGAGTAACACAATCCTTATTTTTCGATTTTAGTGGTTCTGTCCAGGCGTACTTTGAAAAACAGTCAATAACTATTAAAATATAGCTATATTTTTTGTTGTAACTTTTCACGTGTTGCATATCTATTAAGTCAGCTTGCCATAAATCATCAATACCTTTTAGTATAACAGATCGACGTGGATAATTTTTCCTTGCCATTCTATGTATTTCATTTACAATCTCTTGTTTGGTCATTATGCTGATTTTTTTAGTTTAAAAAAGTTATCGACTTCTGCTTTCGTATAAAACTTGTCTTCTAAATGAGTCAAGATTTCTAATAACCCGGCTTTTAAAGTCTTTTCAGTGGAACTTTGAGTATCTCCTATGATTCTTGTACGTTGTGCCTCAAACAATTGTCTAAGTTCATGTATTAGGTTGTCTTTAAATCGATCGACATATTCTTTGTTAACTGCATCGTCTGCTTCTAAAGGTAATCTGACCCCCCTGAGTCTAGAGTTTTTCAAATTATAATCTCCATTTTCAGATTGTATTAAAGCATTACTATTATACTCAAGTATTTCGGATAAACGTAATCTTTTATGAATGGTGTGTCCAAATTTATCTACATTCATGCTTGATGTCTTTCGTGTATAAAGGTTTATAGTAAAATGAATGAAACATACTTTATATCAATTATTTATTAATAATTTTATTTTCACGTAACTCTTCAATAATAGATATAATTTCATTATCTAATCCTGTGTTACCGGCATCTCTGGAAGCAATCAATAATTTCAACCTCTCTACTAGTTCATTAGGGTCATCCCAGTATATGAAATCTACATTTTTCCTCCACATTTTTGTCATAGGTAAACCTCTTCCTTTATATTTGCCACCTTGGTATGTGTTTTGGAGAGTAAAAAGTGGCTTTATAATTTGCATATATTTTTGACCTTTATTACTTTTGATTGGCTTCGAGCTGTCGAAGTCTCGACGATGAGCATTTGTATCGATCAGCATCGATTTGTAATTCAACAAATCACTTTCAGTTACCAAGTCTAAATCTACTTCTTTATTGAACAATAACTCTTTCAACCCGGGAGTTTTCCGGTATGCATGACCCATCACTGTGATTTTATCGTTGTTAATAGTTACACAAGCAGAACCCAGCATTAATTTCTTGTTTACAATACGTACACCAAATGGTACATCTAACGGCGCTTCTGTAGAAACTGACCAGGAAGATATATAGCTGTCTTCATTGTTATCAAATGATTCATACGAAGTGTTACTAACGTTATCAGGTTCATTTTCATCTGCATTACTAGCATTATGATTTTTTATACTAATGTCATCCTCCAATATTCGTTTGTCAAAAGAAGGAATATTTATATAATCGTTGGTGTCAGGTAAAATACTTTTGGCTTGCTTACTATTCTTAGCTATAAGGTTAAGAGGTTCTGTTACGGGCTTAAAAACTGAATCCAATGCTTGATTTTTATCATTTTCAAAATCTCTCATTTTTCGCACTTTTCTTTTGACAGCTTCTGCCGCATCAACAATTTGTCTTTTTAATTGTGTTTCCATTATATTAAAAAGGTTGTATTCGAGTAAGAGTTGTATATAGAATAAATACTTAGAGAAGTTAATGGTCTTTAAATATGATTCAGATATTGCAATAGTATTTATATAGAATTATTAATCGAAAACGACGAAAGTGTCCAATTTGTTTCTATAACACCCATTATTTTTAGGACAATCTTTATTAATCACAACGTAGCTGAAAGGTTCATCACTCCATATTTTAGAACACATTTCACGAAAATCAAGCCATCTCATGTCAGTGTTAACGTGTTCTTCATAAACATGTTTCAAATTAATATCATCTTGCTTGAATAGTATGATTAAGTTAGCATTATCTCTCACTAGCTGTTTTGGTACCTTACTGTAGGTTTGGTTTAGATAAAAACAATCGATATACTTGTGTCTACCCATGGCAAAGTAATCACGCATATTATTTTGATTTTCACAAGCAACATCATCGAATATAATCACCGAGTTAGGTTTAGCATCCTGAACTTTTAAAACTTCATCACTTCCTTGATATTTGTGAAATGATGCGCCAGGCACATGCTGTAAAACCTTTTCCAAAAACATGTATTTAGGTTGGTGTAGAGTTTTTGAATAAACGTAAATATTTTGAAACTTTAAACCATTTTCGTGTATAAGAAGTCCAATTAATAAATTTGTTTTTCCGCAACTTGACGGTCCACAAATAATGCATCGAATTGAGTTAGGTAATAATTCTCCATGTCGTATGACGTTCTTAGAAACATTGTCACATATAGTGTTTATCATTAATGATTGTGGCTGTTTAACGAATCTCATGTTTAATGCGCGTAGGTTTGATTTATAATGAGTAAATTAAATATGAACACAAACATTTATGACCACCACTATGAGACGCACACGCGTTAATTCGATCATTGAATTGGAGCGCGTTATCACGACAGCGTTCTAACATTTATTTCGTTGACAAATACAATGAAAAAATATTTTTGAAATCAATTCAACATGTCAAACGTATAATATTGGGCATTCTGCAACACCGATGTTGCGATGGCAAAACGGAGTTTTGCCGAGCAACAAGGTGGGGCAGAATGCCCAATATTATACTACTTGTTTAACCCCATACTAAACCATTTCTAGCTTTTATTATGGTTGCTAACGCAACTGATATACTGCATATACTCGAACATAAATACTTTATGTCAATTTTAACACCCATACCGGCAGGCAACAAATTTAGTTTATCACAAAGATTTTGGTCGTGTCGGGAATCGAACCAGGGATCACCTGGTTGGCAGCCCGGCATAATGATCAGTACTGGCTGGTTGTTGTAGCATTTTTGCAGACGCACTTCAAGTTTTTTGTTTATTCGATTCCTTCTATAGATTCATAGTGTAGTGATGTATTAACTTCTAACAGTACGAGTTAGATGGAAAAGTAAATAAAGACATCTCTTATTTCCTGGTACGGGTAACCTCACACAGATGTCGACAGTAACGTGCCACTTCTTATAAAACACTCACTTTCGTCTATTTGTATGTATAAAGATTCTTTTGCAGCTTTACAGGGTTCGTAATAAAAAATCCTAAACATTTAAATTCATAAAAGTCGTAGCGGGTGCAACAGTATTATGTCGCAATCTTCTTCTCCCGATGCCAGAAGACTATCTTCTTCTTCAACCTTTTCTTACTAGGTGGGGTCGGCACAGCAAGTTTTCCTCTTCCACACGATTCAGTTACCTGTCATTTATATCCATATTCACTCCTTTTTCTTTCATATCCTCATTTACACAATTCAGCCTCGTCTTCCTAGGTCGACCTCTACTTTCGCTGGCAGAAGACTATATACAAATACAAAAATACAAAATTGATTTATTTGACAAAGTAATTGTTACAAATATATAAAGAAATCCAAAGGCTTCCGAACTAGTTCAGAACTGTATGACGGAAGCCGATGTCTTCTTCCAATCGTAAGTATAGAACTTAAGGTATAGAATACTAATATAATATGCAGCGGTTAAATTAATAAGGTAAAGAAAATATCATTTGTTCTGTCATAAGTGTGTCGCTTTATTAAAACCTTATATAAAACTAAATAAAAGATAGAAATAAATACTTCTGTCAACAAAAAAAAAATAAAACTGAACTGAATAGAAATGATAAAACTTGCCGGCTTTAAAACTATAACTAACTACGAGTATAACGAAAATGATGGCTCGCTAACCCCAAAATGGACCTGGCCTCCGACACCAAGAGACGCCACTTTTCTCTATCCTGTGCTGTCTTCTGCCAGTCTGTGGCATGAAGTGCGCTCAGGTCTTGCTGCACTAGGTCTTCCCAGCGATACTTGGGATGACCGACAGGACGTCGGCCAATTGGTCGTCCCAAGTATGCTCGCCTCACAGCCCGATCCTCTCCCGTCCTTTCCACGTGGCCGAACCAGCGGAGAAGATGTGCTTTACTTTTGCCCATGATATTAGGATATGCTGCCGGCTTTAATAAACTATAATTAATACTTAATACAGTTACCTATAGTCCTGTATAAGGAAGTAAGTACTAGGCGCCGCGTGCGTCACGTCCTTTATAAGAACTTCCCGATGAGCACTCTCCCCGTAATGGTTTCGATTCGGCAATAAAAGGACCGCATGGGGGCGTTGTAATATGTTATTATTGTTTGAGTACGTGTGCTGGTCTGTTTTGCTTTGATCTTTCGCAAGATTTGTGTGTTTAGTTTTCTCTTCACAGCTAGATAAACAATACAGTTGCCATTTTCTGATCTAATGCTGGCCTGACTAACTACCACATCAAGTAGTAAAATCTGTCGCCAAGCACCTTACAATCTACTCTGGTAGAGCCAGTTATACCAGACTAGGCATGCTTCACCTTAGACCGGAATGTCTCTAACATGTGTGGTCACACGTTTACCTGATCAAATATCTAAGCTACAGCAGAAGTAAAAACTAAATTAAGTTACATAACTTGGGCTTTTTCAAGGCGAGAGAGATTTCTTCTAGATCTCCCCTTTCACTAACGGACGAGTAGGGAAACGCCAAGGCAGCATCTTTTACAGTTGAGGTGCCTAAGGCACGCACTAAGCGTTTTGCCCCCAACTTTTTTGTCTGAATCGCCAAACTTTGGAATACCTTGCCAAATTCCCTGTTCCCCAATGACTAATATCTAGAATAGAATATAACTTTATTGTAAAACAACAAAAAAATATGTAAATATATAAAATTAAAAACTTAAAAGCATATCTAGCGATTTTTAAGGCGAGAGTAAACCGGTTCCATCTAGGTAAGCGCGCTCCACCGTAGATCCTATTGTCAATTACCATCAGGTGAATTGTGGTCAAGCGCTGACTTAAATAGAGTAAAAAAAAACAACGGGCTACATATTCGGCCACAGCTTTGCTTACCATCTGGCAAGTTGGTAGCCTTGCACAGATCTATTTGATGAAAAAAAGTAATATTCACTAATTACGTTTTTTTATCAACTACGTTTTTAAGCCACTCATTAAGTGAGTAAATTTCCTACTGGTGCCTTTATGACGCATTGCGCTATTTATTCATTGAAACATGCAATTTATTATAATTATCTCATTAATTTATTTTATTGAAATGATCGTACTTTACAATGGTGGCTTTATGGAGTGTACATATAATATAGTGTATCAGTAACAACATTTATTCGACAACCGACTGGGCAAGGGACTGTACATTTTATGGCGTTATAGAGAGTAATCGTTAAATTAAGAGAATGTATCATTGTATGGAATACGAGCTAAACCAACAAGCTAATTAATTTCGACGCTTTGAAGAGTTAGTCGTTAAATCGAGTGACGTTACATGGAGCTTACACTGTATTTATAATTTCTTAAATTTATATCTCAGTCTATTTATCACTGTATTAAAACTTTCGTAAGGCATATTTGAATAATGTTTGTATAACCGGCTATCACTTACGTTTATTTTTCAACGTTTCAATTTATTTTTTTTACGACAAAATAAACTTAAGTGATAGCCGGTTATACAAACATTATTCAGTCTATTTATGTTTATAGATTTTTCAAATACTTCTTTGAACTTTGTAAATGTTATCTCGAGGCAATCTCGATAAGAAACCACGCCGTACATTCATTTCCTCAGGGGAATTGGTTGACATTCAAAGTTGTTTCTGACATTAAATTTACTTATTCCATTAGCAAAAGTAATTTATTCGATTGGGGAAATTTATTTACGTAAAAGCAATCGGGTTCTTAAAATATAACGAATCTTGATTAGGTAATGTTAAAAGGTAAGAGAGCGAAGGCAAGTATTGCGTAAAGCTTGAAACCCACAAAGTCTTGAAAACAATGGGGCTTTATAAGATTGACGTGTATGTGTCCTTTTTAGGGTTTCGTACCTAAAACGAGACCCTATTACTAAGTTTTTGCCATTCTGTCTCTCTGTTTCTCACCTGGTTGTATCTCAGAAACCGTGATAGCTATTAACCCTAAAATTGACAATGTTGTTTTTAAACAACATACTAAAAATCACACATAAAATTGACCTTCAATATTTTTTTTTTAATTTTGCGCAGTGTAGTTTATAAACAACACTCACATTATTGCAAAAAAGTATAGTAAATTAATGTCTAGATTTTTTTACTAATTTTTCCTAGACAGTAATACATGTCTATTACACAAATATATATTATTTTAAAACGTGAAACAAAAATCATCCATTTAAGGGTTAAGCTTTAACAACAAATACTGAAAATATGAAACAAAAGGGGGTAGGTCCCCAAATACACGTAGTATACATACAAATAAAAGTGTCTTTTGTTCTTTATGAATAACGGTAACAAATAGACACTTAAAATTTTCACAGAATATTTTGTTGTATTCTAACTTTCAAAAGAAATTATAAAAATAAAATAAATATTTAAGAGGAGCTCCTATACAACAAACTTAAGCAGTTTTTGAAGATAATGGCACTGAACCATCACGATACATGTATTTTATTAATCAAACCCTTTCATTTTATACCCTTATTGAGGGAGTTGTGAAAAAATATGTTTTCCACCATTTTGTGGAGCCCGCCATCTTGGTTCAATTGTCATTACATTACACCTTGTGTATGGTCACCCATCCAAACACTGTTGTCCTCATCGACCGTTGCTTGGCTTCGATAATAGCGTCTGATCCCTTTTATATATATTATATGTATATTATAGTATGTATATTACATATATTATTAGATAGTTATTTTCACTATTAAGACAAAGTATTAAAAAAACATAAAAAATAAAGATAAAAAGTCGGCCATTAACCACACCACTCAAGCAAACATGAGAAAATAAAGCCAGTTTTACAACAGCAAAAAAGGTACGACTCCACCCCATACGAGTAGTGAAATAAAAATGTAAAATTACATTCTGCTAGTGGGTCGTTAAGCGCAGCCGGTTAATGGTTGTGTGTAACAAGCCTTAAATAAGAATCAAAATGGAATAAAACTGTACAAGCGAAAACTTTAGGGTGCGTTTCCACAAGATGTATGCTAAGCTACGTTGCTATAGACGCCGTTAATACCAATTATCCTACTATCCTACTGATATAACAAATGTGTAATTTGTGTATGTGTATATTTGTTACTTCTTCACGCTCAAATAGCTCAACCGATTTTGATGAAATTGGGTTTGAAGATAGGTAGGTAGACTTTGGATACTTATTTTCCCGGATAAACACGAGTATCACCGTGGGGCGCTGCTAGTAAAAATATATATAAGTCTATATATCATACATAGTACTGGTGGGACCATTTCTACTAAAATGTGCAACGATGTAACTATTACCATAGACAAATAATAGTAGTTTAAAAAAAAACTAAAAAACACGCTTATCTGGCAGTTTTAAGTGGGTCAAAATCGCGCCCAAAGAAGTCGGTTACAAACAAAATTACAAAAAAAAAATATAATTTTATCAAATTAGTGCATTGTCATCGGTCCTCAATAAATCTACAAAGTTTCAACGAAATCTGGCCGTTTAAAGTGGGTCAAAATCGCGCCCAAAGAAGTCGGTTACGAAGGTTACAAACATACAAACATACAGGTGAAGCTAATATAAAGCATGTAATAAATATAATAGACACTTAACTTCTTGTTGAAAATCGTACTAGTTCTTGTTAAAAAGCTGGCGAATAATACGTGGTACGACAATGTATGTCAAATGTCAACTGTCAAAGCTTTCTCAATTCATGAAATACAACCTGGTGACAGATATGCGGACGGCGAAGTTTTTGTAATAACAAGGATCAGAATACTGAGAGAGGATTGCGGATTCCCATAAAATTAAACGAGGTGCGGAAGTTTGCCATAATTACCGATTATAACTAGATGGCGCTGCAAATCGATCGTGGAGCCTAGCTACCGCCAAATTTCGCAACGCACTGCAGTTGCACAGGCCTAGTGATATGACGATAGTAGATTGAGTGACTCGAGTGAAGTTGCTTCATGAAAATGTTCATAAATGGCGTAGTACGATTTTCAACAAGAGGTTGAGGGTCTATTTTAATTATTAGTCTATGGTATTATTTATTAAGACAAATACGATAATTAAGGAAATGGTGTAACACAGCGTTGTTGCATTCAGTAGTGCCAATTAAGCACATGATTTTCCGTACGTACCATTTTTTTTCTGTTATCTGTGGAAAAAGCGGTCATTGTTTTGTAGCATAGCTCTGACATCCCATAGCATAGCTGCAGTAACTTCAGGTGAAAGAACACCTTAAAGCTTTTACGAACGCAACGGCTACGCAGCTGCGAAAATATTTCCGTATTGGTGCATTTGGTAGTAAGTTTACTACGGACTCTTGATATACTAGTACAAAAATTGTAAATTTTAATTCTCAATGCTAAAACGATGGGATGTTATAATTTTAACATATGTGTCTGTGCATGTCTGTGTTATCGTACGTAGCTCCCGAACGGATGAACCGATTCTGATTTAGATTTTTTATTTTTAAAGGCGTCATGACGTTTTCAAATAGCATTTTAATCCGGGCGCTGCTGTGGGTCGGATGACACGTTAACTTGTACGTCCCGGCTATTAGTTTTAGTACACGCAGTCGTTAAATCAAGTCAAAGGCCTTCGGGCGGCTTGAAAACTCTTGGTACCAAAGCTTGGCCACTTTGCTCATACGAAACAGCGGCTATAATCAAACGGGGGTGTAATAATTAAAAGGTTGTTCGATCCCAACCCTACATATATTATATAAATAAATACTTTATATAGATACATATTTAATACCCAGTCTGACAGCTAAATTTATTTCCAAAAGATGTTGACCGTGCCGATAATTGAACCCGGGATCCTCTGGTTCACAGTCCACCTGGGTAACCATGTCGTCAAATTTAAGAAAAAATACGTTAATAAAGTTTATTTCAATCTATAATTTTAGCTAAGAAGAATATTCTATATCTATAAGTTTTCGCTTAAAAATCTTACTACGTCAAGTAAAGAATAACCTAAGCAATATAAAACTGAACACACCAGTAAACTCAATATAACCAAACCAGTCGCATAACAAATTGATGTAATAAATCAATCGGCTCATATATCAGCATATTCTACCAAGCAAATGTAGGTCAACGCTGCAAATCAATTTGTTGAAATTGATAGAACAAGGAAGCTCGATTGTTCTTTGAAGGGATCCGTACCTAAAAAGTAAAATCAGGACCCTATTACTAAGCCTCCGCTGTCTATCCGTCTGTCACCAGGTTGTATCTCAGAAACTGTGATAGCTAGAAAGCTGAAACTTTTACAAGTCATGTATTGCTTGTGGTATTTAAAATACTAAATATTAAAAAAAATGTATAGAGGTTATACAATAAATAGGTTTTTCCCGTATTTTTGCTGTATCATTAACGGTAATAGGTAGACGCTTAATTTTTTGACATAATATATAGGTACATACATGTTTATAAAAATAAATACATAAAACTTAACTTTTTGAAAAAAATAATTTTCAAAATCGGTCCACAAACGGCTGAGAAATCGGTGAACATACATAAAAAAAAAATACATACAGTCGAATATAATGACCTCCTCCTTTTTTGAAGTCGGTTAAAAATAAATATCGTAACCGTAAAAAAATGTATTATAACTTATGTATGTCATATTAATATATTTCGATTATGATTGCTTTACTTTTGATCCCGGATCAAACCGGGTAACACAGCATAGTGCAGTACGTACAAAACAAATCAACGTATCTCTCTTCTCCCATTTACTAAGTCTATAAAACTTCGTCGAAACCTCGCATATTTAATACCGTTTCTCCTACCCAAATAGCGCCGCGATATTTGAACAATTCTCTGCAATCTTCGGTATAAAATGTCTTGAGAAAGACGCTTAAACAAAATTGCTTTCATACATCATAAGAATTACACGTTTGCAGGCCTATATTATGTATATCGTACGTAGCTTCGAAAGAGCAATTCGGTCGTTACATGAAGATAAATAACTTGTGCTTTTAAAAAAGCTTGCAATCGGTTTTATTTTTTGACGAGAATTTACTAAATAGGTAAACTCAAATCAAATTAAATCAAAATACGTTTATTTGGAATAGGTACCATAAATTTACACTATAATAGGAATCCAAAGGCTCCCAAAGTAGTTTTAAATAACTGTGTTATGGGAGCCAATGGCGTCTATCAAATTTTCACAGTAGTATGTTTACATTATATAAAAACAACTTATTAGAAAGGTACATTAATTAAAAACAGAACATATTTAGACAAAGAAAGCTAGCGTGTATTTAAAATAACAACAGAGACATAAAACATAAAATATAACCAAATAATATTATGACTATTTTTGAAGGTTGTTAAATTTGATTAGATTAGGTATACCCTGGATTTAAATTCCTATAAGCTAGTTATTATCCTGGATCAATAAATCAATAAAATCTTAGCATAGCATAGCGCAGTCCACTATACGTTCCCACTGCTGGGACTCATAGCCTTCTTTCATGAGGAGAAAGATATAGGCCATAACCCACAACGCTGGCCAAGTACGGTTTGACGAATGACACACGTCCTCGGATATTGTGATCCTCAAACATGCCGGTTTCCTCACGATGTTTTCCTTCACCGTAAAGCGAGTGCAAATAAATAAATAAATATTAGGACACATTTTACACACGGCTGGTTAACCCCATACTGAACCATTTCTAGTTCGTGTTATGGTAGCTAACACAACTGATACACTACATATACATACATACTTTTTATATAGATGCATAATTAACACCCAGACCCACAGCAACAAATTTAGTTAAGCACAAAGATGTTGGCCGGGCCGGGAATCGAACCTGGAACCTTCTGATTGGCAGTCCGGCATGGTAACCTTTACACCAACGAGGTCGTCACAACCTACACATAACTTGAAAAATAAGTCATTGGTGTAGACCTGGAATCAAACTAATGACCGTCTGATTGAAATGCAGACGTATTCCCATCGATCCACACTCGCTTTTTACCCCATACGTCTTTGAAATGGTTGCTAAGGGTGACGGGGGGGTTTTATCTCTTCTCGAAATGTTCGCTCAATAATACCCTTAAGCGGCCTGTTACTTTGTGAGCACCATTCATTTCGTTTGGAACATTTTGACAGATTATTTTCTCTGGCTATAGCTACAAAGGAATCAGTATTTAATCTTTTGTACTTCGTTGTGTGGGCTGGGAATTATGTCTGTACAAAGCAGATATAAATTTTCGGTGTGATTATAAAGTCAAATTTACTATCTAGGTCAAAGGCAAAATAATACAATTTGACTATGAGCAACCGCTATTTATTCCTTAAAAGAAATTTCAAAAAAAAAAAAACACAAATAAGTATTGACATTGGAAGGCAATATCACATCAATGTTTTGCGCGCGGAAAAATCTTCAATTAACAACCTCGTTGGCATAACCCGGGTTCGATTCTTGGCACGGCCAACATTTTTGTGATGAACTGTGATGGCTGTCGGTCTGAATATTCAATATGTATCGATATAAAATATGTAGTACCAGCAACCATAATACAAACTAGAAATGGTTTAGCATGGGGCTAACCAACAGTGTGTGAAATGTGTCCTAATATCTATTAGGCCTTAATTTATTATGATTATTTCATTCAACGTTAGAATTAAAATTAGTATTAAAGAAATATAGATTTGTAAGTAAGAAAAAGAGAGTGCCAATTTAACATCATTATTTCTGTTTTTTGCTATCCGAGGTATATTCCCATTCAAATAAAAGTTCCAGAGTTTCTTTGGTCTCAATACAAAAGTATTTTTCGCAAATCTCTCTGCGAAAGTCACGGCAAAGTCAAATCAGTCATAAAAACAACCTTCACTTCTTACCTTTACAAATCAAATCATGCAAAACAGATACACGTGTAACCCGAAGCGAAGTCAGCAAGACTTTGGTAGCGTATCTTTTTTGTTAACTTCTGTATACATTTATATATCTGTGTACATAATAAAGATCAGGTTGATTCTTTCTTTTGCTAATACATTAGAACCTCTATAAGTCGAACATCAAGGGAGACGCCAAAAAATTCGAGTTACAGAGTTTTCAACTCATGGAGGATTTCGACTTGAAGGATTTTGATTCGACATAAAGAGTTTGAGGTTTATTCTTATAAATTTAGAGTAGAGAAGAGAGTTATAGAGTGAAAATATGTACCAAAATGGCTTGGAGGGACTCAGTGATTATTTCGACTAACATAAGGTCAAGATTTCAAGTAATGGAGGTTTTGGTGTTTGAAAGGAAGGGAACAAAACATTTTTTCGACATTTGGAGGTTTTCGACTTATCGAGGTTCGACTTAACGAGGTTTTACTGTACTACGTAACGTCTACGTATATCAACCAACAACTCTTTAGTTTTCCGTAAAGGCCTATGTAGGCCAGTTTAAGCAGCCCACTATATGTCCCCACTGCTGGGACTCTGGGCCCTCTCTTTCGAGGAGAGAGATAAAAGCCATAATCCACCACGCTGGCCAAGTGCTGGTTGGTAGATGACACCATTTTTTATGACGTTCGATGACGTTTTCGAATATTGTGGTCCTCAAACATGCCGGTTTCCTCACGATGTTTTCCTTCACCGTAAGGCGGGTGCAAATCCACACATAACTTGAAAAACAAGTAATTGGCGTAGGGCTGGGATCGAACCAGGGGCCGTCTGATTGAAAAGTAGACGTTATTACCACCGAGCCACACTCGCTTATATTCCTAGGCAAAGGGCAACAAATTTACTATGATATTAAAAATGTATATATTTGATCGAAGATATACCACTAGTTATACTTTGTTTATTGAAAAAAACCGTATATAATATAAATTCAAAAGGGTCACAAAGAAAAGCAAACTCGACATAATAACAATAGGTGTCTCTGTACCTTTTTTCCCAAACTCGACGTAACGAAGGCGGTAGAAAACGGAAGGTCGGAAAATTAAAAGTTCAAAAACATTCCACGTCTCATTGGCAAACGGAATTAGCACTCGAAAAAGGCAATCGAAAATCGTGCAACTGATGAAAAGAGAGTGTGAATTATCGGCCATTTTGTTTTGTGCAAATACGAAACGTTCTTTTGTGTTGTTAGTTAAATTTTGCACCGATAATCGTTTTGTGATGTCAATTATTGTCGTTTTGTCGAATTTGTTTTGTTGGGGTAATGTTTTTGTTGCCAATTGTAATTATTAATCGGCAAAAGGAGATATAATTGAGGTCGTTTTGTGGTGTGAAGCACAGATGAACTAAAGCTTTGTTATTAGGGGTATCTTAATTCTTATGGTAAGGTTAGAATTCTTAAGGTTAGAGGTTTACATATATTCACTAAATTTTTTTATAAAATTTTATAAACGGAAAAAAGAAATGTAATAATAACTAGCTCTCAAGGTGGCCGAAAGACACCATCAGGCGCTTAAAGTTAGATTTTTTAACTTGAGGGCTAGAAAATGCCACCATGCGAGTATGCCATTTCATCATGACATTATCTACAAAACTTCTTCAAAAATCAAATGTATTGTATGGTAATTTGTAAATGATTTTACCTTTAATATCATTCTAATTTCGGTATTAGTTAATATAGTGGCAAATTAAATTGATCGGTTTTGATAATTTCAACCTTCTAACTATCACGAATCATGAGTTCAGCCTGGTGACAGACATGCAGCAAAGTCTTAGTAATAGGGTCCCATTACTCTGTGGGTACGGAACCCTCATGAATTTAAATAAATTTGACGTTCTTTTGCATGTACACTCCTACGTATTGGAACTATTCTCTCAAATTCAAAGTACAATATCAGAAAATTCAAAATTTCAGGGGTATTAAAAATCCAAGCCCACGCCTTTGCCACATCATTTTACTAGATATTGCATCATCATTATTATCAGCCTATGCTTGTACACTGCTGGATATAGGCTTCTCCCAACGTGCGCCACTTGGCTTTATCCTGTGCTTCTCTTGACCATCTACCATCCACTTCTCAGATCATCGCTTCACCTAGTTTTAGGGTAGTTACACTACGTCTGTTGAGGCGTAGTCTCCACTCTAGAACTTATCTACCTCAGCAGTTGTCGATTCGTTAGCAGATATGTCTGGCCCATTGTCACTTCAGCTTACTACAGAATACTACTTAGATTTTACACACCAATGATCGTTTAAATAGCACAGCTCTAGCTTTGACCATCTCATTTTCTTTTGATAGAAAGCTAAATTCTTTACGAGTCTCGCTTCTCAAGATTTCTGCTTTCAGCTTGGAAGCGTTTAAAAAATTCTTTCAGTCTATTCCATCCTTCGCTCCGTCTTGGGCAATTTTAACTTTATTACGAATCCTTTCGGTAATAAAAGGGGAATTAAATTTTACAACCCCGTAGGAGTTTTGAAGCCAGAGTGCTGGAATTCTGTGTTACTGAGACATGAGCAATTGTCCTGAGACGCGGATGGTTTATGGTCGCTTTACATTTCATTTGGGGAGATTGCGCGTGTTCTAATAGGAGTTTGCATGGATAAAGTTTTAGAAAATTAGAAGTTTGATGGTAAGCTTCGAATCCGTGATTTTAATGAAGATATTGTTAATTTTCTGTGGTGGAATTCCTTTTAAAACATTGTCAGACACTTTATCGTGCATCGTCTTTTGACATAAATAATCAAATTGTTAAATTGAAATTCTGATATTGCCCCAGTTTTACTAGCATTAACTAAATAACTAAGTATGATACATTTAAGTAAACTATTTGGTTCTGTGTGTTTTTTCATCCCATAACCTTGTTTGAAGAAAATTAGAAAGAAAATAAGCAGTACTAACAAAAGTATTATTCCGTATAAAGTATAAATTAAGAATTCAGAAAACATTTTGTGGCCATCTAGGATTTTAAATGTATTATAGCGTGTGTATTCTGCAAATCATTTTCTTTCATCATATAAAGAGACAGTAGTGAAAAATATATTATGCGCTATTTTGTTTGCCAGCCATTATACATAATATTTTCAGTCACTTGCGAATAACAAGCCTTAATAAAAAGTAGATCAAAATCTACCTATTCACCCATTTTTGAGAATTATGATGCCATACACACACACACACACACACACACTCACACACACACACACACACATACACACAAACACACATACACCAACACGCAAAACCGATATCACCCCGTCATTTTTGCATCGGAGCTTACAAACTCATATAACAAACAGCAAAACAAGCAACTTCCAAAAAAAACTGATCCGAAAAACAATTCGCTGCCATAATAAAACTGGCGGATTTACATACGAAATCATAGTTTCGCAGTATTTGATATTCTACACAGATTTATGCTTTGAACGTGAGCGTAGCATTCACTGTAGTACTTTTTTTTTAAACTACGTAAAGGTTGTTAAATTGCTGTACTGCCATTTCGAACGGTAGAGAGAAAATCTGAAATACTAAAACTGCAGAGATGCGGCAAATGTGAAGAATTGGTTTGTTAGGCGAGTGAAGGAAATTTAGACTAAGTTTAAACTAGTTTATTTTTCTCATATATAATTTGTTTTTATTTTTGTAAAACTTATAGGTTTGCGTTTGACCACAACTTGCCTGGTGTTAAACAATACTATGGCCTACGATGTTACACGCTTACCTAGAAAATACCTATTAGCTCAAGGTTTGAAGACCCCAGATGGTACTTCTCAGGAAACAGAGACTCAGAAAGAGAATTCCAAAGTTTTGCTGTCCTCACAAGAAAGGTAGAAGTGTGAATCGGCTTGTGCGAAACTTAGAGATTTCGACCTATGTATGTATAATAGTAATAAAAGTGAAAGGAATGAGTGTAGAGACGACGGCTGATAGAGGAGAGTGAAAGAGGAAAACTTGTTGTGCCGATCCCACCTAGTGGGATAAGGCAAGGAAGAAGAAGAAGATATAATAGAAAGAAAAGAATTAAGTTGCTTTAGCGGTATTGAATTAAAAAATAAAATAAAATGTTAATAAGAAATAGTTTTTACCTAAGTCGTAACCGAGATTAGTAAACACGTTTGGGGTTAGATGTGTGTGGGTGTGTGTGGTGTGTGTTTGTATAAACCTATAATGCAATGTTTCCAAAAGAACGACTTCAAGTTTGATGTGATTTTAAGTGATGGGCCTACATTTGATAAGGGGATGTTTTAATAAATTAATGACTCAACAATCAATTTTGGGATTTATCTTTGTTATCTAGTCTGCTTTTAATGCGGTATATTTTTTATTATTCTTTATTGTTACACTACGTCCTTCTTTAGTTGTTTATAAATTCCTTTCCATCAATCAAAGGCTACCTGTAAGAGATCGCTCTAAGCGATAAGGCCACCAATAATGGCACACTAATTTTAAGTGAATTATATTTTACTGTGTCATTTTATTTTTGAGTCTAATAAAGAATTTAACTATCTATCTATTTAGTGATGTGGATTTGATATGCACGTGTTCTTAGATAAGTGTTACGTTTAGAACGTACAATGGACATTCGATACGTTGTACTCGCTGTACCGAAGGTCTCCAAAATGTTAGCGGCATTACCCCTCTGAATTACCAGGAAGAATCGCTGCGTCAAAAACCAATGTGAATAAGGATCCCGTCCTCTTTCCCTCATTTGTTTTTAACTATAATTGTGTCGTGGGCTTTTGATACGTGTAATTACGTGTGAAAAATCATTTTTTAATTTATTACGTGACTAAAGTTCAAGTTAGTTTTTTAGTTTTATGGGAAAATAAAGTTTTCATAATAATTATATCGTTAAGTTAATAATGTATATGTCAACGATTCATAGTAATTTTCAGTTCCTTTATACTAGTGTTTAATATTCTAGAAGGTTTCAACATATCAATTACAGAGTAGCTTGATAATTATAAATTGTAAAGGTTTAATATAATTACTAACTTGATTCAGAAATAACACTACACTTTTCAAATCAAGCCCTTCAACCAACTTTCTACTCATGTAATGAACATGTAATTTTGTAACGAAATACTATAATTTGTCATTTCTATGCATATAAAATTAGATATGTTATAGCTTGTTCTTCTTCGTCATATGAGCTAAGTGGCCAAGCTCTGGTGTCGAAAGTTTTCAAGCCAACGTATACCTTTGACTTGGCTTAAGGACTGCTTGTACTTAAGACTAACAGCCGGGACCTACGAATGCAAGGTCTAACCTATCTTCATAGTAAATCTCATCAAAATCAGTACAATCGTTGCAGTGTGAAGGAGTAACATAGATTTTGAAGTAATATGCGTATCCCACGGGAACCACAATGGTTTTCGGGATAAAATTAGCCTTTGTGTTAATCCCAGGCTTAACGTAATTTCATTAAAAACGGTGCAGCCGTTTGAGCGTGAAGAAGTAGCAAATAATACAGACACACTTACACAGGAACCTTCACATTTATTATTAGTAGGATAGCCTGGTGACAGAAAAATAGAGGAGGCTTAGTAATAATAAAGTCCTGTTTTCACCTTTTAGGTACGTACGGTTAACACTAAATAAAATTTAAAGACTTTTGAGATTTTTTGGTTCAAGATCTTTCCATTCAGCATAATATTGAATTCTATGAAAGTTATTTCTACAATTCTTAATTTAAGTATCATATTGAATGCTTTGTTTTGTGTACTTTAACTTGTAGACATAATAAATTTCGGTGATATAATTATTTAGTCTAGTGGTTTTGATATTTTTCTTAATTATGTTTTTGGTAAATCATTGCGTTACTCTTGTTTATTATAATAATAATTATTTTTGAACATTTAAGGTAGCTAAGCTTAGGAAGACTATATTGTAATTTTGTATCATTGTATTTTTAGTAATTTAATTGTCATTTACAATTTTACTAAACATACGGTAATTTAACAGATTACTTTCAATTTACTAAATATGTTACCTGCATAATATTTTGTAAAATAAATTAAATTTACTAACAAAAAACACAACATTAAATTACACTTTACTCCTGAGTTATGGTCCTAAGCAATTCTCTTCAGCAAAAAAATACTCGCAGACGATTCCTAATGATAAAACTGGGATTCCGTCGACCGTTTTCCATTAAACATAAACTACTTATTGAATATTTAAATAGGTATATAAGGTTCCCTAACGAGTCGTCTTGGAGCCTCGTTCTGTATTCATATTTTGTGTAATGGGACTATTATTGATTTATTACGAGAGCCCCGACGGAATATCGAGTAAGCTATTTGTCATCTTTTTAAACATCTCTGCTATCACGGGAAAGGTTTCGAAGGAAGTTGATATGAAGTTGTCTCATTGGATCTTACGTGTAGTATGCTTCTTTTTACACGCTTTATATTAGCTTCACCGGTAGGTATGTTTGTTTGTAACCGACTTCTTTGGGCGCGATTTTGACCCACTTTAAACGGCCAGATTTCGTTCAAACTTTGTTGGTTTATTGAGGACCGATGACAATACACTAATTTGATAAAATTACAGTGTTCTAGTTTTTTTAACTATTTATTATTTATTCTTCTATTTCTTTAAGTGGCTCAGCTCTGGTGTCGAGAGTTATCAAGCTCCCTGAAGGTCTCGGATTTGGTTTAACGACTGCTTGTACTATGCTTTAAGAGTAACAGTAGATATCTATAATTTAACGTGCCATCTGACCAACGGTAGCGCCCAGATAAAAATCTACTTGAAAAACGACAGTCTTGTGCATGGTCACCCATCCGCATTGACTTTGGCTTAGCTTCGACGATCGCGTCAGTTCACTTAAGATCTATAAGAGCTTAAATACTAAATACATATTTTTAAAATCCTTATTCCCGAAATTCGCACTCAAAGGCCCCCGGATGCGGATCACGTAGCCATCCGAATTTTCCCTACAGATATAATATTTCCGTACACCATCGGCCCAGATTTCCAAATACAAAACCGGATTCGCTTTACTTTACGCTAGATTACACGCAACAAAACAAAAATAAAGCACCCGCGAGCGGATTCGCGTTTACAAAAAAACAATTGCTGTAATTCTTCCTCACGTGCCCTTTGTAAGGGGTTTGTGTTTACAAATTCAATATCTATACGGGAAAGGGGTTTTATTTTTTTCAAAGCTCGTTATTAATTCAGGCTAACGAGCGGGTTAACCCCTTTTTAGTGGGGGAGCAGTCAACCAAATGAAAATGCGTGTTTCGTGCCGTGCGTAGGAATTATTTAGAGACAGGTCAAATGTTCATGTTGTTATGCTTCTTTTTTATCGTATTTCGATATTGTGTGTTTCTGTTTTATTGGAATATTTTATAAAGATATCGATTATATTCGATTCCAGTCCTACACCAATTACTTGTTTTAAAGTGAGTGTGGCTGAGTGTTAAAACGTATGTTTTTCAATCAACAATGATTTGTTTTTTTTAAGTTATGAGTGGATTAGCACTCGCTTTACAGTGAAGGATAACATCGTGAGGT
Source organism: Mellilla xanthometata (assembly GCA_035578125.1). Classification (NCBI taxonomy): domain Eukaryota; kingdom Metazoa; phylum Arthropoda; class Insecta; order Lepidoptera; family Geometridae; genus Mellilla; species Mellilla xanthometata. The sequence goes on from JAPUBQ010000020.1 coordinate 2,367,743, forward strand.
TTCTAGGATAGGACCGGGATCGAACCAGGGATTGTATGAAAAGCAGACGTTTTAACCACAGAACCACACTCGCTTTTTCATTACATTTAAAATCGTTCTTCATTGAATCGAGTAATAAGAAGAAACTATGCCACAGATATTATAAATATTAACAAACTAGCAAAGTCAACTCAAATAAGTGAAATGTATCTCGCGAAAAATAAACTTTCCCTTATTTCTCTGAAAATTATTCATAATTCGTTTAACAAGCGCAAAGGTCGACGTTAGCATTTTAGTACCGGGATCCGTGTTAAGGTTTTTAGTACCAAGGGAGATAAAAATTCACGGTCGGGTGGTTCGCGGTAGAAAAATACATTTTTACACTTACGTTTATTTCGGAATGTAGCAAATTTAATCACAGTCTTTTGAGCCTGAATTTGGCTACATTTTTTATTTGAGAGTTACGAGAATCTGCGCTGACTTTAATATTTAAGTGAGATGGTTTGTACGGAATTGTTTTGAAAAATATATTTTTAACCCACGCAGGGATATATTTTTGGGAAGATGAGTTCAGAGCGGGGTGTCCCAACACCAGAGTTCATTGCTGCAGGTGGTACGGATCACGGTAGCTGGATCCGCGCCCGATGTCGGTGACGTCTTTCATTTTCAGTTCATTTCATTTCATTTATTTTTGTGACAGGAAAAACATATAGGTACACAAATAACAATACACACGAAACATTTCCGATCACGCACCGGCCTCTACTCAGCATGTGCTGGCTGCAGGCAACCAGCGCTGATCTTCCGTTGAGACCGACGGGTGATGACACGAACGTCGAGAAAACAGGCAAAAGAAACTATAAAATAGGAATATAAAATAGTTTGAAAACAGGTGAACAATAACAAATGAACAAGAAAATTAATAAAAAACACAAGTCATATACACATATTGCAGGGTAACAATATTAAGCATAATAATTATGTATAAATTGTGGGCGAATTATATTGCGCTAGTATCGTTGCGGAGAGGTGCTTCGTCTTTTTGATGCTTAAATATATATTGCCTCAATTTACATTTAAAACCATACAAGCAATACCATACGTCTCCGGTTGTCTGTCTTCCCTGTTGTTTGGCTAAGCGTGCTGGAGTTCGAACCTCGTGGATTGCTGGACGGTTAGGTAGGTTGGGTGAAACGCGCGGATCTTGTAGAACACTAATTGTATTGTTACAGTTCGTTACAGAGGTACACTGTGGCGTACTAATAAACTAGGTCTTAAAGTAAGGAATCACTGAGTATACGACGTTGCCGGCAATAGAATTGGTCTAGGTTAAATCTAACGCGGTCGGAGCGAGAGTATCGTGTGTGGGAGCGCGCGGCGTCTCGTTGCCGATCCACATGGTTTCTTCCGCGCGCTCCTAGATGGCGCATGACTTAATGTGGCGTTGTAACGCCACATATTCTTCTCTATTCAAAATACAATCCTAGTTTAGCCCCATAATAATTAATTTCTAGTTTGTATTTGTATTATGGTAGCAACCATCTCATCTGATATACTACATATATGTTCATACATAAATACTGTATATCGATACATATTTAACATCCAGACCGACAGCCAACAAATTTAGTTTATCTCAAAGGTGTTGTCCGTGCCAGGATCCTCTGATTGGCAGTCTAGCATGGTAACCATTACGCCAACGAGGTCGAAAAGATTATTTAAGCTTAAGTTTTACTATTTATACAAAAAAGCTTTTCTTCGTCAAGCGATATGTACCTACACATAATTAATATTATTTTTCTTCTTGTTCCAGGTGTGGCGATGGCAGTGCCAAGCGAAAATGTGCCAACATAACCAACAAATAAGACTCAAAATGTCATAGCCAAATTCACATGCTACACCAAAAGAGATGGGTCTGCAAAGGTGATATAAATGAAAATGGCCACTACCAGATTGCCACTTCACCTTTGCAACTCTATAAAGCAGTTTTTAACGAAAATCGAATCTAAAATAATAGCTGTAAGGTCGAAATTCAATTTTTCGGAGCGGGTGAAGCTAGTTATACTTTTAGTGTTGTTGCTTAGTGAAAAGACGAACTGCAATTTTAGTGGAAGGAATTCTATGCTAAGGACCCGAGTGATAGGGACCAGGTACGGGAAACTACAAGGAGTTATAATGCCAATGGATCAGCATAAGTATTTGAAGCCAGTTGAAGCGTATTTGGGGGTGCCGTACGCGACGCCACCTACCGGCTCTAATAGGTAAGTTGTATTCATTAATACATAACAAAATTAATGAATTATGATGATGATATTATTTTTAACTTATAATGAAACCATTTGGCATTTTGATATGTCTACAACGTCTGTCGTGTCAGTTTTCTTGAAACAGATTTGTTATTAAAGCAAAACAACGTTCAGTTAGCTAGTAATTAATAAAGTAATTAAATTATAATTCAATCTTGAAAAAATAAATTCTAGCTGTGAATTATTAATTTGTTTGGCGTGTAAAATTCATTTCCCGGAGTGATAATTGAAGTAAAACAGGAAAATGAATGTTTTTCTTTCGTTTGCAAAGAGACGTAATGAAATAAGATTGTTTTATTATTCTGACGAAATAATGAATTAGTCAAGTTATACAGGACTAATAATTAATTTGTGCTTCGCTGAAATTATAAACCAGATTTAGTGTTGCATACAAACACAGCACGATAAAACGTCATGAGTTTATTATATTATTGTATCTATTACAATATACAAAGAAATACAAAATATGTTACAATTAAAGTCAACTTTACCGGTGTATCTTAAGGTTGAGTTTCGACTTGTGCCGTAATAAACATAAACTATCTTGCTCCGCGATAACAGATATAAAAAACTCTCCAAAATTTGTTCGGAAGTCAAATACGGCTATATCTTCGAACGACAAGTCGAGAGTCGTCTTGTCGTTCGAAGAGTCAGCATCTCCTGATGATGCCTTGTGATTAGGCGAAACACGTGTAGAGTTAAGAATTTCCGAATTGTGATAGGTAACGTTAATTTTAATTAATCTTAGTTAATTGATCTTAGTTAATTAATCTTAGTTAATTAAGCTTGGTTAATTGATCTTAGTTGATTTTTCCTTTACTTGTCTTAATTTGGATTTCGGATCACAGCGGAAGTACACTAAATATTTAATTTTGTCATCTATTTACAATGGATTTCCGCAAAGTAACGCCTGAGTCAATAAGTTAAATACGGCTATCAAAGAAAGTGTTCACTAATTGACAACAGCGCCATTCGTTTCACGTGGAGTTGCGATTGAGCCTACTGATTTAGGTTATATTACATTATATTTGTTCATATTAACAAAATATAATACTTAGTCAGGTCATAAGTTCTGTCACATGTGTAATATGAGATAATTTAGACATGTTTAATATTTATGTAACCACTTATATATCAAAATGAACTTAATAAAACATAGATTCTTATGGTAATAAAGTTTATTCATAATGACCCCCGTGATTATGAATACAGGCCTTCAATCTGCGCGGCCAGTCATCTATTGCGGCACGAACGAGGTCCATGTCAATATCGGCGGCTGCCTTAATCAAGGATGCCTTGAGTGACTCCAAATCAGTATGAAGCTTTGAGCAGGCCTTTTCCTCCAAGTGTTGCCATATCTTGTAATCTAACGGACTCAAATCTGGACTGGAGGAGGGCCAGTCTTCGTGTCGGATGAAGGCGATTTCACGCGCCGCCAGCCAGTCTTGTGTGCTTTTCGCTCTATGGGCTGGCGCAGAATCTTGTTGGAATACCCAGGGCCTGTTATTAAACATGGTATGAGAAACAGGTTCCACAAGGTTCTTGAGGACTGTATTTTGATACACAACTGCATTCGTTTTTACGCCTTTCTCACAAAAATGTACCTCAATTAAGTCCCAATAAGAGACTCCCAGCCTAACCATGATCGAGAATGGAAAATTACCTCGTTGGACACGCGGAATACGGTTGCTCGCTTCTTCACTGCTGTGTGCGTACACCTTATCATTTTGTTTGTTGTAGCTCTCTTCAATGGTGAAAATTTTTTCATCGGAAAAAAGAATTTCCCGATGCTTTTTTCCTGCGTACCGCTTCAACAAAGCGCGGCATCTCTTCAGTCTCAGGTCCATTAAACGAGCGTCCAAACGATGTTTTGTTTTTTTTCGATATCCCTTAAGCCCTAAGTCTTCATTTAACACCCTTTTCACCGTGGTCCTGCTTAACCCCATCTGAAGGGCTAACAGTTTCTGCTTACGTATGGGATTTCTTTGAAATCGCGCCTTCACAGCTTTTATCACTGCTGGAGTCCTTACAGAGCGAGGTAGACTACTTCTTGATCTGTCATCTACACTAGAGTCTTCATTGTATCGTTTTATGGTACGATAAATGAATCTTTTGGTTATATTCAAATTTTTCAGTAAGTCGAAAATTTGAGTTGGCGCGTAACCGCAACGATGCAATGCAATAACCCCGACACGGTCTTCTTTAAGTGTCCATTCCATATTTAAAAATGAGGAAAATTCTAAAAAGTACATATTTTTATTTTCATGAGAAATTGGGAATTCAAATTCAATAAACTTTTTTGTGGCCAGCAATGAAAATTCAAAAGTTTTTATTGTGTGACAGAACTTATGACCTGACTAAGTATATATTTAACTTCAAAAAAATTCCAGCCGGTTGTCAATTGACACCTCTCAAGTTTTTTTTCTTAATATTTTTATCTGTTAATTATATATAACGTAAGCACTGAAAACCGCCTCATTTTATATATTTCCTTTAATTGGACATTCATGAAATAACAAGAGAAGAGGAAAATTATGATTGGTATTCATACCATTATAGCTCTGTATACGAAATCGTATGATATTTAGATATTATTACGGAAATATACAATATAGATGATTGCCTTCTTCCGCATCTACGTTATCCGTAAACAAGTCGACGAATCACAATTTTCCTCTTCTCTTATTATTTCATGAATGTCCAATTAGAGAAAAATATAAATTAATGTTACGAAGGCTGTTTCGACTTGAATGCCTTATTCAACGCCACAAATTATTTAAAGGCCAGACGGTTGGGGGTCTCGTGTTAAGATTTTGGAAATTGTGTAATTTAGTGAATATTATAATATTAACCACACAATTACACAATTATTTTTTCTTTTTAACCGACTTCAAAAAGGAGGAGGTTATATATTCGACGTGTATGTATTTTTTTTTTTTTTTATGTATGTTCACCGATTTCTCAGCCATTTGTGGATCGATTCTCAAAATTCTTTTTATAATTGAAAGAGTATGGTTCTGAATTGGTCCCATTGTCACCAAACTAGGATCTGATGATGGATTCCTAGGGAAATCGAAGGAAAACCTAAAAAGTTAGGTTAGTTTTACGCCCGAAGAGAGATTTACGCTCGTTCGGCTGTACTGATATTCATGAAATTTGAGGTGAAAATAGGTAAGACTATATGTTAACACATAGGCTACTTTTTATCCCGAATTTTATTACTGTTCCCGTGGGATGCACCAAATAACACATAAATCTTTATAACTTCTTCACGCCCGAACGGCTGTACTGATATTGATGAAATTTGAGATGAAGATAGGTTAGACTATGTGTTAACACATTGGCTACTTTTTATCCCGAAAATAATTACTGTTCCCGTGGGATGCACCAAATAACACATGACACACACTGATTTCGCTTAAATTTGATATGGGGGTAGACTAGACCTTGTTTAACACGAAGTTTACTTTTTATCTTAAAAGTCATTGCTGTTCCCGTGGGATACCCAAATAACTCAAAAACCTATTCTACATCTTCGCGCTCATAATATGGCAATACAGATTTAACTTTGTAAAATTAACAGCCTAATAGTCTGGCTAACAAATGTAATCTGACGCAAACATCGAGGCTAAGCAACGGTCCATGCAGCCAGTCTTTGGATGGGGGACCATGCACAAAACTTTCATAAAAAAAATGTAAACAGTGGTATTTTCATCTGGGCGTTACTGTGCATCGGATAACACGTTAATTTGTTGGTCCTGGATGCTACTCTTAGTACCAAGCAGTGGTCAAACTAAATCAGGGCCTTGAAAAACACTCGATACCAGAGCTTGGCCACTAAGATCATATATAAAATTTGATATATCATAAGACAAGACCCTCGAACGGATAAGGAAAATATTTACGCGCTCGCTTCGCTAGCAGTTATCCCACTTCTTTCGTAATTTCCCCTAGGATGTTATGGGCTTATGACACTCCAAATAATATTTTGTGCTGCTTTGGACTTCTTTGTGCTCAAACGGCTCGAATAAATATGGTGAAAATTTTCGCGCTCGCTTCGCTCGCGCATAGCTCGCTTCGCTCGCATATGGCTCGCTCCGCTCGCGATTGGTTCTAGTACGTTTTGGGTCATAGCTTATGACACAACAAACATTATGTAATTTGTGCTACTTAGGACTTCTTTATGCTCAAACGGCTCGAATAAATATGGTAAAAATTTTCGCGCTCGCTTCGCTCGCGCATAGCTCGCTTCGCTCGCATATGGCTCGCTCCGCTCGCGATTGGTTCTAGTACGTTTTGGGTCATAGCTTATGACACAACAAACATTATGTAATTTGTGCTACTTAGGACTTCTTTATGCTCAAACGGCTCGAATAAATATGGTAAAAATTTTCGCGCTCGCTTCGCTCGCGCATAGCTCGCTTCGCTCGCATATGGCTCGCTCCGCTCGCGATTGGTTCTAGTACGTTTTGGGTCATAGCTTATGACACAACAAACATTATGTAATTTGTGCTACTTTGGACTTCTGTATGCTCAAATGGCTCGAATAAGTATGGAAAAATTTTCGCGCTTGCTTCGCTCGCGCTTAGCTCGCTTCGCTCGCATCTGGCTCGCTCCGCTCGCGATTGGTTCTAGTACGTTTTGGGTCATAGCTTATGACACAACAAACATTATGTAATTTGTGCTACTTAGGACTTCTTTATGCTCAAACGGCTCGAATAAATATGGTAAAAATTTTCGCGCTCGCTTCGCTCGCGCATAGCTCGCTTCGCTCGCATATGGCTCGCTCCGCTCGCGATTGGTTCTAGTACGTTTTGGGTCATAGCTTATGACACAACAAACATTATGTAATTTGTGCTACTTAGGACTTCTTTATGCTCAAACGGCTCGAATAAATATGGTAAAAATTTTCGCGCTCGCTTCGCTCGCGCATAGCTCGCTTCGCTCGCATATGGCTCGCTCCGCTCGCGATTGGTTCTAGTACGTTTTGGGTCATAGCTTATGACACAACAAACATTATGTAATTTGTGCTGCTTTGGACTTCTTTATGCTCAAACGGCTCGAATAAATATGGCAAAAATTTTCGCACTGCAAATATTATGTGATTTGGGATGTGATGTCAACTTCTTGTGAAGTTTATTTGGCTCTCCATAGATAAAACTAAAATAATATCATTAGTAACCACTAAAAATTTAAAAATAAAATTGTTTTAAAAAACAAACAACCGACTTCAAAACCATAACTAAAAAGGGAAAAATAATTTTATGCCTACTTCAAATCAAGAAAATATAAGTAGAATCGAGGAGTTTATTTCATGTACTTAGAAAAAACTTTTTTCAATTTTTATTAATCCTGTATTCTTGGAGTCGGTGCCATCTTAGAAAAACAAATTATTGTTTGTTAAAAAAAATCACTATTCAATTGTCTTTCTATCCTGGCACCGACTCCAAGAACACAGGATTAATAAAAATTGAAAAAAGTTTTTTCTAAGTACATGAAATAAACTCCTCGATTCTACTTATATTTTCTTGATTTGAAGTAGGCATAAAATTATTTTTCCCTTTTTAGTTATGGTTTTGAAGTCGGTTGTTTGTTTTTTATAACAATTTTTTTGTACATAGATTTTACGTTTGCGTGTGACCACAGCTTGCCTGGTGTTAAACAATATTATGGCCTACGATGTTACACGCTTACCTAGAAAATACCTACTAACTATAGATTTGAGGACCCCCAGGTGGTATCTCAGGAAACAGAGACTCAGGAAGAGAATTCCAAAGTTTTGCAGTCCTCACAAGAAAGGTAGAAGCGAATCGGCTTTTTTTTTTTTTACTCTGAATAGGTCAGCGCTTGACCACAATTCACCTGATGGTAAGTGATATTGAGGTCTACGGTGGATCGCGCTTACCTAGAAGGAACCGGTTCAGTTTTTTTTTTCGGTTTCTTCAATTTCGGCTTGTGCGAAACTTAGGGATTTCGACTGTATCTGATCCGTTGGTCGGAGATGTCCAACAGTTTCACAGATGAAAATGCCACATTAAAAACTTAGATTTTTAAAACATAAATCAACATTTTATTCGAGTGAGACAGCGAGTCTCGAAAGCGGAGCCTTATTAGGGAATGAAGAGGTTAAAAACCAAAAGCTCATTAGTAAAATTGCTTTGTTCCAGTGCCAGGAAATTAGCGGAAAGCTAAAATGTAGAAGACGTTACAAGAAATAGGGAAAAGGCAGCTAACGATTTATTGGCACTTTCTTATTATTTATTTTTGTTTTCGATTGCTTTGATATTAGGATTTTTTACATCTATATTTTATATATATCTAAGTTTTAAGCTAACACAACAAATACTATGTAACAGAAGTAAAATTATTACATAATATTATATTGATTATGTAATTGTTAATTCATTGTGAAATTTAATTGTCAATAATTTATTTCGGACAGAAATATAATGGTAATGAGTTTATGAGTTTAAAATAAATTTTACGTAGTGTGGAAAGTAAACATTATAAAAATCTCTGAATCATGACTGTTTAAATATAAAAATAAATAAAATAAAATATATAAAATATGAATTAAATTTTATATTAGCTATATACTTCATTACTTTAAATATGTATCGATATTAAGTATTTAAGCATGTAACCATAATAATACAAACTAGAATTGGTTTAGTTTAGGGCTAACCAGTCGGGTGTGAAATACGAGCATGTCTTAATATTTATTTATTTATTTATCGTCTTCATATTCGTGACGCTCTTGTCAGAGCGGTCGTGATCGTCATGGATGGTCACTAGAGGGGGCAGGTATCATTTGCCTCACGACATCTCGCCATCTCTGCCTGCTGGATGACATCCGGCTACATTATTTATTTTATACTTTGATAAAAATCAACTTCTCGTTTAAAAGACCGAGCGAGCGAAGTCCGCGGTACCTATGTACATATAGTTTGTACTTTTCACTAAATATCAATGAAACTTGGTAAGCAGGTATAAGTAATAAAATATTTAGCCGTCGGTGGTTTCTGATTGTAGAATGGTTGTCACAAAAAGCAGGAAATTAGCTGCAACGCTAGTAGTCAATTTGAATTATATTGGAATATTAATATTGAATAATCTTTCTATAATAAAAAAATATTAGGTTTTTTACTATATCATTTATATTTAGTTATAATATCATTCAATTTAGGAAGTAGGTAAGGATACCTATTTGATATACTGCTATAGATGATAAAATCATATTTTAATTATACTTTTTTTCCCTTATGCAACAATTTCGTACAATCATAGCCATTTTTTTATAAACGAGTATCTTTGTTACTCCAAAAGCCACGAAGCTCCTTCCAAGACACATGGCTTCAAATTTACCAAAACGATTTCGGTTGCTTCGAACTTGGATGGGAAAAACATCGTATTTCAGCTGACTCTTCACAATGTTTTCTTGAAAGCGCAGGAGCGTATTAAGAACGTGAACGGGGCGATTAATATGAGCGTAATGGTGTCAAATTGGGTGCGTCAAAATAGCACTTTGCAGTGTGTTCCAGTAGCCTATTTGAGAGCCAGTTATTCCAGACTAGGCATTCCGCCTTAAGCCAGAGGGTTGCTTACTTATGTGCAAGTCAAAATAAAATTAAGTTTCTCGTCAATGAAAGTAATATATCACATCCAAAAAAGTTTCAAAAAGTTGAAAATCTGCACTAAGCGTTTCGTTCCAACATTAATTGTCCTCACTAAACTTTAACCTCACTGTCTTCAAGGCGAGAGTGAATTGGTTTCTTCTAGGCAAGCGCGTTCCATCCTAGACCGCAACATCACTTAACATCAGTTGAGTTGCGATCAAGGGTAAGTTTTTTACCATAAAAAAAGTAAATTCAACTAGCTGCTTTATTATCATTATCATTTTCAGCCATTTGTTGTCCATTGCTGACCATAGATCTTTCTAAGTGTGCATATTCGTCTCCTTCTCAAAAATATCTCGGCATTTATTCGTCGTACCTATTAATCTCCTTAAAAATATGTTTTTATTAATTTATCTCTGAATCTAGTTCACTGATGAAAATAAATTATTTTCATTCAATTTTAACTCACACAATTAAGAGTTTACACAAATTAAATAATAAACCTTCCAAGGACCCCCTTGTTCCCCCTCTTCTATATTTGCCTTAATAAGGCCACCACACGTCTGAACCCCGCAGGGATTCACGCAACATTTAGCTTCGGCCGCAGAGACCGGAAAAAACTTCTCGTATTCCGTCTCTCGGAGGCCCATTCCTTATTCCTTATAGCTCAGGTCCGATCGGTGGCAGCTATTTGGCGAATTGATGCCTGTAATTGTGCCTCTTAGGTTAGGTTTTCAATGGTAATTCATTGGTATTGAATTGCGTGTTCCGCGTTATTGTGATTTAGCCGGTAACGTAATATATAGGTAGCCTTTTCAATGCTACTGCTGGGTATATGCCTCTTTTAAATTCTATACATGCTTGTTAATACATGTTAATAGAACTCGCCTGGCTAGCAACAACCCTCAAGTTGAAAGCAACCAAGCATTTAATGGTGTGATTTGAAAGCCTCATTGAAGGACTATATACATGTTTCACCTATGGCCTAAGTTTTGCTGAATCGTGTGATTTCGTACCGTGCTGGTCAAGCGTAGGTATATGTACTGTGAAAAAAAATTACCATCGAATTATCAAAACATTTACTATCGCCACTCTCTACGTACTATTTAAAAGTATTTTAGGCTGTGAAATAATTCTGTAACCTATTTATATTACATAATTTAAACGTTAAATTTTCTTTGATAAAACATAAACATCTACTTCTATCCTAATAATATAATAGAATGCGAAAGTTTGTGTATGTGTGTGTGAGTGTGTATGTTTGTTACTTCTTTACGCTAAGACGGCTTAACCGATTTTAATGAAATTTAGTAAGAAAATAGGTTTGATTTTGGATTAACATATAGGCTACTTTTTATCCCGAAAACAGTACTGGTTCCCGTGGGATACGCAAATAACTTCAAAATCACTCCTTAAAGCTTCAACGCCTTGACTAATTTTATATGTACTCGTAGATACGAGTAGCTGAATTAACACATAGGCTCCTTTGCGTTTGACCACAATTCACCTGATGGTAAGCGATATTGCAATAAAAGGTGGAGCGCGCTTGCCCAGAAGAAACCGGTTCACTCTTGCCTTGAAAACCGCTAGATTATAGTTATCGGGGAACAGGGAATTTGGCAAAGAATTCCACAGTTTGGCGGTACGCACAATGAAGGTGGAGGCAAACCGCTTAGTACGCGACTTAGGCACCTCCACAGTATAACGATGCCGCCTTGGTGTTTTCCTACTCGTCCGATGGTGGAATGGGGCGGGGGGGATCAAATTTGAGATTATCTCAGAATAACACGGGTAACCGCGGGACGAAGCTAGTTATATAATAACTCTGCTAACCTTTAGTTTATATTGATAAAGGCGACTAACAAATCTACCCCCTTTTTTACACATTACAGGTTCGCCCCCACCCGAGCCCCTGCCCCATGGGACGACGTGAAAACTGTGGACACCATGGGCCCAGTCTGCCCCCAGAGACTGCCTGACATCTCCAATGAGACCCTGGTCTTAGAACGGATGCCGAAAGGAAGGCTTGAGTACTTACGGAGGCTTTTACCGAGGTTGAAGAATCAGAGCGAAGACTGCTTGTATATGAATATTTATACCCCTGTGCAAGGTGAGTGGATTAAAAAACTTTTTTTTTCATTAAAATTACGAGTATATTTTGCGCAAAATACGTTCAAATTTCAAATTCAAATGCAAATAATTAATTTTGCAAAACATGGCTAATGTTATTTTATTCTTTTAAACTACCAACTTTTGTTTTGCCACTTTCGGGAAATTTAGTATTTATTACTCGTAAATAATTTGACACACCAGACCATTTTACCTTACACCAAACAATTTAATGCTTTATTGAAGACCACATAAGTATAGGACAATCTACGGGTTAAATATAAAGCTATACATTTGCTCTCGTATATTGTGCAAAGATATTGTTTTGGACTCAAGTTATGCTAAGACAAACAGAAACAAATAAGACAAAGATCAGTCCACAATAATACGTAGTCCAAACAATATTCATTCAGTATGTTTCTTGCTAGACTTTTTGTCTTACAAAAGACTCCATTCTCATGTTTATTCCATGGAAAGTTGGACACAGCTTTTGTTTACGATTATAGCTGTTCTTAATATCAGTTACTTACATATAGTCGGAATATTATCACAATACGTTCTGTTTAGCGGACGTACGAGTATGTCAACTTCCCGGAATAAATTCTTACTCCTTGACGTACAAGGTTAAGGAAATAGAATTAACATGTTCTTTTCATGAGCTAACTTAGCCAAAAAAAACAAGCCTCAAACACCTAACTATGTATTTCGACAGCCTTATGGAGAGCTAGTAATTCCAGACTAGGCTTGCGCCATCGCCAGAGTTTCGCTAACTCATGTGGTGAAAAATAGCTGTAAGGTGCTAAGTTAGCTCGTAAGTTTCTCAAGTTCTTCTTGGTCTTCAAGTTTGTACTAAGATTAACAGCCGGGATCTAGAGTTTAACGGTATCACCCAAATGAATAAAACCACTATGTACCTGACAGTTTTTTGCATGGTCATCCATAGATGATAATATATATTTTATCTTCAGTGATTTAGAGTTTAGTTTTTTTACTCCTTACAGCTATTTTTGTCCATTTGGACGCGTAAACACATGAGTGACTTTCTAGACCTCTTTGCAGACGAGTGGAAGAAGATAGAAAGAATTACCCTAATGTATACAGAAAAAATAACAGTCTGTAAGCGGTTAAAAGGTGATGAATGAGTGAAAGAGGGATGAATGGGATTTATATTATATTTTTATTATTGTCTTGTTTTTCGTTTAATAATTTTTTACTGTTTTGTTAATTGTAATAAGTGCATTTACTAGTTTTTAAGTTAATAATATAATAAACATAGACGGTTTGGCTAGAATGCTGTAGGTTAATGTTTATATTTAAATATATGAATAAATAAATAAATTTCTGACCGAAGGTGGCGAATGGTACTACTAGCTCTTAGTAAAGCTGCTGAAATACATAGTTAGGTGCTTGGCGGCTCGGATTTTTAATAGGAATGTGGTAGCTAGACAGTCGAGTACAAGAAAAAGCTCTGATTATACAAAAAGCTATAGTACTTTTAGCGATTTGTTCATTACGAAATCTAATCTTCTAATATATAAAATTTCCATGTCACAATGTTAGTTACCACCGTATTCCTCCGAAACGGCTTGACCGATTTTTAACAACTTGTATATGCGTATTCAGTAGGTTTAAGAATCGGCTACTATCTATTTTTCATACCCCTAAGTGATAAGGGTGCTTCAGCCTTTATTTTTTTTTAATTAATATGAATAATTTATAACCAAAACAATGTTTACCGGGTCAGCTAGTTTTAATATAAATTTAAGTAGGTTTTGATTCGAAATTTCACTCCAAAGAACACCTCTTTTACAAACACAAATCTGTACACATATTTTTATACACGTATTGATGTACACTTTTTTACCCACACGTATTAATGCAAATAAATTTATCTTTATCTTTAAACGTTGTTCGCGATTTACACAAAATTAACATTCCCTGTTTTTGCTACGTAACCTTTATATATCAGAAATGTTTACCATAACCGCATTTATTTTTATCATATTCAAAATCTCATATCATGGCTCCGTAGGCCTGGAGGATAAAGTTGTTTATCGCGTCGGGATAACTGAACTGAATATTTTGTATTGTTTGCTTGCTTTTGTCGTTTTTCTACGGAATTTGATTTACAATGGCGGAGTATTGTGTCCGATTTCTGGTGGGTGTTGGTGCGTGTAAGGTGAAACGTGTTTCATGGAAGATATTATGTTATTTATATCTGACCTTTCAACATCTTACTAATCTTACTAATATTATAAATGCCAAAGTTTTTTTTCTATTGATGAATAGGCTTACGTTTGACCGCAGTTTGCCTGATGTTAAGCTTGACTGTGGTCTAAGATATCTATCACGCTTAAGACAGATATCACGCTTGCTTAGAAGGAATCCATTTACTCACCCCCCAATTGTAGTTCTCGGGAAAAAGAGACTCAGGAAGAGAGTTCCATGCGGTGTTTACCGCGTTAATCCTAGATAAAAAGTAATCCAAAGCATAATCAATTTCCTTACAAAATTTAACAAAATCGAGGCGTTAAGCGCGAAGAAGTTACAAAAATACACACACAAACTTTTGCATTCATTATAATAGTAGGATAGGATAGGGTAAAAACAATTTTACGTACCTTAAACGTCATTCATGCAAAGTGTAAGGATTTAATATAATTTAAGAAATTCTACTTGTTTAAAGCCCGTATATATGCAAATACGAGTATATACGCATATGTACGGGCACTAAAATTACTCTGTCGTGTTATGGTGGTACCTATCTATATAAACCGCTATCAATCTGCGGTTGGGTTCCGACGAACACCTATAATGTATTATTACATCACTATTGATAGCTACACTAACTATGCCATGTTTCTTGTCATGTTGGCTAAACTGGGGCTCGCTTGTCAAGTTGAGGCTTAGGTATGGATCTGCCAATACCTATAAATAAATGGCTTAATTTTATTACTAACTAGCATTCCCTCCCGGCTTCGCACGGGCTCAATCTTCTTCTTCTTCTTATATATAAAATATTTCCGTGTCACAATGTTAGTTACCGTACTCCTCCGAAATAGTTTGAACGATTATTACCAAATTTTATATGCGTATTTAGTAGGTCAGAGAATCGGCTACTATCTATTTTTCATACCCCTAAGTGATAAGGGTTGTTCACCCTAACATTTTTATAATCTTTTTGACGAAATTTTTTGTTTTAATTTTATATGTATGTATATACGAGTATCTATATATAGGAATGTAACAGCCCTTAAAACTGAATAATTATAGAGCTAAAACACATTAGCAAATGAATGTAGGCAGTACGAACTTTCCAATGTTTTCTTTTTTGATAAGCTGGTCTAAAAAAAAAGGAAATATTGCTAGGAATAAAAAAACAAATATTGTCCATTTATAAACAAAACAAAGTAAAATTATTTTTCCATTTTCCTATTGCACATTAAGTCTTGCTTCGATGCTTTGCAGAAATGCAGCGATGCGTTCATAATGTTGCGTCTTAGAAGTTTCCAGATCAGTTAACTGTACCTATACACTATCGTAACTATGAACTATATACTATATCATACTAATAAGTGTATATTCCGAGTGTATAGTAGTAGGAATTATAGGTAGGATGTTCCGACAATTCTTCTTCTTCTCCTTTACCATTTCCCACTGGGTGGGGTCGGCATAGCCTGTTTTTCTCTTCCACACCACTCTATCAGCCGTTATCTCCACATTCACTCCTTTCTCATTCATATCCTCCTTCACACAGTTCATCCACGTCTTCTTTGGTCTACCTCTCCTTCCGCTACTTCTTACAATCATATCCATACTTCTCCTAGTCACATGCATCTCCTCTCTACGCATTACATGTCCGTACCACGCTAACCGTCCACTCTTCACTTTCTCTGAAACAGGCGCCACTTTCAAACTTCCTCTAATATACTCATTTCTTACCTTGTCCATTCTTGTTACTGCACACAGGATGGGATGTTCCGACAATTATGCTCGCAAATTAAATTTGCTTGTTACGCAAGCTTGATTGATCTATCTACACTTAATATTAGAAAAAATAAAAAAAACTAACTGAATATGTGGCCTCCAAGGCCATCTTTTTTAAAATGCACCATAGTGTATATAGAATTCTAGTCTAATTCTATCTGTGTTTACGCATGCTGTTTAAATGTCTAGCAGTTAGGAGTAAAAAATATGTGATTAATCAATGTTAGGTGCTTAGTGACTGATTTTCAGCTTGGTTGCTAGCCAGGCAAGCACTAGAAAATGTTCTATCATGATCATGATTGGTTTTCTTTTAAGGAAAGCTAGTGGTAATTGACGGGGATCGAATCCAATACCTTTAGAACGTGAGGCAGCTGTATGCCCGACTGAGCCGTCATAACTACAACTACGTTTTAAATTATAATTTTTACTAAACAACATAAAAATGCATTACTTGTCGTCACAATCCAGCAAATGAACTAACTAAAAACAAATATGGGTAGATTTAAGAGTGTCCTCGTTTGGGCACGGCGGGTCTATATGGGTTAATACCATAAGGTATCCTAGGTATTACAGTTTAAAATATTATTAATAACAAGTTACAGTATGGACTCGTCATTAAACCTGGGTACCATATTGAAAAAATAAAATGAATCACTTCGAAACATTTTACCATCAATTACAACTAATTTTGAAAACTACTATTTTATACATACTGAATTGTATAAATGGAGACGTGAAAGAAAAGGGAGTGAATGTGGATAATATGACAGCTGACAGAATCGTGTGGAAGAGGAAAACTTTCTGTGCCGACCGCACCCAGTGAGAAGTTGGAAGGTTCAAGAAGAAGAAGAAGATTATGTTAAAACATACACGTACATAATTATACCATTTGGCCCAAACGCGACGCACAAAGAATTCATCTCGAATCTTCTGCACAGTTTTCGAATATTTGTCAGGAAAATTGTGAATATTCCCGCGAATGTTCTCGCTCTCATTTCGAGAAAAACAATAGCTCTTGTAGTCTAAGGCTGTATTCACACGCGTTGGGTTTCAAGGCATTGATATAATCTGTTCTTTTTCTTCTAATATATAAAATTTCCATGACACAATTTTTGTTACCGTAGTCCTCCGAAACGGCTTGAGCAATTTTACCAAATTTTATATGCGTATTCAATAGTTTTATAAGGTAAAACAATGTTTGCCGGGTGAGCTAGTATAAATTTATTGAAGTAATAAAAATACTTGAAAATACAGAAGAAAAAGCAGTTTTTAAATAGCGTGTCAATAAGGCGTTTCATAACTATAAGGCGTTTTATAACTACGAGACTATACATTCATAAGCACTTTATATCGATACACATTAACACCCAGACCGACAGCCAACAAATTAAGTTCATCACGAAGATGTCGGCCGTATCAGGAATCGAATACGGGACCCTCTGGTTAGTAGACCGGCTTGGTAACCTTTACGCCAACGAGGTCGTCAAACTACATACATGTGAAACTAGCCTTTTTTTTGTTGACGAGGGGGAAATCTTCAACAAGATACCTGGCTACGATGGGGCGCAGCCAGGTTATGTGGGATTTGTACCCACTAAAACCCCCCCGGTGACCTGCCTCTGTGCTTAACGGAGGTCTCCGGGTTCTTCCGGGAAACACTCTGGAGACATGTGAAACTACCCTTAGTCTGGAGGTTCATACCCCTAAGTCACGAGACGGAAGGGTGGTCGAATACAAAACTCGGGCGACCCAATTTCCGCTCATTTCTTATGTAATGTTTTACTCGCATTGTGACGTAAGAGCTTTTTCGACTACTGCTGGAAAATGAGGAGCTTTAGAAGTGACGTCATTATGACAGTTGTCAAGAATAGTTTTTTTTATTCGCGCATTTAATTTTGAGATCAATATTAAGCATAAGCAGCTTATTACGTTGTCATTCTATGGACTCTTCCTTCTTTCGGGTGTTTTTTTTAAATAGGACACATTTCACACACGGCAGCTTAATCTCATACTGAACCATTTCTAGTTTGTGTTATGGTTGCTAACACAACTGATATACTACACACACATACATACATATTTAACATAGATACGTATTAAACACCCAGACCGACAGCCACCAAATTTAGTTCAGCACAAAGATGTTGACCATGCCGGATATCGAACCCGGAACCTTCTGATTGGCAGTCCGGCATGGTAACCATTACGCCAACGAGATCGTTCATGCGAAGAAGAATAAGAACCGCATTTCATAGGGTTGTATGGTATACATCCATCGAATAATATGGCATCACGCAATGCATAAGCAGCCCACTATACGTTCCCACTGCAGGGACTTGGGGCCTTTTCTTACTAGGAGAGAGATATAGGCCATAATCCACCAAGCTGGCCAAGTGCGGGTTGGCGGATGACACACGTCTTCGGATATTGTGGTCCTCAAACATGCCGGTTTTGTCGTGATGTTTTCCTTCGCCGTAAAGGGAGTGTAAATCCACACATAACTTGAAAAACAAGTCATTGGTGTAGGGCCGGGATCGAACCAGAGGCCGTCTTATTGAACAGCAGACGTTTTTACCACCGAGCCACGCTCGCTTTTTTTACGCTATGAACGGTGAATTATGAAACAGTTGACCTTTCCCTCCCATGTCGACAGTTTTCCTTAACTTTCCACGGAGAACTATTTTATGCAAGGGGGAAATATACTTTTCCTCATAGTTTTGTATATTCGCATTACTACTATATGTTTCTTACTACTAAAAAGCGAGTGTGGCTTAGTGGTATAACGTCTGCTTTTCAATCAGACGGCCCCTGCTTCGCTCCCGGCCCTACACCAATGACTTGATTTTCAAGCTATGTGTGGATTTAAACTCCTTTACGGTGAAGGAAAACATCGTGAGGAAACCGGCATGTTTGAGGACCACAATATCCGAAGACGAGTGTCATCTGCCAACCCGCACTTGGCCAGCGTGATGGATTATGGCCTATATCTCTGTCCTCGTCAGAGAAGGCCCCAAGTCCAAGCAGTGGGAACGTATAGTGGGCTGCTTATGCTACTGTATGTTTCTTATATCATTATAATAAGACTATTGATGTATTTTTTTTTTTATTTTGAAAGAGGAGATGAGATTTTTTGCGTGTTAAAGTAAATTATTACGAGTATTTTAAACATAATATTGCGGTAAGTTTTCTATGATTACATAGAAAACATAATACTTTTAGGCCTCTTTTGTAAAAACCCTTCTGGGCAAGTTCTTCAAGTTAGCCAATTTTCTGTCGCAAAAAAAGAAACATAAACAAAAAAACAACATTCAGAGTCGATTTTAGCTCCTTCCAAATCTATTAGAAAGCATTATCGTACATATCTAAGATATGCATTCGAAAGCACCAAAAAAAAATCCGTCATCTTCTTTGTCTGAGAATAGTAGCCAAGCTCTGGTGTAGAGAGTTTTCTGGCCACCTGAAGGCCTTTGACTTGACGTAACGACTGCTTGTACTAAAACAACCGAGACATACAGTATTCAAGTATCATCCGACCCACGGTAAGGTTTAGATGAAAAAAAACAATTTCTAAACGACAGTCATAGTTTTCCATCCATCCATTCCGCATCGATCATTGCCAAACTTTAGTAAACCAAGCTACAGGCGCTACATAAATAAAATACAGTGTAAACTCCATGTAACGTCACTCGATTTAACGACAAACTCTCTCAAGCATCGAAATCAATTGACTTTAGTTGGTTTAGCTTGTATTCCATACGATGATACATGATCTCCATGTAACGACCACTCTCTATAACGCCATAAAATTCACAGTCCCGTCAGTGTCGTTATAAAGAGTTTACACTGTATGTCCAACTGAAGTTAAACCTTGCACAGTGCAAAACTGACAAATTGAATACATAAAATAGACAGATCAAATCGACAAAACACCTTACAAAGTATTGAAAAAATCACCTGCAAATATTTTGGAAACCTCTCACAAGAATCCCAAATCCCTGGCTTATCTTAACCGGTTGTTCTCATTTTCAGCCAAGCAGAAATTATTGCGTATAACCTCAGTACCTCTATTTGGGAGATTTGGGGACGCGAAGGTTTCCTTATACGGGGTCCTAATCGATACGAGATAGGAGTCAGAATATTTATTTACCTTTAAGAATTTTTATAACAAACCATTCTTCACAAAAAATATACTAAGTTTTTACGTCTAAAATTTAAATGAAAATGTTTAAACGATATTATTTATGTTCGTAAGTAATACAATTATACTTATCAAGTAAGTAAAAGTAAGTATAAAATATAAATAAATACACAGAAGTATATAATAATAACAATAATAAGTATTTATTTCAGGTATTGTACACCCGTTTTACATATAAATATAAATCAAACTTATATTTAAACTATAAGAATGGCAAAAATATCACTGTCGTTTGCGGTTCGCACTCTGGTGCACATCGCGCCACGCTTTTTTATAATCAGCCTATTAAAGTAGTCATTTAGGCATTGCAAAATGCCATTCCGCGAAACCTTCAACCCATCGCAGGATGCTACTCTTGACCTGATGATGGCAAAGAAGTCCGGAATCCGTGCATCTGCGAACATTCTCGACGCGTTGCAGAACCGTGGTTTCAGTTGCTCCACATCAATTTCACAGCGTTATTTTGTGAAATACGTAATACTTCAAAAAGGTTTTAAGGACTTCACATAACACCTGTTTGAGCCTTCAGCTTGAATGAATAGTTCGGTTGCTGAGTGAGTTTTATGCTCCAGTAACTGTGAATAGTGTTTCGAAATGGGGTGTTGACTTATATAACATGTTAATGTTTGGTAAGAAGTTTGAAAGTAGCTTCAGTAAGTGAGAAATTAAAGAGTGGGAGGTTAGCGTGGTATAGGCTTGTGGTGCGTAGATGAGATGCGTATCACTAGGAGATATATGGATAGGTATGGTTGAAGAGGTTTTAAGGCGCAGGGGCGGAACACCGTGGAGGTTTTAGTCGGTGGTGGTCGTCACTCTGGCACCGAGCCCGACATATCCCGCCGTCTCCCCCGAGGATTGGCGGCCATGCGTAAATGGATTTCCTCCATGTCAAAAAAAATAGGAGGTGGATAGAAAAGCTAGTGCAAAGAAGAAGGGCAAGAGGCCAAAGGAAAAAGAGATGGATTGAGTGTGTGAATGAGGACATGAGAGAGAAAGGATTGGGTGTAGAAACAACAGCTTATAGAGGAGAGTGGAAGAACAAGATCCGCAGTGCCGACCCCACTTAAGTGGGATAAAGCATGTACTCTTAAATCTTAAAAACTTTGTATGAGTGCCCTTTGATCTTAAAACCTATATGATGTTTTATTTAAAAAACGGTAGATGAGTTACTCGTATGGCGTTATACGTGTTTTTCTTCTTGCGCGTAGCGCTTGTAAACTTGGCTAGACTAGCCAAGCCCATATCAGTTGTATGCTTTGTCACTACAACTTTGCACGCATGTCCAAAGAAAACTATTTGTGATAAAAATCCGTTGTATTTTTTATTTAATAAATGAAATTAAAACAAACAAACGACTTCAAAACCATAACTAAAAAGGAAAAAATAATTTTATGCCTACATCAAATCAAGAATATATAAGTAGAATCGAAGAGTTTATTTCATGTACTTATAAAAAACTATTTTAAATTTTTATTAATCCTGTATTCTTGCATTCAGAGTCTGAGAAATCGGTGAATATTCATAAAAAAAATACATACATTCGTATATATAACCTCCTTGTTTTTTGAAGTCGGTTAAGAAAAATACTGACATTAAAATGAGAACAATCTTTGAATAGGTACACCTATCAAATCAAACAGTTATTAAGCCAAGTCAGCCCTAGAACTGTTTGAAAACTCTCGACACCAGAGTGTGGCCCCTTAGCTCATATTTTTATTATGATTATATTATAGTTTACTATTAATATGGTTCATTACATCATGTTCTGTTCACTTGCCGTTATTAACTTAACAACTTCACACGTGACGTCATTGATTCCAGGTCAACACCCTTTGATAGTGAACTGATTACTCGTTGTAGATATAACACTCAAGTATTAACTGTAAATAAAAACTATTGCAAAAATGACTTAATATAGAATATATAGAGACTCTTTACTGATATGGTCTGTGGTGATTAACAAAGTCATTAAAAGATAATGGATTAAGATGATGGGTAATGTTAAATAGTATCAAATTAATTTAAAAAGCTTTATATGCATTTGTTACAGTACAAAAATAATTTGACGTTGGCCTAGTGGATTGTTTGCGGAACAGCATAATGCGTGATTCTAGGTTAGGTTTTTGCATGTAGGTACTACCTTGAGTATGGGTAAGTGTGTATGTTTTAGCTGACGTATTCATTATAAGAGCAATTAATAATAAATAACAACCTTAATAAAATATAGGTATTAAAATTTTATTTGTATATTATTGATTATCTTCTTATATATAAAAAAATCCATGTCACAATGCTAGTTACCGTACTCTGCCGAAACGGCTTGACCGGTTTTTACCAAATTTTATATGCATATTCAGTAGGTCTAAAAATCAGCTACTATCTATTTCACATACCCCTAAGTGAGGCAAAACACCGTTTGCTGGGTCAGCTAGTTATGTATATTATCCGACAAAATAAACGTAAGTAATATCTGGTTATACAAAACATTTTTTTTATTTCTAACGGAAGTTTTAGTAAAGTAATATTAAGCTAGTTGGTTTTTTTACAACTTAGCTAAGAAAATTACCACGCAAAGCAACCTAGTCTGTAATTCAGTATCTACTCATATAAAGGGGTGATCTATGGACGCTTCCGTACAGATTCTCTCGCATAACTGACTACGATCATAGAGGATTTATTGTTTCCGTCAAAATGGATTCCCTGTGATATTTTATTATTTTTATTTATATGAAAAAGTGTGGATACTGCCTACACAAAAAAGTAATTTGTTTTGTTATTTTAAAATACTAGCTGCGTCCCGCGATGTTACCCGCTTATATCCAGGTTAAAAATCAACGTATGTGTTAGTCTAAGGTTTGAGCTATCTCTATACCAAATATCATTGAAAACGATTCAGCCGTTTGAACATGAAGAAGTTACAAACATAAAAACTGACACATTAACTTTCCCAATTAAATATTGTTATTTGTGGAATAAATATTAACACAATGTTTATGTTAATTTTTTCATATTTATCAAAAAGGAAGATGCATTATAGCCCACTTATGTACTTTAGCATATTAAAACTTGGCTTGATTATTAGACAAGTCGATATAAGTTACGTGCTTTGTAAAAGTTTGTATTAGTAGAGGATTAGATTTATAATAGCCGTTTTTTTGCCTCAGAGTTTAAAAAAACGTTGGTGCTAAGAGCAACAATAGTAAACTGTTACTGTAAGCGCATAATGGCAACTCTCAAACGACAATACGAACCCATGCATGACATAGTTGGCAAGTGTTCAATGACCTAAAACAGAACGTTTGGCCGCTGTAACCGCAAACTAGTGTTGCTACTGCATTATCGATATATCGATAACTTAACCATCCTAATCCTACTAACGTGATAAATTCAAAGCTATATCGTGTATGTAGGTAAGTTACTACTTCACACTCAAATAAATAAATAAATCTTATAGTCAACTTTCAATCCAAGATTAACGTTGATAAGACCGCGAGAACAGCTAGCAATTTCATATTAACTAAGTAGCCAAGCTCTGGTGTTGAGAGTTTTCAAGCCACCCAAGCTTTGGATTTGACTCAAGTGACTCATGACTGATTGCACTAAGACAAAGCCGGGACCTACAATATGTCTTCTAAATGTGTGTCTTCCAAACCATGGTAGCATAAGCATAAGCAGCAGCCTACTATTATGTTCTCACTGCTGGGAGTCGGGGCTTTCTCTCACAAGAAGAGAGATAAAGGCCATAATCCACCACGCTGGCCAAGTGCGGGTTGGCGGATGACACACGTCTTCGGATATTGTGGTCCTCAAACATGCCAGTCTCCTCACGATATTTTCCTTCACCGAAAAGCTAGTGCAAATCTACAAATAACTTGAAAAACAAGTCATTGGTGTAGGGCCGGGATCGAACCAGGGGCCGTCTGATTGAAAAGCAGACGTCATTACCACCAAGCCACACTCGCTTATAACCATAGTATATAACCATGATAGGCCCTAATGTTAATGCCACTTTTTTAAACGACAGTCTTTTAAAGGTTACTAAATCTTTGTTTAACTTTGCTGATAACTTTTTCAAATTACCTTAGTTAGTGGACCTACAAGCGTGTTAGATGACATAAAAATGCTGAGATAATATGTTTTAAAGTTTGTAAGTGTGTTAGTATGTTTGACTTCTTCACGCTTAAACAGCTGGGTTGATTGGACAACATTTGTTGAAAAGGTAGCTTACAACTTTGGATTGACATAGAAGCGTCTTTGTATCCCGTATGAATGCTGGAATTATAATAATTTACCCTTGTTTACAACATGTTTATCCCAACTTCATTTGTAGCACCTCTGAAGAGAGCTAGCTTCTGCAAACACAGGGTATCCTACTGCAGGAGCTAGCCACCACTTTTACATTAAGACTTAGTTTCTAGAATTAGTATT
Organism: Mellilla xanthometata; assembly: GCA_035578125.1. NCBI lineage: Eukaryota > Metazoa > Arthropoda > Insecta > Lepidoptera > Geometridae > Mellilla > Mellilla xanthometata. Next base: position 2,392,366 of record JAPUBQ010000020.1, read on the forward strand.
AATTAGTTAAGGTTAATGTAAAGTTAAGGATTATCGCAGGGTGCAGGTTCTATTTTATTACGAGTCTTTATAATATATACAAGCTTATCCTCCAAAACATTAATTGACTTGTAATGAATTAATTAAAAAAATACTAATAATTCATGTCTCAGTTATGGGTCTAAGCAATGTGCGGTCAACCACCGGTTTTTTTTTATCTAAAACGAAAATGTTACAATCTACAAATGTCGATATGTTAAAAACGTTGTAATCTAAGAATATCGACATGTTCCCAACACTATCCTAAGACCATTCTAGTAATGCCTTGGTCCGAAGCAGTTTTATCGCCAATTAGTGGTGTGGAATTCTCTGTGTAAATTTTAAGTTTTAAAAAGGCGAGGTCAAATCTTCCATGCAATTCGCTTTCAGGGTTTACGTTTAACTGATTACTGAATAAAATGGTTTGACGAGACGTGCTTCACTTAAAACAACAATATTTTTCTACTACTTTTAGCAGAAAAACAAGTGGTCCATAGTTGTTTTGCGAGTCGTCGAACTTTTCATATGGATCAGCTGTTTTTAGATATTTTCAAAAGTCTTACTTGGCCGAGGGAGTAAAGTTTCTGTATGAAGAGTCCAATTATCCTTTCGTATGTCTGTATGTATGTACATTGGTTCTCACTTAGAGGCCGCATTGTCGATGCAATCTCGACGAAACTTGGGGAAATAAATAGTTCTAACAAAAAAGAGACGAGAAATTTGTTACAGTTATCTTATAGTCGATTTTAACGATAGCAGAACGATCAAGTATCATATTTTCCAAAAAAAACTGAATATAAATAATATTGCTTATGTAATTGTATAGCTAAGAAGAAGCGGTTTTTCGTATTTTTTAAGTTATACTTCTTCTTTAAGCAAGCTATGAAGATGAATGACAACTTTATAACTGCGAATTTTGTAAATAGATTTTTCCCAGCTATTAGGCTACAATGTTAAGACATAGATACATACATGTTTTAAGTAATTTTATTTTGCGACGACGGCTGCGCCTGAACTGTTCAGGCGCAGCCGTCGTCGCGTATACATTGGTTGTGTTCCTGCCCTTGAGAATGGCACACTGATTGTGCTGAAACATGTCGGGCTAATTCCGACAAAATAAACGTAAGTGATAGCCGGTTATACAAACATTATTCAAATATGCCTTACGAAAGTTTTAATACAGTAATTTTATTTTGTATCAAAAACACTGTCTGTATAACTAATGAGATTGTTATAAAAGATATTATAATATATTTTTTGTACATACTCGTTTTTTAAGAAGTGGCGAAGTTTCACAAACGATGTTCTTATGAGATTTGTTCACGAGGCTTACTATTAAAGCCTACATATTTCATTCAATATAATTTATTTCATCACACATATTTTTTTACATAATACTCCAAATATTGTAATATTTATAATATAGTCTCTATTATAATCTATTATATATTTAAACGCAAGCTGCACTGTATCCCACAAAAGGTTAAACCTGAGCCGCGGAGTTCAGGATCTTCCGTATAAAACATAAAACAATTCCAAACAAACAAAATCATCCATACCGCCAATATTTTCCTAAAAAGAAAACTCAAATCACAACCGCAGTCGCAGAGAAGCAAAATGACGCTCCGTTAAATTTTAATATTTCATGTCAATAGAAGAGTCGAGAACCTCAGAGACGAAAATTTTAATCACAAGTCACAATGGACCTCTTCAGATAGTTTGAAAGCGGTTTGAAAATAGTTTCTTTGTTTGAGGACAAAGATGGTCCTTAGAAGAGAGTCAATATTGAAATAGGTGGATTGCTTTTCTAAATATTCCAAGACCTTTGAAATACACCAATGATTTGTTTTTCAAGTTATGTGTGGATTTAGACTCACTTTACGGTGAAGGAAAACATCGTGAGGAAACCGGCATGTTTGAGGACCACTATATACGAAGACGTGCGTCACCCGCCAATCCTCACTTGGCCAGCTTGGTGGATTATGGCCTATAACTCTCTCCTCGTGAGAGAAGGCCCCGAGTCCCAGCAGTGGGAACGTAAAGTGGGCTGCTTATGCTATGCAACCTTCGAAAGGAACATTGTGTTTTGCATTGATAGATTGTTTTTTTGGAAAATCTGTCATCAAGTACCTAACAATGGCGGCAATTCTGCGGCACACACGACTAAACTAAATTTAAAGAAGCCCCGTCTCTTTTCATCTAATGTAATATATAGTCTTCGGATAATGTGGTTCTAAAACATGTCGGTCTCTAACTTACGAACGAAATTTTCATTCACCGTAAATCGAATGCAAATCCACACTAAACTTGAAAAACAAGTCATATGTGTAGGGCTGGGATAGAACCAGGGGCCATCAGATTGATAAGCAAACGTATTACCATCGAGCAACTCTCGCTTTTCCGCTCTTACTAAACGTCGTAGTTATACTAAATTAACTCAGTTATCACTATTTGTCAGTGAAACCGAATACCAATCCACAACATGACACACCCAACATAACTTCCGAATTCCTGGCATACGAGTAGGTAACCAAATACACGACATATATATATGAATACGTCTGGGATCTTCATAGAATTATAATAGGTTTCGGAAACCCAATATTGTTGAAGAGATATCTTAATACATGCATGGTATATTCTTGCATGAATTAATTGATCAAATAACAATTTTTATAATTAGAAAAAAAAACTATGACTTATCGTACAAACATCAGATTTAAAAAATATAATTATTATTTATAAGTAGTTATCTGGTAATTTAGTTTGATATTTTTAATATGGGTTTTCAATTTTTAAATTGTGTTGTAGTTTTTAATTTTATTTCGCTTAGTAGTATAAAGTGTAGGTAAATAATTGATTGGGATAATTATGATTTTAATAAGTAATTAAGTTTTGTGAGATGACATATGCCTGGAAAAAGGAAAGTTTTTGAAAGGTTGCCTTGAATAAAAATCGCTTTAAGCGATAAAGCTGCCATTTGTGGCACATTGTAAGCTTTTTCTTGATGTTTTTTTTGTTTATGTCCAATAAAGAATGTTTTATCTATCATTTAACCCAAAATACTTCATCGATCTATGAGGCCACTAATCGGTAATTACATAAAAACATATAATACGGATGTTTTCGTTTTGACGTTTTTAACCCCTGATAAAATCTTTGACGTCTGCCTGTGTAAGTCTCTATTTGTGTGTAATCTCACTATACTATCACCATAACTCTATGAACAGATTTAGGTGTGTTTTATCTATGTTTGTTGAAAATCGGTTCAAAAAGGCCACCGCTATAAATTTACAGAATAAATATTTGTTCTCAACGTCCTCCATAGAACTCATACATTATTGTTACATTTCAAATCCAATATGGCTGCCACTATAAAACATTATTGGAGGTTTTCTAAATTTATAACGTACCTACACTAGTTTGAAATTATGTCAATAATTGAATTGAAAACAACCTTATTGAAAGTTTGGTATTGTTTCAAGTTGTAGAGTTTGCCACTTAAGTAATTATTAAGTAGGCTGTGTTGTGGACATAGCTGATGGAATGTTGTTTGGTAATTTTAGATTGAGTTTGGTAACGGTAAACCTTTTTTTTGATGGATAACCAAATCAGAATAGAATCAATTGTACAAACAATGAAAGAATAATATAACCGAAATAACCCACATTATACATCTTTCTTCTTATCTTCTTATATATACAATTTCCATACCGAAATAACCCACATCATATACAATTATCTTTCTTATATATAAAATTTTCATGTCACAATGTTAGTTACATACTCCTCCGAAACTGCTGACCGATATTGACCAAATTTAACATGCCTATTTAGTAGGTCTGAGAATTGGCTTCTATTTATTTTTTATACTCCTAAATGATAAGGGTTGTTCGCCATTTTTTTTTAATTTTATATCAATTTTTTTGTATTTTTTTTTATAATGTGTCTAAACAATATTCACACCAAATTTCATAAAAATCGGCTTGGCCGTTTGAGCATAAAGAAGTAACAAACATACACAATTACACACTAACTTTCGCATTTATTATATTAGCAGAATAAAAAACTCCGGAGTTTCTTTTAAGAGAAAAGATATATAGGTCATAACCTTCCACGTTGGCCACGTACGGATTGGTAGATGACACACGTCTTAAGATTTTGTGGTCATGCAAAGATGAGGGTTTCCTCACGATATTTTCTTTCACCGCATGACCGACTGCCAAATCCACACATAACTTGAAAATAAAATTTTGGTGTTAGGCCGCGATCAAACTAGGGCCTGGTCAAATTTGAATGCAGATGTTTTCCCACCAAACCATTAGGTTAAAAATAGACTTTATCACCAGTTCGTAAGGTTGTTTATAACAATTGCTATGTAAACTAATTGTTATGTTGTATTTCTTAACTATAGCTACTTCGAATCGCTTTGTCTTCATCAGTTTTGACTTATCGCGGCATATGTGCTAAGCCAAGGTGCTTGTATAAGGATCTCATCCATTCTTCTATTATTATTTTATGAAGATGGATAAAGCTTAGCGTAGTACTGCTACGGCGTAGAGGTGCTACAATAAATGCTACGAAGCGTAGAAAGCCCTGTAGTCTAGTCAACAAGTGCCTTTTGGTCAACTTTTTTCAGCAAAAATAATATTAAAAAAAAAAATATTCAGCCGAACTTCATTGTTTTTCGAAAACTATCTAGATGCCATTCCGAATCGAATGACTCTCAATCATAATTTTCGGAGACTGCTTAAAAAAGTTGACCAAAAAGGCACTTGTTGACTAGAACTACTTACTAGTACATCTGACTACATGGAATAATGTTATAATACAAGATTACTGGAAACTATCGCGAAACATTTTAATAGAAGCTTTTATACAATGGCTTTTCGGAATTGATGACGTCGTTGTCGTTAAGGTTACCATGCGCTGGACTGCCAATCAGAAGGTTCCGGGTTCGATTCCTGGCCCGACCAACATCTTTGTGCTGAACGATATTTGTTGGCTGTAGGTCTGGGTGTTAAATATGTATCTATATGTATGTATATCAGTTGTGTTAGCTATCATTACACAAACTAGAAATGGTTCAGTATGGGGTTAACTAGATAGCCAGCCATGTGTGTGCCCTAATATTTATTTATTTATTTTATTTGCAAAAGAAACTAGCTGTTTTATGCAAAACAACAACGCGCGGCAAATAGTAGTTTATTTTAACGTTTATCCGAAAGTGTGTCATAATTTGACAGTATTTCAATGATTGCCCTTTCTTGGGTAAGACAAAACTGTAAGATACTTAGTATATTTTATGTAGTTGCATATTAGTAGGTATATGTAATATATAATAGTAGTATATTTTTTATACTTTTTGTACTCCTCTCTCTCGTTTTTTTTATATCACTGTTCTTCCTCTGGTTGCCTGGAAGAGATCGCTTTTAGCGATAAGGCCGCCATTTTCGGCACTAGTTATAAGTTTCTTCTATGTATAATTTAATGCAATTAGTGGGAAATAAAGAATTTATCTATCTATCTATCTATCTATCTAGAACTTACGTTTAGACTCAGTTGGCCTACATTGTAAGCCTAGAACCTTCCAAGTCAATGTCTCGAATACAAAGCACAAATATATGGGGCTACATTAATATTGAATTTCGGGAGCAAACATGACATAGAGTAATAGCATTTGGTAGATCAATATAGAACGGCCCCGAACCAAGGATCTCTTGAGGTGCTTTGATAGACATCTTTTGTCAGTTTGTGTTTTGGCCTCTTTACTTAGGTTTTGTGGATTTTGTATTTATCTTCAACTCCTTAAGGCTATCTTGAATTTACAGTTCAAAATCATGAGTGGTAAAAATAGCTTAATGACCTTCATAAGGACAACTTTATCAATATTTCACTTACTCGTATTTTGGCATCGACTAGATTTATCTATATGAAAAAAAACTGGTTCCAAAAGTTGTGTTGTGTGTCTGTTTGATTTGTGTGGAAGTAATAATATTCTATGCATCTATAACTTTATCAATTTTTTTTGTCTTGATATTTTCCTTGTTGTTCCCTAAAGTACGAGTAGGTTACATGCCACTAACACATTTTTTTTACTGTAGTTTTAGTCAATTTTTTTGTCAATATATAACAAATTTAAATTGTCTTAAACATACGTACATTTTTAAAATGCATGCCACATAAAGTAGGTTTTTTTTTTTCAAATCTTGCTCCACCTTCCATCAGATCAACCACATCATCAGATCCACCTGCCTGCCTTGACAAGTTATGTTTTCATTTCTATAATACTCACGCAAGTCGCAGGTTAAGAAGAAAAAACGTAGCCAGTTAATTAACTCCGTTTTTACTAAGTTTGTGTTGCATCAGATTTTCCTCAACCCACTTAAAACGTAATCAGCTTAAAAGCAGACCACGTTTTTTGAACCAACCTTATCTGTTGTTAAATCCTGTCACGAGACCTGCACCAAGCTCCTGCAAAATAATACCATTATTAGATTTATAAAACGAGGTAGAACAGACGAAAATGTAACATTTATTTTGTAAACAAGAAATTGTTACCTTTTTATGTTATCTAAAGTCAAAATAATTATTTACATAGAAAAGCATTTAAAAATATTCTAAAAGTATTAATTATATACATTTTACCACAAATACAAGCTATTCGTTTTTTATTTCTAATAGCACAATAAATCACAAAGAGTGATGAGTCTTCTCTTCTTATCAAAGATAAGAATCAAAGTACCTGAAAGTTTTGTGTCACACATACTTATGTACAAGTATCATTCAGCGTTTGTGGCGCGCCTGCAGTGGCAGCAGGCTAGCATTATGAAGTGTAATTTATCTGTGCCGATTTAATAAATTGTTATCATTTTATTGTTATCATAAGTACGCATTCCACTTTTAAATGACCCTACATCTCTCATTCATCATCTATATTAACGTGACATTAATTAACATGATTAAGGTAACAGCAACTGAACTGCAACTTCACACAAGACCAGAGTAAATCAGTTTTGTTTAAGAAAACGCGCCATCTCACGCAATGTGAGTGAAAAAAATTTGTTCGCAACCCAAAAACCTGGTCCAGTATAATTTTTCTTTTAAACCGTTATTTTATTACTGAGGGTCCTGACTTCCCACAGAGTTTATTTATTGCAGGAAAACCTCAAGAACAAGTCTATAACCGTGAGCGCCGATAAAATACGCTCATAGTTTTCCTGTAACGGCCATTCTATGGAAACGGAAGAACACATTTCTATGGCCCTTAAACAAAATGGCCGACAGCAACCGTAAACCGTCTACGTTGTGGGTTTGTCGTGGCAAACAACTGCGCTTCGACGATTTGTCAGCTGTTTTATAAGACTACGTGGAGAAAACGATGTTTGTGAGGTGATTTTGAGACAACTACGGCAAGGAATTATTCAAATATTTTGTTTGGATTTTTTTGACTTCATACTCTTTTGTGGTGGATTGTTTATTGAATTGTATTATGCTTCGGTTGATTCCATGCTTATTATTATGTAGGTATCAATTTTTAGGTTCTTATTAACCCGGCATGTTTGAGGATCATAAAATCCAAGAACGTGTCATCCCTTGAAAGACCCGTTCATCCACCGCGATATACCTGAAAAGATAGATAGATTACTCTTTATTGGACACGAAAGTATTTTAAACTAAAATAAAGACTTAAAATAGAAATTGTATGCTACAATTGGCAGCCTTATCACTTAAAGCAATCTCTTCCAGGCAACCTTTGGATGGAGATGAGTTTATAAACAAATGAATGTTTTTCTTTTAATTGCATGCCGAAAGGTTAAGAATATGGCGCACTCAAATTGTTATATATGTTATCTTATTGTATTACCCATGTTCTGCAACAATAAATAAATTTGAATTTGAATTTGAACATAGACATAATGATAAACTCTTCGAATGAATAAATTGCGCGGGGAGTTACGAACCTCAATTATTAGTGAAAATTACATTTAAATAATTTACAATGGATAGTTAAGACGGTAATTTAGTAAATTTAAAAAAATAGTTACCCACCCAAACGTGCCCATCAAGCTTGCGGCATTGCCTCTTGATGGCAAGAGAATTATGTTGCACGAGGTTAATGATAATAATAATCTCTGTAATGACTTGTAATTTATGAATCTTCTAATATATAAAATTTCTATGTTAGGTACCGTTCTCTTCCGAAACGGCTTTACCGATTTTTACCAATTTTTATATGCGTATTCAGTAGGTCTTAGAATCGGCTACTATCTATTTTCCATACCCCTAAGTGATAAGGGTTGTTCACCCTTAAATATCTTTTAATTTTTTTACGAATCTTTTAGTTTTTATTTTTCTATAATGTGGCATTAAAAATACATGAACCCCTTACTTATTTACTTGTTTATCACCATCCCCTATTTTTATGGCTATTTTAGTAATTTAATCATTTTTCATCCCACTCGATAACTGATCAATTATAGTGTTTCAAACTTCTTTATTTAAGGCAAAACAACGTTTGCCGGGTCAGCTAGTTATCAATAAATATGAATAATGTGAACTAACATCAAACTAACAATACAGAGAGAATTGTCCCTAAATTACTGAATAACATATTCCGCTCACAAATCCATACTGTGCTTAAAAGACACAATTCCGATTCATCCTAAATACACAACAGTACGAGTGGTATACCAATTTGCCAAATAAACTAGGATGATGTCACAAAGGGAAACGTATCTTATGCCTATCGGCATAAAGTACACTTTATTCTAATTCTATGCATGACGCAAGATATTCTTATCGGTAAAAGCTTGGGCTTTTTCAAAGTATAGAAAGTATCTTTGCATCAGTATTTGTATATACTCGTATTTTATAAAACGTATAAGCGTAATACGTAACTTTTATAGATAGTCACGAAAATAAGTAGCCTTTGTTAATAATAAAACTTAGACTTCTGATGTGATCTAAGCTATATCCAATATTATCTTACTTCTTACTAATTATAATAAATGCGAAAGTTTGTGTGTGTGAGTGTATGTTTGTTAATTCTTCACGCTCAAACGCCTTCACTGATTTTGTAAAATTTGGTGTGCAAATAAGTTAAGACTTGGATTATAGGCACATAGGCTATCTATATACTTTTTATCCCGAAAACAATTATGGTTCCTGTGGGATACGCAAATAACTTCAAAATCTATGTGACTCCTTCACGCTCCAACGGCTGGACCGATCTTGAGGATATTCACTATACAGAAAAGTTAGACCTTGGATTAACACATGTTTTTTATCTTGGATCAACTTATCGTTATGAATGATATTACCTAGAATCTTTAGAGCTTATATGTGTTGTTAATTGTTGATATTGTAAATACAAATTATTTTAGTACGGAACAGTTAGTAACAATATGTGTAATTATAAATTGAAAATATATACAATTTTATCATACAACAACAAAACAAAACTAGTAGTAATGATAAAAAAAATTAAACATAGCTTAAGAATAATAGAGTGATAATTATTTACAAAGGATAGTAGAAACGAAAATGTTGTAAACTTTAAATAACAATAATTGAATTTATTTCGTAAAATACCTACTGCCCCAATTCAGGCACTTCGCTCAAATATGTATGGCTCAGCTGAACGTAGTACAGACTTGCTTTAAAGCGCTTCGATTACTGCAGCCTACCAAACTGTAAGCGCTCCAATAACTTATCAGAAGCTAGCTCTCAAAGCTCAAACCAGAATATCCACCAACCATCAGACACCAGCAGGTTAGCACAGGAAGTGGACAATATCTCCACCCAGAGACGAAATTATCTCTTTCCCCTTTGTAAATTTTATATACTTTTAGAGCAATAATTCCACGTGAAAAATTATTCCACGATACGATGGAAGTTGCGCTATCACTTCAGTATAACAATTAATATAAAATATGTCCACAATAAACGTCAAGCGAAACATTTTATTCCTTTTCCTGGTCACCATATATGTACTCGTATTATTATTTCCACTGAAAGGAAACCACATTTTACCTTGGAAAAAAATAAACAATAAAATTAATAATTATATATTCACGATAAACTTCAAATGAAAACATTTTATTTCTTTCCCTGGTCGCCATGTTAAGTATAATGGAAAAGAGTGGAAATAATAAATAATAATCAATATATAATATGTCCACAATAAATGTCAAAAGGAAACATTTTATTCCTTTCCCTAGCCTTTGTGCTATGTAAGGTAAAAAAAAATATTATTCCTTCTGAAAGGTGGGATAAAATAGTGGAAAGGTCATATAGGTTATCTTCCTGTGCTAGATCTGCAGTAGTACTGGAGTCCAGACATCGAAAACCGAGCGCCGACCCTACAGCGGCAGTATTTCATCTGACCAGATGCTAGCGAGCATAAACCGAGCTAGTTGTTATGGTTTAAGTAATTGAAGCAGCTCTCGTACTATAAGGCTGGTGCTTGCCTCATTGGCCTAATCTATATCTATACCAAACTAGCTGACTCGGCAAACGTTGTTTTGCCTCACTTAGGGGTATGAAAAATAGATAGTGTAGCTTATATGACACGTTCGTAGATTTACCATAGCAGCGCCATCCATTGATTACTTACTCAACCCAGTCGGAAGGTATCGACATCAGTTAGAATCATTTGGAGTTAACAGATAATTGTGACTGTCAAATAATAACAGACAATAATTAGCAATAAATTAAAATTGCGACTATAATTTGAGATTCAAACTATCCTATATCTCAAGTTGGATCGAACTGCACATGGTGTGCAAATTTTATTTTAATCGGTTTAGTGGTTTAGGAGTCCATTGAGGACAAACATTGCGATACGAGATTTATATATATTAAAATTTAGCTGACCCGGTAAACATTGTTTTACCTTTTTACTAAAATGGTTTCGCAACTTACTCCACTCCCCGGGTGTGGTGGGCATGCGTAAATGCATTTTCTTACGTAAAAAAAGGCATAGTTACATGATTATATTAGAAAATGCCATCAAGAATGTATTGCGTTTCTAGTATCTATCATAGTGAAAGCGCACTAAACATTTCACATTTTGTTTTCAACTATATTAGATTTCTGCAAATTAACACCTGAGTTAAACAAACATTTAAAAAAAAACTTAAGCATTACTGACTAAAACTTAACCTAAAAAGACATTGGTGGCGATTCAGCGGCACACACAACTAAATTAAATTTAAAAAAGCCCCGTCTCTTTTCATGTTAGGTGGCCAGAAAGAGACGCCACGTTCAGAACCACACACAAAACAACTAAAAGCACGTCAAGCATGAAAAATGTAAGCGATTTTAGAGCGCACCCAATTGTATCAGCTCTAAATCTGACGTGTTTGACGTGATTTTACGAGTTTTGTCTATGGTTTAGATCGTACCATCTCTTTTTGGTCATTTATGACGAAAAGAGACAGAGCTACTTTAAATTTAGTTTAGTCGTGTGTGCTGCTGAATCGCCACCCATGGGTGGAGGAAAAAGTGCTAGCACCAATGCCACGTTGGATGGCAATGCTTAGTTTCTGACCGAAATAAAAGCCAGCATTTTCGACACCCGAAAACAGACAGCGACTGGTGGAGCCAGCCACTTGGCAAGTAAAGTAAATAAATAAAAAAATAACATATACCAGATAGCTGCACTACCTCACAAAAGCCGTTAAGACACAATAAACCCACAATATCGCTGGAAGCAACGTTATCTAAGACTTTACTACGGTTATAGTACGTTAACTAGAAGCCTGTAAAATTGATAAAATGAACCGGTTTATGGACAGTTAAGAGTTATGTTTGTAAATAAAAACATTTATATTTTTTTCGTTTATGATTACGGTGCGGTAGGGAAAAGGGGCGAATGTTCTGGAATTTTCTTAAAGGAATTATGTTTGAATGTTGGTAGCTTGTAACCCAGATTATGGAGGTACGGACAATACTAGTGGTCTTGCTAGGTCGTAGTTGGTGTTAAGGATATCCACAGGTATTCAGCTCGGTAATGCAGCTAGCATTATGAGCAACATTTCACCGGGATTTTATAAGTCTGACAATCTGACTAGCATTTTTTGTGCTACTTTTTCTTAAATTCATACATCATAAACATATTTATGGTATATGTCGTTTTATTAAAATAAATTTGCAAAGTTTTATCACAAAGTTAAACAGTTTTGAAATATTTTAGATACTTGGTACATCAAGATTTTAAAATCAGACTAAATTGTATTTGTTAGTTTATTGTTTTGTGTTTTGTTAGTTTTACGTTTAAGAATTAATCAAATAGCGGTATTGAGAAGAAGCCAATTTATTAAGCACATAAGAATACTTAAAACAGTACTAACTAAAACTTAACCTAAAAAAGACAGCGTATAATAACTTATATACAATAGTATTTCCGCGTAGAAAACGGTCACACTTACATTATTATTAAAAGTTGGAGTGGGTCCACACACATAACACTCGCCCCTGAAGATGGTGCTCGGTACCGAAACCGTTGGACTCATTCCAACTTTTAACAATAATGTAAGTGTGACCGTTTTCCCCGCGGAAATATTAAAATGCCTTACTTGAGCAGTTTACAGTGTTTTATATACAATAACACCATTTATTGTAAAAAACATATAAAAACAAAAAAAAAAACAAATTCAATACAGTTCAGTCAGCCTTACTAGTATTCTGAGAGTCATAAACTTTAGAATTAAATCGTTGTTTGAACAGACGGCACGCAACTTAGGCAGGTGGGGTTGAAGAATAATATATTCTATTAGTTTGCATACAAATTTACATAGATTCATATTTTGATTTTCGTAGTTCATATATAAATCAAAGTAAAACTCATTTTGATTGGAATCAAAATATCTTTAATAAATTTCGTGCTGATGCATTTTAAGAAGCAATATTAAGTTTTAGTAGCATACAAATATTTAGAAGCGATGATAGCTGCGTCGCGTGTGGAACGTCTTACGTCCTATTAGTTGTGGGTTTGATCCCCACTAAAGTTATTGGTAAGGTTAATCTAAGCTACGCAACGATTTTATTTTACATTTAATAAATTTGTGAGTACTGCTTGCTTAATGGAAAGCTACGACATCGCACGCTTGCCTAGAATATATCTATTTACATTACTTATGTAACTCCCGGGCGACACTTCTTAAAAAAACAGACTTAGAGGTAAAGAATTCCAAAGCTTTGCTCTCCTCGCAATATTATTATATGTATGTTGTTGTAGGTTGACGAAAAGCGTTTTCTATTTAACTTCGTAACAAATATATCAGATTTAAATATAAAATCTTGCCTCTCATATTTACATCAAAGCTTAAGCCTAGCCAAAAAAACTTCTTAACGTTTTATTAGTAACCGCCCCTACAAATCATGCCAAAAATACTTTCAGCTTAAAGAGAAATATTTTCATATTCAAGGGTGTTCATTAAAAAGCAATTATGTAGAAATACTTGGAGCAATACTTGAGGCAAATTGCACGCTAGACCTTCGCTTGATTTATGATCAATTAGTTTTTTTATACCATTTTAATTATTATATTCGTTAAAATACCTTTTACCCTTCTTTTGTGATTGTAGCACCATGGATTTATGTACTTTTCGTAAAGAATAGGTATAAATTGAAGATTAGAAAAGTTTCAATAAAACATTTTTGTTGTATCGGCCATTTTGAATTTTAAATGCAAATATTAAATTATAAATGTATGTTATATGTTTTACATTTAAAATGAATAATAGTTAAAATCTTTAACTAAATTTGATAGTTCCTCAAAATATTTACAGAATATTATTTAATTATGTATTAACTTTTACAAATATTAAAAAAAAAAAAAATATTAAGACGGGTAAGGAAACCCATGCAAATTAATTGTTTCTCTTTTGCTATATTTTATGATAATGGATTTGAAACTTTCATGTGCGAACCTAACTCGCGCTTGGCCAATTAATAAGAATCAACAGAAGAACCTAAATATGTGACACGTCTCTGTAAATTTTCCATGCAAGTCAATTCAAATTCGGTTCAGTGTAGGTTTCTCTTACATATTCAATTCGTCCGTTCCCCACATTTGAGACAAAATTGAAAGTTTCAATCGCAGATAGAGTTCTCTTCCTTCTTAGAATTTTCGGTACCTCGATTCACGTTGACCACTGATTACCACTTATAGATCCCACATAACTAATTTCACCACAACAGTATTAGTCATTTAGGATAAAAATAGCATGAATTTTACTTCAAGTAATAAAAAACACACTAAATTATATTTATAAATATTTATGAAATTTTTTGTTTTGGTAGTAGCTGTCAATAAAACGTGTGCGAAGCTAGTCATTCCCATTAACCGCTCTAGTAATTTAGTTTTCAAGGGAAATATTATTATACTAATTCAACTACTTCCATACAAATATGTTTCATTCACATCTGTTTAGCTGTATAAGCGTGAAAAAGTATCAAGTATACACATATACGAGTACATACTAATTCAAATAAAAACTTCTGAGTTTTTAAACTATAGGTGCTTTTCAGTTTATTTGTACCTTTTTTCGTGCCTAGAAACTTGATGTTTGTACATTTTTATAAGTAGCATAAGCAGCCCACTACACGTTCCCACTGCTGGGACTCAGGACCTTCTTTAGGCTATAATCCAATACACCGGCCAAGTGCGGGTTGGCGGATGACAAACGTTTTTGGATATTGTGGTCCTCAAACATGCCGGTTTCCTCACGATATTTTCCGTCACCGTAAAGCGAGTGCAAATCCACACATAACTTGAAAAAAAAGTCATTGGTATAGGTCTGGTATCGAACCAGGGGCCGTCTGATTGAAAAGCAGACGTTATTACCACCGAGCCACACTCGCTTTTTTCCTTGACTTGATGACTTGATTCTTACAAGTGTATTTTTTATGTTTCACATATGGGTGGTATTAATAATAATAATAAGAAAATCCTAAGTTTTATAGACATTTATTTTTATTGGAATATATAATAGTCAATTTACCAGTCAAAGACCTGAACTATTTTGAACATACGCTTAAATATTTTTTATTTGTATCTATAAAATAGAGCGAGAAACTTAAATATTCACACGTACAAACTTATGACCTTAGAATATTAAGTAGGTATATTCTACATCTTTGAAGGCAAATCCGTGACATCAACCAACTTCCAAAGATCATTTCCCTGAAACTAGTTCAGAGGTTATTCGAGTTTGTGGAACCGATATAATACAATACATTTATGTATTCAAGAGTTCTAGTTTCCCAGATAGAACCACGACTTCTAGTAGATATTTTAGTTCGACGTGGATTGAATTCAAATGTCTTTTCAGTGAAATAAACGTCAATCGACTACTATTACGTACTAGTTTGCAATAAATACAACGCAGGTTTGCACAACATGAGTACTTGGTCACCCTACTGTCGTTTTTCTAGTGGCAATTTTACCTGGGCGTTACCTTGGGTCAAATGACACGTTAAATTGTAGGTACTGGCGTACTTACTAACAGTCTTAGTACAAACAGGCGTTAAGCCAATTCAGAGACCTTCGGGCGGCTTGAAAACTCTCGAAACTAGAGCTTGGCCACTTAGCTCATACGAAGAAGAAGAAAAACATCAAATTTCATCAAAATTGGTTCAGCTGTACTTATACGCGTGAAGAATTAACAAACATACACACACACTTAGACACAAACTTTCCCATTTATAGTATTAGTAGGATAAAACTTTGTATTGTATTCAATGTTGTTACTTACACATCCGACATTTGGTCACATGGATCAATTTACTAATATTTGCACGAACAAACGGTCACATTTACTTAAAAAACTCTTCGATACTGATGACGATCATCGGGGACGAGCATCACACGGACTCGTAATGCGTCGAAACCCGTTGGACGTATATCCAACGATCTTTAAGTAAGTGTGATCGTTTGTTCCTGCAAATATATAATATGCCTTACGATTATAGTTTCCAAAGTACAATCTACTAATGTCAGTACGTGTAAACAGGGCCTAACGTTCAATGAGATACATTACCCTTAACTAGGTAATCATGTAAACCATCAATAATGCATGCGTGAGAATCTATTACGGGAGTTAATCTGCGGCTGGCTCACTAATATATTCAGCTACGTATTATACTGATTGATTCGACTCTATTGCCAATCTATATCAATCTACTATATCAAAACTGGATTCGAGTCTATGTAAAAGGAATCAGTCCGCTATTATTTGGGTGGTAACGTAATATCTTAGGTTTGGGCCGTCGACGCATAAAACGATGGGATGTTATTGGTTTTGCGTCTCTCCCTCTCTATCTTTCTCTTTGTGTGTGTGTGTGTATGTGTGTGCGTGTGCGTCTGTGGCTCAAGGTAGAGCATACCTATTCAGGAAATCTGCGACTTAAGGAGGCTGTGGTTTCCTCACATTTTTTTCTGTCACAAGCTCGAACACATTTGCGAGAATTGAACTCACGATCTTCAGAATGTGAGGCGTACAAATATATAGCAAACAGAACCCGTGACTTACGTATATTATATCGTAGACTTATCACCGAACATTCCAGAAGCAAACAAAAATATTTTATTCTCATTTTAAATTCTATCTCGTGTAGCCATAAAAGATAATGTTAGAACAAAACATGTCTCCGAAATAAGAATATTTTGCATCAGAATTTTCTAGAAATTTTACCAAAAACAAGAAGATATTTTTGTGAAATTTAAAGACGCAACAAAACAGCGTTGTTTTCAATGGGAATAGCATAAATTCATAGCTTTTGGACGCTATCCAATGACTTTATCTGGCATACAAAAAAGAAGAATATTTCTGGAAAGTATAGAGTGTATTCATATGAATAACAGTATAACTCGAGTGATTAAGACGTTATGGGGTCTAAATAGCAATATTTGGAAAATACTTTAAAATCCGGCGTAAATGATAGGACTACAGTCTTTTTCGAAAAACAAAACACGATTGATTACGTAAGGATACGCTCGATAATTTTAGTTTTTGGAAAGAAGTCGTTTTAAAATTCAAAAATGTTGTGCTGCTTAAATAGAAACTATCGAAAGCTAGAAATTTAAAAACTTGTAAATCGATTATTATTTTACCCTTCTTGTCATTCATCTATCTCAACATTCGTATCTCTTTTTTTTACGCTTAATAGGCTTGCGCTTGACCACAACTCACCTGATGCTAAGTGATATTGCAGTCTAAGATGAAGTGCGCTTGCATAGAAGAAACCGGTTCACTCTTGCCTTGAAGACAGTAAGGTTGTAGTTGAGTGGGAACAGGGATTCCGGCAAGGAGTTCCACAGTTTGGCCGTCCGTACTATATCTATGCCGCATGCATACCTCTTTCGTACCCTACTTTGACCAATGATTTGAGTGATTAAACACTTTATTTCCTTGTTCCAGTCGGCCCTACGCTGCAAGCGAAGTATCCAGTAGTGATGTTCATCCACGGAGAATCCTTCGAATGGAACTCTGGCAACGTCTACGATGGAGCAGTCCTCGCAAGCTATGCCGGCCTGGTGGTCATCACTATCAACTACAGACTGGGGATTTTAGGTAATTTCTATCTTATATAGCTGAGAATAGAGACTAGAAAAGCGTGACATATATGCTTATTATGCTTGCGCTATCGGTGTCTTACTTTATATATAAATACCTGGATGATCCAGCTTTGCTCGGTATAGTTTTTTTTTATATTACATTTTCTAGTAATTATTCCTAGCTAGATCAATTTTTTGCCCCCGAAACCCCCTATATACTAAAGTTTTTGAAAATCATTGGAGCCGATTCCGAGAGTCCAATTATGTATAAATGCAAGAATTGCTCATTTAAAGATATACATAATTTACAACAAATAATAAAATTATTAAATAAATATTAGGACACATTAAGCACACAGCTGGTTAGCCCCATACTAAAACATTAATTATAGTTTGTATTATGGTTGCTAACACAATGATATAAAACATATAAAAATACTTTATATCGATACTTATTGAACATCAAAAGTCTTGTTTGTTGCTTACACCAACAAGGACGTCAAAAAATGAGAAAAAGTATTATAAGTGAGTAAATTATACATCTTAAATTAAAAAAAATAACAAGTTAGTGGTTTCGGTTTGGTTCAAGCAAACGAGCTTCACCTTAAATTGTAAGATCTCTTGACATTGGGCCAATTCTAATAAAAAGATGTGATTAAAAACCCCTTAGAGTAATAAGAGCTTCGTCTTTCCTAATTTCAGAAGAAATTCACAATTTTTCCCAATCTATTCTTCACTTAAAGCCTAGTTGAGTATTCAAATACTTACCCATTATAACCTTAAGACGCTTCAAAGTTTAACATAATAGGTACTCTTTCGACTTACGAACCTCTCTTGAAGAATTGTTCCAACGTTTCTGTCTTCATTTTCTGAAGCTCAGAACCTCTTAGGACGGTCTCGTCACACAGCGAATGAACTTAAACAAGAGGACAAAACTTCTAGAACGAGGATTGGAATTTGTTAGAACAGTTATTTTTAACAAGCGTTTTAAAAAGACCAATAATAATTACAACGTTCACAATTTTGTAACAGTGATTGAATTAGAAAACTTTGATATAAACTTATGTTTCTCAAATTTAGTTACTCATGTATACATAACCATACTTATATCATAAATAGGAAAATTATAATAGTTCGATTGTTTGTTTGCTTGACGCGAATAGACTTCGAAACTACATAACCGGTTTGAAAAAACGGGTTCACCGTTAGGAAGCTACATTATCCCCGAGGAACATAGGCTATATAATGCAACTTAGATTACTTTAGAGCTCATGCAAAGCCGGAACGGGATGCTAGAGAAGTGTAATAAATAATGTATGATTGGAAAAAGTAGCAAAAGAAATGTCAACCTTAGATACACAGCAAAAATAACGATATGAAAGATTAGGTGAGACCTAATTGTTTATAAGACGTATGATATATCCCTGTCTGTCAGTCTGTCACCAGGACGTAACTTATGAAACGTGATAACTAAGATAGTAAAGATGTAAACTGATTTTCCGTTTTAACAACCAACATTAAAATTAATAAGATAATGTTACGGAACCGTTCAAGCATGAGTTTGTCACACACATGGGCAATTATGTAATAATATTGACTATGAATAAAATTAACAAACAAAGTTACCGACATAGCTCAACGCATAAGCAAGCTGAAGTGGCAATGGGCCGGACATATCTGCCGAAGAACCGATGACCGTTATGGTAGACGAGTTCTAGAGTGGAGACCGCGTCTCGGCAAACGTAGTGTAGGATGCCCTACAACCAGGTGGAGCGATGATCGGAAGAAGATAGCGTGTAGTGGATGGCGAAGGTGGCGTGCCTTGGTAGAAGCCTCCAGCAGTGGTGGAGCATAGGCTGAAGATGATGATGAATAAAACTACCACATAGTACCGTCAAGGACTTAACAACATCGCTGTTGTATCCTACTCGCTATGTGTCGAAACCGCTAACTGTCAACTGGAAAATACTAAATCTCTCCAAACTTTAATTATATTACTGGAGGAGCCAAGAAGTGGGACGGATATAAGTAATGAGTTTCTTCCGTACTTCTCATTCCTTGCAAACTGTAAAATGGCAAATAAATAAAATTGTCGCCAGTAGAGCGATAAATTGGATTGCACCGCACAAATCCAGTTACAACCGGATCCGAGTCCCTCAAGAGCTGGAAATACCTTAAGCGTTTAACTAGTTTTGTTTCGCCAAACCTAATTATCTCCTCCTAGACTATGCTTTCGTCACGTGCCACTCTACTTAATTAAACGTTTTCTTGCGAAAGTTTTCTGTATAAGTATTTGCAGTTTCAAGCGAAAACAACACTTATCTAGCAGAAAATTAAGATCAATATTGTGAAGCTATTTTGAGAGCTTAAATAATTTTCGGGCCGGATATTTTGCGAACGGGTGAAGTGAATAGGGATGCACGTTGATAAATGGATTCCAAAATAATTTTGAGAAGAATCTCGAAATTAAATTCGGCCGCGTATTGAACGAAATATCGTACGTGTTTCAAAAAAACAGCATTTCGATAGCAATAAATTATGTTTTAAATAAAGCTGGGAATACAAAATATTCTGGGTTCTGTATTTAATCGAAACACTAATAAACAGAGGTGCCTGTTTACTTCTAATAATCAAAGTACGTGATGTTTAGTAATACAGAATAAACTCCATGTAACGTCGCTCGATTTTACGTTGGCTTTAGTTCGTTTAGCTTGTATTCTATACAATGATACTCTAACGTTGTGAAATTTTAGAGTGATTAATTAGGTGAAGTAATAAATTTAAAAAAGAGAAACGTTACATATTTAATTTTATTATCTAAACTTACCGGGATATACAAAGCCGGAGCAACAAAGGTCCTTTTGTGTCAAGGACCGTTCTTTATAGCAGACTGGTATTAGATTGTGTGGTGAAAATAAAACAAGTCATGTTAAGTTAATACAATAATATAGATTTATTTTGAACTATAAAGATAAATTTGAAACTACCTTGATTTATCTCTAGAAAATTATTGGCAATACATTTTACACAATTATTAAATAAAAAAACATATTTATAGTGAAGCTATATAGGTAAATAGAAGTGACCTTATTCTACATTCTATTTCAAGTTTGAGCAAATTAAGCCGAGCATCCTCGGGGCTATGAGCCTAGGTTATCAATTAAAGTTACCGCTTAATTAAATAGAATATTCCTCTAAACATAGTAATGGCGAACGTCTTGTATTAATTATTGTGGAAGCGAGCCTCCCGTCGGAAAGCCATTTTGATTTTAGGCCATCGACAAGAACTCTTTTCTTCTTCCAACAACTCTTTTCTTTTTCTACATAGTCCGTTCTCATTGTACGACCCTTAAATATAATTTTATCGATTTCTCCACAGAGTATTGATCGTTTTTACAAAGCAGTTTGAACCCACTCTCTTCATTTTATCTGTCAGTGTCAGAATTTCATTGACACTGTCAAATCTCAGAAAAATCCGTAGACAGAGAAAACAAAATCAAAACAGTGAAAACATTACGTCATGTTATATTTGTTTATTCTAACAATATTCTAAGCAAAATACAATAGTGGAGATATTGTGCTAATCAGAATAATTATGATTGTGGAATGATTCAGTTTATAGAGACGAAACTCCTACGCATCGATAACATGCAGTGTCCGCGACTGTGGTCTAAACTCCAGTCGGAAATGCCGGACACAAATTACAATGTATTTACTATTTCTAGCGGAATAATAAGTGATGCAGTTGGTAAGTAACGTACCACGTTACAATACATTCTCTCCATTTAACGAACACTCTCAATTACTTCATAAAATGCATAGTCCCTTCCGTGTTGTTTTATACAGTTTACACTCTGAGACAGCAGACGCTACGCTTTAGAAAAAAGTAAGTAGAAAACATCACGAGCTATGCCATAGTGGTAGAGAATTTTCTAGTGCTCGCCTGGCTTACAACAATCCTCAAGTTAATAAATCTATTGCCAAGCAAGTATGTTTCAGAAGTCCCTTACAACCTTTTTAAGTCCCAGACATTTTAGACTAGGCATGCTCCGTCTTTGGGCGGGGCGAGCAGCGGCAATGTACGAAGCGGTCCTGCATCCCTGCCCCCGTCGTGAGATGGGACACCGTGAGGTAGTAGTCGGTAGTGACGGCCCCTCTGGCCCTCGAGCCCGACATACCCCGCCCGTTTCCCCCAGGCTTGTGGCGGGAGATGCGTAAATGCATTTCCTCACAAAAAAAAGGGATGTTCCGTCTTAGGACAGAGTTTCACTTACTCGTGTGGTTACACATACTGCTAGTCTAATACCTAGCTGAAAACTGTAAAAAATAGTAGTAATATTATAATATATAAGTAGTATTATTCTTCTTGAAAGAAGAAATATAAATTGTTCTGAACTTAAGTATTATTCCTAAAACCCAGGTAATGGCTTTCCTTAAATGTCTTCATACATTATTGAATACAACAATATATATTTCACGAGGACTTCTGTACAATGTCCTTTTTACCTCGGAAACGCTGATATTTTCTAAGAGAGCTTGTGTGTTTAGGACCTTCATTATGAAGGATAAAGCCTGAGACTTTTACTTTTTGGTTCACTTTGTTTTCTTACTTTTTTTCGGCAATTTGACGTGCTTAAGGAACACTTGGTGGACAATTTTATTTTTTTAATATTTTTATTATTATTTTACAGCCAAAATCTTTAATGTGATGAACAGAATTGGTTGGCTGTCGGTCTGAGTGTTAAAATGTATGGACAAAAAGTATTTATGTATGTATACATAATGTAGTTTCAGTTGTGTAAGCAACCATAATACAAACTAGAAATGGTTTAGTATGGGGCTGACCATATTATGGGGCTGTTGTGTGAAATGTTTCCTAATGTTTATATATCTACCTATTTAATTATTCTTATTCTTCATATGAGCTTAGTGGCCAAGCTCTGGTGTCGAGAGTTTTCAAGCCGATCTAAGGCCTCTGACTTGGCTTATTAAATTATACAGAAAGTTACATACTAGTGTGCATGGTTCCTAGTACATAGAATTTATGAATAACATACATTATTCATATGGAGTAGAAATACACTCATTAAAAACTTAGAGCTTGGTTTTAAGAAACACATAATATATAAAAGTTGTAAGTACAAGAAAACATTTAAAACAACAAAACTTCAGAGATTAGATTGTGTTCCTGAATTTAACATTTTAAGATAATTGGAGAACAGTGGCTATAAGAACTCTGCGTTTTATTGCAATAGTAAAACAAAACTCTTTTGATGTTCTCCAACATATCATACTTTTACGCAGTAAAGTGGCGTTGAAAAATAATAAAATTGGTAACAGTGTTTGTTTTTTTCAGTTAGATAGAAAGCAAGAAGCAGTTTTTTGTAGCTTTTGTAGTTAATAAGTTCATTCATTTTATTATGACATGAGTGTCCAAAAATAATTAATTGTTAATATTAATATAACACAACTAGCTGACCCGGCAAACGTTGTTTTGCCTTATTAATTATTTTTATTCTAGTTTCTAGACAAATTCTAGTATAATTAAAATGTTACTTTTTTATTATAAGTGTGTATGGTATATGCGTGAAATGGGTATGGAGCGCTAGAACAAACGTTAAGGAAATATAAAAATAACAAACGCCAAAAAATATTATGTTCAAGTTTTTATAGTTTATTACCTAAAATTACATATGACATATTAATTACGACAGGAACAATAACAAACAACATCAATCTTTTAATGCTTTAGTGTGAACCTTATCCATAGCACCAATTGCCTCTTTTAAATGAGCATTATATTCAATATTGAGCTCATATTGGAATGCTAGACGCAATAAAAATCTTTTTAAAACAAATAACCGACTCCAAAACCATATCAATTTAATAGTGTCTATTTTAACAAACTTTAATTTGTTCTTCTTAGATGGCACCGACGCCAAGAATACAGGATAAATAAAACTTGAAAATAGCATTTTTATAAGTAAATCAAATAAAGTCTTCGATAGTACTTATGTGTAGGCGTAAAATTATTTTTATGCCTACACATAAGTACTGTATGTAAGCATGCTAGCGAAAATTTTTAGCATATTTGTTTGAGCCGTTTGAGTATTTTTAGCATATTTGTTTGAGTCGTTTGAACATAAAGAAGTCCAAAGCAGAACAAATTACATAATATTTGTAGTGTCGTAAGCTATGACCCAAAACGTCCTAGTACCAATCGCGAGCGAAGCGAGCCGGACGCGAGCGCGAAAATTTTTAGCATATTTGTTTGAGCCGTTTGAGCATCATCATCATCATCATCCACAGCCCTTTTTATCCCACTGCTGGGTATAGGCCTCCCTCTGCATGTGCCACCTGCGTCGGTCTTGTGCAGTCCTCGTCCAGGTAGGACCTGCGACTTCAGTGATGTCGTCGACCCACCTCGCTGCTGGACGACCAACTCCTCGCTTGCCAGTTCTCGGCCACCACTTGGTAACGGCTTTACTCCACCTGTCGTCATTTCTTCTAACCACGTGTCCTGCCCAGCTCCATTTTAGATGCATCACTGCTAATCCGACATCACGAACTTTGGTTCGTCGACGGATCTCAGTATTGCGAACTCGGTCTTGGAGTTTGATGCAGAGCATGGACCTCTCCATGGCTCTTTGTGCAACTCTAATTTTTTAACGTTTGAGCATAAAGAAGTCCAAAGCAGAACAAATTACATAATATTTGTAGTGTCGTAAGCTATGACCCAAAACGTCCTAGTACCAATCGCGAGCGAAGCGAGCCGGATGCGAGCGCAGCGAGCTATGCGCGAGCGAAGCGAGCGCGAAAATTTTTAGCATATTTGTTTGAGCCGTTTGAGTATAAAGAAGTCCAAAGCAGAACAAATTTAATTTCATAATAGTTGTAGTGTCATCATCATATTTGTTGAAAATTTTTTGCTCATACGTTCGGGGTCTTTTTTATTAGTACATCAAATTTTATAACTTATTCTACGTAAGAACTAAGTGATCAGGTTCATATAAGTTATGGTGTCGAGAGTTTTTTAAGCTCCTTCCTTAGTTTAACGACTGTTTGTACTAAGAGGACCTACAATTTAACGTATAATCCGATCCACAGTAGCGCACAGATAAAAAATCATTTTTTTACAACAGTCATGTGCAGGAGAGGTTATGCAATAAAGTGACTTTCACGCGGGTGGAGCTGCGGGCAACAGCTAGTAGTTCATTAGAGTGTTACATTGAGATAGCAAAATGATAATTGTAAAAAATACTACTACATACGATACATAAATAATAACGAACGTCGAAATTTGTGTAAACAGTGAGAGAAGTCTTTGAAGAAGAATTTTGTGAGTGAAACAGGAGAACGACTTCAGTCTATGGCATAGTGTGGCATTTCACTCACCAGTAAAGTAAAGGCGCGGCAAATTTTAAGTATTTAAGATTGGTAATACTAAGCATATGTATATCAGGTTTAATTTTGTGAGTTATTTTCTTCAATAAAAAAGATAGTTTTTTACTCGAAGTACAGTTAAAGACACTATATTTGATCAGTTATCAAGCGAGATGAAAAATGAATAAAATACTAAAATCACCATAAAAAATAGGGGTTGATGATAAAAATGTTAAAATTTTGGGTTGTATGTATTTTTTAATGCCATTTTATATAAAATTCAAATAAAAAAAAATCGTCGAAAAAATAAAAAATATATTTAAATGTGAACAACCCTTATCACTTAGGGGTGAAAACGTTACACAGTAGCCGATTCTCATACCTACTGAATACGTATATGAAATTTGGTAAAGATCAGTCAATCCGTTTCAGAGGAGTACGGTAACAAACACTGTGACACGGAAATTTATTAAAATGGCCATAAAAAAAATAGGGGTTTATGATAAAAAAGTAAAAATTTTGGGTTGTATGTTTTTTTTTTAATGCCACTTTATATAAAATTCAAATAAAAAAAAATCGTCGAAAAAATAAAAAATATATTTAAATGTGAACAACCCTTATCACTTAGGGGTGAAAACGTTACACAGTAGCCGATTCTCATACCTACTGAATACGTATATGAAATTTGGTAAAGATCAGTCAATCCGTTTCGGAGGAGTACGGTAACAAACACTGTGACACGGAAATTTACTAAAATGGCCATAAAAAAATAGGGGTTGATGATAAAAAGGTAAAAATTTAGGGTTGTATGTATTTTTGAATATCGTATCATAAAAAAATAAAAATAAAAAAATTTGTCAAAAAAATGAAAAAAAAAATTTAGGGGTGGGCCACCCTTATTATTTAGGGGTGTGAAAAATAGATGTTAGCCGATTCTCAGACCTACCCAATAAGCTTACCAAATTTCAGAGGAATCGCTCAAGCCGTTTCGGAGGAGTATCGAGACTAACATTGTGACACGAGAATTTTATATATAAGAAGATTCAAATAAAAAAAAATCGTCGAAAAAATAAAAAATATATTTAAAGGTGAACAACCCTTATCACTTAGGGGTGAAAACGTTACACAGTAGCCGATTCTCATACCTACTGAATACGTATATGAAATTTGGTAAAGATCAGTCAATCCGTTTCAGAGGAGTACGGTAACAAACACTGTGACACGGAAATTTATTAAAATGGCCATAAAAAAAATAGGGGTTTATGATAAAAAAGTAAAAATTTTGGGTTGTATGTATTTTTTAATGCCACTTTATATAAAATTCAAATAAAAAAAATTCGTCGAAAAAATAAAAAAATTATTTAAGGGTGAACAACCCTTATCACTTAGGGGTGAAAACGTTACACAGTAGCCGATTCTCATACCTACTGAATACGTATATGAAATTTGGTAAAGATCAGTCAATCCGTTTCGGAGGAGTACGGTAACAAACACTGTGACACGGAAATTTACTAAAATGGCCATAAAAAAATAGGGGTTGATGATAAAAAGGTAAAAATTTAGGGTTGTATGTATTTTTGAATATCGTATCATAAAAAAATAAAAATAAAAAAATTTGTCAAAAAAATGAAAAAAAAAATTTAGGGGTGGGCCACCCTTATTATTTAGGGGTGTGAAAAATAGATGTTAGCCGATTCTCAGACCTACCCAATAAGCTTACCAAATTTCAGAGGAATCGGTCAAGCCGTTTCGGAGGAGTATCGAGACTAACATTGTGACACGAGAATTTTATATATAAGATTTATAAGAAACACAAACTGCATTGCAGTGAAACAAAAACAGTACGCTAACTTTTTGTAAAAATTTACATATTTGATCGAAGTTTGATCGGAGAAAAATACGTAACTAATTCCGTTGAGCCCTGTTAGTTTGGATATTCTTCTTAATATTATATAAATCTTGTGTCACAATGTTTGTCCTCAATGGACTCCTAAACCACTTAACCAATAGGATAGTCTAAATCTCAAATTATATTCGCAATTTTAATTTATTGCTCAATATTGTCTGTTATTATTTGACAGTCACAATTATTTATTTATTTATTTGATTTATAGGCGAGCAGCATTATGCTGATGTGCCTATATCACACTGAGTTGAAATTATTTGTTTTAATAGTTCACATAATGTCCACTGTTCAATGTCAATGTTTAAAGTTCACTAGTGCACTGATCACAGGTTTACTCCAACATTGCTAACTCCAAATGATTCTAACAGATGTCGATACCTTTCGACTGGGTTGAGTAAGTAATCAATAGATGGCGCTGCTATGGTAAATCTACGAACGTGTCATATAAGCTACACTATCTATTTTTCATACCCCTAAGTGAGGCAAAACAACGTTTGCCGGGTCAGCTAGTTGTGTATATCTTGATAATAAACAAATTAAACAGACGTACCCACTTTATTGACCCTGGTTACTAAGATAAGAGACCACAAAACACGTTTTAAATCCATACTTTTTTCCAGGTTTCCTAAACGCTAACCCTATCCCGCACCTCAAAGCGCGAGTAGCAAACTACGGTTTGATGGACCAGATAGCTGCCCTGCACTGGGTACAGCAGAACATCGCGCTGTTCGGAGGAGACGCTGGTAACGTCACGATGCTGGGACACGGCTCAGGTGCCGCCTGTATCAACTTCTTGATGATCTCCCCGACTGTCATGCCAGGTTTGTTTACCATTGTGCTATTGATTCCAAAAATCTATCAGATTTTACTGTCAATATTGTAATTAAAAAAAACTTGAGAGGGACACCCGGATGGAGTAAAGTTCCATTCAATTAATTAGTGAAGAAATTCACAAAAATCTGTATACACTCAACAAAAATAATCGTCGCGACACCACACTGTTCAATGCGAAATAGAAATGAAAATATTTGGCTTGCTTTCTATATAAGAGAGAGTGAGAGACAGACAGACATAGAAAAACATGCAATAGCTACATATAGAATATATATAATACAATAGATTACTATGGCAAAAAGTGTCGTGACAACTTTTCGTTAGAATTTTTTCCGTCTAGCCCCCTTTCTATAAGTTACTTCGTTCCAAATATCAAGTTCAAAAATTTAAAATTAAAATTAAACCTAGTCAAACAACCCACCCTCTTCTTCATCTTCACTTTATCCCACTTCACATGGGGTCGGTACAGTATGTACGCTTCTTCCATACTTCTCTGTCATTCGTCATCTCTGTATTCACACCCCTCCTGGTCATATCGTCATTCGTACACCCAATGAGTTCACAAACAGAATCAAATAACCCATCAAATTTAAGTAATAAAAATATGTAGCTTTGAGTTCAATCAGGTCGTATTTTTATTCTAATTTAATGAAAAAAAAAAACAATCAGGCTCATTAAAAATATTTGCTTTCTCAATTTCATCTATTGTCTGACTAAAAATATTCAGTACTTCGATAATCTGCAAGTTATTATTTCATTTGAGACAATTTCACTATGAAATCACACACTCGACAAAAGCCATAATATTTTTATATATATTATAATACTAGCAGTCAGTCTCGGCTTCGCACGGGCTTTAAAGAATCCAAGTTGTAAAGACAAATAAAATGTAGCCTATTTTATCCAGGAATAATGTAACTTCTCAACGGTGAAAGGATTTTTCAAATCGGTCTAGTAGTTTCGGAGCCTATAGGCGCCAAACGTATAGGCTTCGAAACTAGACACTTAGACTAAACACTTAAACACTAGACAAATAAACTAAAACTAAAAGACTACTAGACACTAGACTAGACTACAAACGTTCAAACTTTTCCTCCATACAATTTTTTTTATTCTTTTTGTATTTAGGGGCTTTAAATGTTACATTTATGCCAGCCCCATCGTACCCTAAATCTATGTCTAGGAACATTACTAACTTAACTATCCCCACGAGATAAGGTGCGGGGACGAACCGCAGCCAATAAATAAGTTTCTACTAATTCATAAATCATACCGGTGTCAACAGAATTAGGTTCAGACAATATTATAGTCATAATTGATCCCAAATTGGAATCCTCCATACAATATTGGTATAGACTAATTACAAACCAACCAGTCTAAAAGCAAGAAATCTCATAACTAAACCAATAAATCCCTCGTTCTGCCTTGGAAAAGTCAGCAAAATGTCGACGGCAAAATTATTATTAATCCTGCTGCCATTCACACCTCCTTCCAACCCTCAATTAAAAATTTGGGTCCAATTACAGAGAGCGGTCTATGAAGCCGTCAATTAAAACTGCGAACCAATTTTCGCATTTCACGTTGCAGGGTTAAAGTTCGACAGACGTAAATGGTAGGTAAAAGTTTAAAGGAAAATGGTGGTTAACTACTCTTACTTTGACAAGTTTGATGAAAACTGGAATTAGGAGCGTATTCTTTGGAATTATGTGTGATCGTTGTTCTTCTTTTTGTTTGTACAAGATGTGGTGGACCAGTTCTGCTGGGACTCGAGGCCTCTTATAATAAGGAGAAAGAAAAAAGCCATAAGCTACGGCTAAGTGCGGGCTGGCGGATGACATATGTCTTTGGATATTTTGTGTTTTTCAATTTGTCGGTTTCTTCATGATGCTTTTTTCGCCGTAAACATAACCTGAAAAAATAAGTCATCGGCGTGGTTCTGGAATTAAATAAGTAGTAATACAAATCATTTATTGATAACTCCAAAGTAAGAAATCAAGGGCCGACAAATTGAGAAACGCTCACCTATTATTAAAGTGCGTCTCGAATTTGGTATCTCGAATAGCAACCAACTAACTATATACAATTATGCGCATACAAACCTTTATTTTAGACACAGTTACAAATTGATATAATAGGCGACTTTTTAACTTTTAAAAATGTTAAATCAGCAGCAGTTGGCAGCATACATACGAGTACATTATATATCCTACCATAATAACCCTAAAAAAATAAATGTGTAATTTTTAGCAAAATCAAACTAATTGAAACCAAATTTGTTACAGGCCTGTTCCACCGAGCAATTCTTTTGTCAGGCTCCGCGCTTAGTTCCTGGGCTCTAGTCGAAGACCCCGTCAGTTACTCCCTCCAACTCGCCAAGCAATCCAACTGCACGCTCCCTGAAGACATCGTGAAAGACCACGAACTGATTGTCGATTGCTTACGAGAAGTATCTTTGGAAGAACTAATGGCTACAGAAATTAGCACTCCAAGCTACCTGACAGCTTTTGGACCATCCGTAGACGGAGTGGTAGTTAAAACTGACTACGCGAAAGAATTGCTAACCTACTTCATACCAAACGATCTGCAAGGTTTCACGAGCGTGTCAGGGGTTAACAACTTCAAAGGGGAAAAGAGAAGCGGCGATAGAACGTTTGGTATTAGAGGGGGGCAGAATAAGTACGATCTGTTGTTTGGAGTGGTGACAAGCGAAGCGCTTTGGAAATTTTCGGCGCAAGATATACAGAACGGGTTTGAAGGGGAGAGAAGGGATCGAATAATAAGGTACGTTTGAACGTATTCTGTAGTTTACCGTTTGACACCACTATGGAAACGTGAAAGACCTCTTTGTTAAATGAAATGTCAAATTAATGTCAAACTTCAAAGTCATATTTTTTCTGACAGCTAAGTTTAATTTTACATAAAATGTAGGTTATGTAGTTAGTCTTTTTGCATAAATAACAGATTTATAGCGTTTTGCTTCATAAAAATATTAGGTGAAGATTTGAGAGTGTGTTTTTGTTTATATTTAGTGGCCTAGTGCTTGATAGTAATTCACCTGATGGTAAGCTATAATGTGATTGCATTTGTTTCTTTATCTCAAAATGCTTCTATACTTAGTAATAATCTGTCTCAGTGGCATTGCCAACTTCAAACTCAATGGTAGTGTCAAACGGTGGCTTACAGATATAATTAATAATCTGATTCATTGGTAGTACCAAGTAAGCAATGGTAGTGTCAAGCGATGGTTTCCTGTGTAAGTTAAAGGTGAGATCCGATGTATATTCAGCAATTGGTATTTGAAGACGGGTCTGTCGCTCGCTACATGCGAATCGTAGATAATGAAAGCGGGAGTCGGAATAGGATATCGAGGGAAAATGGCAGAGAATATACAGCTTTAGAATGGTAGTTTATTGGTTTTATGTGGTAGTGTCTGTAAATAGAGCCACTGGGAGGAACCCACTTAATATACTCTAAAGGCTATGTATGACAAAGGCAAAATTTTGAATTTAGTTTTTTTAACAAATAAATATTACAGAAATCATCAATTAAAATACTATGTACAAACTTATGTACACTACAATTTAAATTAGAGTAAGCTCACCATCCAGGCTGTCGCTGCGGGGCAGAGTTCCCAAGATGCTGGCAGCATTACCCCGTTGAACAGCTAAACTTAGTCTTTGTAAGAAATAGCTGCCAGCTCTTGGATCTCCAGAAGCGAGGACCAACCGCTTCCCAATGTCTTTTCTTTGTCTGTCTTCTTTTCTTTCTTTTTGTCTGTTTTTTTTTTGTTTTAAATTATAAACAACAACTCGACTAATATTAATATTTATTATGGTACCTTTCAGACTTATCAACATAACTTATCGATACCAAAAAAAGTATAAACTTTTTTAGTGTTGTGCTTTAGACGGTCTTTAAGCAATTTTTTACCGTATATGAGTTAAAAGGAAAAAAAGTTAAAATTTAACTGACTGAATTGACGACATCGTTGGCGTAAAGGTTACCATGCCGGTTTGCTAATCAGAAGGTTCCGGGTTTGATTCCCGGCCCGGTCAACATCTTTGTGCTTAACTAAATTTGTTGGCTGTGGGTTTGGGTGTTAAATATGTATTTATATATAATATGTATGTATGTATTTGTAGTATATCAGTTGTGTTAGTAACCATAATACGAGCTAGAAATGGTTCAGTATAGAGCTAACCTGCCGTGTGTGAATGTGTTCTAAAATAAAAAAAAATCAAAATAAAAAAAAAAACGCTTTTGCCAAATTTCAGTAGAGATAACAAACGATTTGAGAAAAAAAATCCTTAACTTGGTTACGAATCCAAGATAAAGGTCGTATTTGAGTGAAATTTCTTTTATCGCTACAAATTTCAAGATTGTAAAGAGCAAAAAAATAATTAAAAGAAATCTTAACAAAAGTGTAGGTGGTAGTCACAAAGATTTTCTAAAGATATTTTTAGGTTTGTTATTAAAATTATTCTGTAAGGGTCGTTAGGTTGGCAGTCTTTGTTAATATTTTCTCTTTTTTTCAGGACTTACGTCAGAAACGCCTACACATATCATTTGAGCGAAATATTTTTTACTATTGTCAACGAATATACGGATTGGGAGAGAACCGTTCAGGTATGTCGAATTTTTATTTCACCTAATTGCTAACATATTAGTTATGTAATATATCTAGATAAGACTAATAATAAAGAAATCTTGACATTTTATATAAATTATCATTCAGTGACATTAATTAAATTTTTCATATAAATTTTATTTATAATATTAATATTCATCATCATCATCATCATCATCAGCCTATGCTAGTCCACTGCTGGACATAGGCCTCTCCCAAGGCACGCCACTTGGCCCTATCCTGTGCTTCTCTTCGCCATCCACTACCCGCTACCTTCTTCAGATCATCGCTCCACCTGGTTGTAGGGCGTCCTACACTACGTTTGCCGAGACGCGGTCTCCACTCTAGAACTCGTCTACCGTAACGGTCATCGGTTCTTCGGCAGATATGTCCGGCCCATTGCCACTTCAGCTTGCTTATGCGTTGGGCTATGTCGGTGACTCTGGTTCTCTGTCGAATTACCTCGTTCCGGATACGATCCCGTAGAGAAACACCGAGCATAGCTCTTTCCATAGCTCGCTGAGCGACTTTGAACCTTCGGACCAAACCTGCCGTAAGTGTCCACGTTTCGGCTCCGTAAGTCATGACTGGTAGGACGCACTGGTTGAATACCCGTGTCTTCAGGCTTTGCGGTATGGATGACGTGAAGACTCGACGAAGTTTTCCAAATGCTGCCCAGCCCAGCTGTATTCTTCTCATGGTCTCCCTCTCAAAATTGTGCTTGCCTAGTTGGAGCGTTTGCCCTAGGTACACATACTTTGGAACAATTTCTAGAGAGAAACCATTAACGGCGATCGGCTCCGGAGTAACGTGCTCGTTACACATGACTTTGGTTTTGTCCAAATTCATCCGGAGACCGATGCGTCGAGAAGAGTCAGCTAAGCTGTCCAGCATCTGCTGCAGATCCTCCAGCGATTCTGCCATTAAAACGATGTCATCCGCGAATCGCAGGTGAGAGATGTACTCGCCATTAACATTGATACCTCGTCCTCTCCAATTTAGAGTCTTAAACATATCCTCCAGTGCGTTTGTGAACAATTTCGGGGATATTACATCCCCTTGTCTCACGCCTCGACGCAGGTGGATATGCTTAGACTGCTGGTTTTGGATTCGGACGGTCATAGTTGCGGCGTCATACAGACATCTCATCACCTGGATGTATCGCCAATCGACTTGGCACCGCTGCAAGGATTCCAGAACAGCCCAGGTCTCAACAGAGTCAAAAGCTTTCTCATAGTCCACAAACGCTAGACAAAGGGGCAGATTATACTCTTCAGTCTTCTGTATAATCTGCCGCACCGTATGAATGTGGTCTATGGTGCTATATCCACTGCGAAACCCGGCCTGTTCGGGAGGCTGGAACTCATCGAGTCTTCGCGCAAGACGATTCGTGATAACCCTTGAAAACAGCTTGTAGACGTGACTCAGAAGTGAAATCGGTCTATAGTTCTTAAGAAGAGTTTTGTCACCTTTCTTAAAGAACAACACGACTACACTTCTGTGCCAAGCCTCTGGAGTTCTCCCAGTGAAGAGGACGTCATTGAACAACGATTGGAGTTCTTTAAATAAAGGAGCTCCACCGGCTTTAAGAAGCTCTGTTGTTATTCCGTCTTCACCTGAGGCTTTTCCATTTTTAAGCTGCTTAAGGGCCATCACGATCTCGTCCACGCTTATCTCGGGCAGGAAATCACAATAATCAATATTAATATTGATTATTGTGATTTAGTTTAAAAATATATAATTTTAATAAAATGTTTTTGTGAGTGACGTGCCGTGTATGACAAAAGTAGTCATAGGGTTAATTAGGTAAATGAATTGATTTTGATTTTGAAGAGTTTATTTCTTATATGTTTTTGATCAAAAATAATAAAACCGTAGCTCTATTGAGATGTCACATCCATCGTTTATGTTTTATGGATTAAAGGATTGTCTATTCCATATATATAGTACATCTATGTTTTTACTTCTCTCTCTCTCTGTTAAAAAAAATGGCGAGCTGAACCGTGTGCTTTTCATTATAATATTTCTTAACAAGCTCTACCTAATACGGAAGATTAAAAAAAAACATACATTTTTGCTCCAAACCACCTTGAACAGCAGCTTAAATAATAAAAAAAACTCCTAAAGTTTCTAGAACAAAATATTGCATGAAATCTGGCTCACGACTTGTGGAATTTTCTAGAAGTTCGTAATGAAAATTCTCAATAGGCAGCCTCTAAGCTGGAAGTTTGTTCAGCACTCGACATACTGTGATGACGAGTCGTTTTACCCATTTGGCACCGAGTATGCTGCTCTAAACTCGACCGGTGCCAAATTCCTATTGTTTTCAAGTCTTTGAATAAGGTCTACGGTATCAGCAGTAAGGGGGGTTTCAATGAAATGTTTTAGTTCACATTCTGTAAACTTCTTGTCTTAACTTAAAGTATCGCAAAATATAGGTAGTTTACCTTTCTGTAAGACTTTTGCCTTTAAAAAAAGTACTTATGGTTTTTCAAATGTAATAGTACATTGTTACCCTAGGGATAAAAGTAACTTATTTAGCCTCGAGACGGGGTTTGACGCCCGAACCAAGTGAGGGCGCTAATAGTTCGAGGGACTATATAAGTCGTTAATCCGAGGTAAGCAAACATGAACAAGAGTTCATTACAAATACAAGGAAAGTAAAAAAAATAGTAAAGAAATTTATTTTCTTACATTCTCAGCGCGCCATTTCATTAAATCGTCATACGATTTTATGAAATGGCGCATGACGTATCTTTGTTTTGATTTGGGTGGTGAAGGTTAAGTTTTCAACCGTTACCGTTTTAGCCTCTTCTCTTATAAAAACAGGCGTTAAATTCATATAAGAATAAGATAAACTCATATTAGAGGTACAAATCTCTCCTATAAATAAAATTCATCAAATCAGAAATATAATTGAAGATCGAATTGCCGCTTTCCCGCCATTTTGTTTGTTATTTTTTACTACGGCCGGCCAACTATTGCATGCATCATTGCAAAAATAGCAAATGTTTGGCCAAATCTTAATTATTTTAAAGAAATTGTTGAAACTAAATTATAATAAAGTTAGGTATTTTAAAATAAATATTCTTTAATCTATACTTAGCTGTTAGTTATTTCAATTTTGCATCGTGGCTGTATAGAAAGTAAAACCTTTTTTACTGTACTATTTTTGAAATAATTTGACAGCTGTCAGCTGCAAAACGATTTTCCCTAGGGATGCAAGTATTACTTTCATCCCGCTCCTCAGGCAACTTCAGACCTACTTTCAGAGTATGAGTAATGAAAAGTATTTTTTAAAATAATTTGTAAGTAATTTCCAGAATTGTAGAAATCATTGAAAGTGTCTGTCAAAGACTGGCAAAATATCTTAATATTGAAAAGAAGATTTTTTTGAATTGAGTTACTGACATTACAGTGCACTCAGCTGCGTATTCAGAGCCGGATGTCTAGCAGATGTGTTTAATACGATAACTTGGGAATGATAAAGTTCCCGATGCTTTCACGCTAGTTTCCTATTCAGGCTCGTAGTTGGTTTGAAGTTCATTGTTTTGACTCAATCTCCTCTGAGTTTGCAATTGTTATGTTTTTTTTTTTGGGCTCCGTAAGCTGACAAGGAAACCTTTATTCCGAAACGCAGTCCATTAAATAAATAATTTAATGTAATTTCATTGTGATATTTATAAATGGTAAATTTAGTAAAATCTTACGGTAGGTGAACAGAGAACTGTTCACCTAAGTTTTGCCTTACATTTTATTGTCATAGAAAACTAGCTTCATTCTACCTGATTTACATTATGACCTATGATACTTGTGGGACGTATAAATGTAAACACAAACTATTTCGACCTTATTTTCTTACAAATAAAGTTCAAAATTGCATGTAAATGTTTCTGTTTATCGTATGTAGTCACTAGATTATTCAGGTTTTTATGTCAGAGTATTAAAGTTCTTACTATTTACGAGTACTCTTGTTAGTAGCACAGTTTCTTTTAGTATATTGCTGGTGTCTAGAACAAAAATGTCACATGCAGTACGTTCGTAATGTTGGCAATTCTTGGAAATGACAGTTTTTACTACTTACTCGTATGGTCTAAAAAGTTTACAAGACGTTTTTGGGTTTCGTACTCAAAAGATAAACTAAAAATGATATAATATTACTAAAATTAGAATTGAAAATTGATATTGAATCATTATATTATATGACTTGTAACTTTGGTGTTATCAATAAATTATTTGCATTTGTATTAGATACCAATGGAATTCAGTTATTAAAATATGTTTTTGGAACAAAGTTCCTTATTTTCTTCTTACGAAAAGTTGTCACGACACTTTTTGCTATAGTAAGCCATTGTAAGCTGTGCGGCGTGCGCATGTTTCTCTGTCTGTCTCTCTTTATCCTTCTCTCTATCTCTCTCTCTCTCTCTCTCTCTCTCTCTCTCTCTCTCTCTCTCTCTCTCTCTTATAGAAAGCAAGCCAGTTATTTCATTTCTATTTCGCATTGAACAGTGTGGTGTCGCGACGATTATTTTTGTTGAGTGTATACAGGTTTTTTGTAATTAATAAATAATACAAAATTATAATAATCATGAATCCTGACAGTGAAGGAGCTTCGTTCCATCCGGGTGTCCGTTGACACCTCTCAAGTTTTTTTGTCAGTTTTTCAACAGGCTGTATCTCATGAACTGTTTCAGCTAAACAGTTGATCAATTTTCACAGATGTTCTTCTGTCTCTACTGTTCAAAAAATAAAACTATATATATTCGTATTTTCCTATACTTTAGTAGTTTTTTGTAGATTATGGCACGGAACCCTTCGTGTTGCACTTTGACTCGCACTTCGCCGATAATTTTGCATTGTGTATATTTAAGCTCATAGATAAACACATTATATATTTATTATGCGATAATATTTTTTTGAACAAACGTAATTCGTTTACTAAAGTTTTAAACAAATAAAATATTTGCGAAATAATGACGTTAACTAAAGGTCTTAGTTAAAATCTTTTAGCATAATAGAATTTCCAAAAAGTCTCTAAAGTATGACGAGTAATAAAATTCAGTTAAGAAAATTACTAAAAATAACTTACAAAGTCAGTTTATCGACTTCAAAACTAAGTGAATTTCAAGCTGTAATGCTATTTAATTCTGTCGTAATAAAGATATCAAGTTTAAAAGTTCTTAGTGTTTTAAAGGACTAAAAATATTTTTTATATTTTCTTTAATACTCCTAAGTGATAAGGGTTGTTCATCCTTATTTTTTTAAATTAATTTTTGACTAATTTTTTTGCTATAATTTTTATGTGGCATTAAAAAAAATCACAAGATCGTAGATACTGGCATAAGAGGGAGGAGGCCTTTACCCAGCAGTGGGTAGATATAGGCTGATGATGATGAATGATGATTAAAAAAATCATACCACCCTAAATTTTTACAAACATTGTTTTGCCTTAAGTACAGTTTAAAACACTATAATTAATCTGTTACCGAGCGGGATGATCCATCGGTAACAGATCAATTATAGTGTTTTTAACTGTACTTAAGGCATAACAATGTTTTCCGGGTCAGCTAGTAATTAATTATATAGAAATTAAATTTATTTCTTTTTTCCGCGCTTAGGGTGTTACACTGAAATATATATAGAACGGGTGCACTCGAAACTACATTAGTAATACGTACCTTAACACCGTACTAATAAAGTCTATTATTCCAGCATCCAATCAACACCCGTGACGCAGCGGTCTTGGCCTTATCTGATGCCCAATACGTAGCGCCTCTAGTTCAAACTGGAGACTTCCTAAGCGTAGCCAAGAGTTCCCCTGATTCTGGACCCAATGCCTTCTTCTACGTGTTCGATTACCAGACCAAGGACGGAGATTATCCTCAGGTAAGTTTCTTTTGTGTAACGGTTATTTCAGAAACTGTTTTTATAGTAAAAAGAGATTCTCTATTTATCTGTTTGTTGTTTCTTAACATGTTTGACATCTGACATGTTAAGTAGGCCTTCTTATGTCCTGTAGGTTGTGGATTCGATCCCCGCCATTGAGCGCAAGCTTTCTGTAAAGGAAAACATCGTTACGAAATCTTCGTTATTTCTTACATAAAATGTTAACAAGTTTTAAATTAATATTTTTTAGTTATTAGATTTTTTTTTTAATTTTAGCACAGAATGCATATTATTATGGTGATAGAGATTTTTTTAAAGATCACCTGGCTAGCTACCACCGGGCTATAGCTACCACACTCATGGTAAAAAAATTGTCACTATGCACCTGATAGCAAATTCCTGCAGCTTCCTTCGCCTCAACATTCATAGTAAGGACTGCGAAGCTTTGGAATTCTCTGCCTGAGGCTCTGTCTCCTGTGAAGTACCACCCTGAGATCTTCAAATCGAGAGTGAATAGGTTCCTTCTAGGTGAGCGTGCTCCAACGTAGGCCGCAGCGTTGCTTAGCATCAGGCAAACTGTGGTCAAACGCAAACCTATTTCAAATAAAAAGGCAGTAATCCAGACTAGGCAAGCTCTACCTTAGACTATACCTGCAGGTGAAAAGCCAGTTTAAAAATAAAGGATAGCTAAATGTTGGTAAAAGCAAAGCAAATTATATGATTTCGCTTAACCCCGGCTTGTACAACCAGTCTTTATGTTAATGGTACTAGTAATTGGTTATACTTACTTGTACTCGAAATTAACCTGATTCCTTCACCCTTTTCGTTTATTTTTCTTACAAAATAAGTGTGCTTTTGACTAATGAAAATAGATTTTGTATTTATCTCACCCTAATAGGGACTCGTGTTGTTTTATCTAAAAGGGTATCGAAGCTTGCGGGCGAACGAGCAACTTGTTATAACTTTGATTTTGTATTATTTGTATAAAACTGGCAGTTCCCCGCGGATTTATCTGCTTTTATTCGGGATAAAAAGTATCTTTTGTGAGGATTAAATGCAGATATGATTTATTTAAAATACATTTATCTCGTTTTTGCTCTGTGCATTTTTATTCTCTCTATTTTTTTTTACATAAATTCAAATATAGGGCCGGGTTCAAACCAGGGTCCGTCAGTCTGAAAAGCTGTACTAGTATCTAGCAGACATAAATAATGAAGGAGCAAATTTGATAACCAGCCTCGGAGTACCTGGTACTCTAAGCATTATGCTGAATTGGCTCCGTTTGTGGCCATAGGTACCTAATATAATAAACTAACTATTGCGTCAATGTTTTTGTGTGCGCAATTAATATTTTTGTCTTCTTTTTAACCGACTTCAAAAAAGGAGGAGGTTATATATTCGACTGTATGTATTTTTTTTTTTTTTATGTATGTTCACCGATTTCTCAGCCATTTGTGGATCGATTCTCAAAATTCTTTTTTTAATTGAAAGAGTATGGTTCTGAATTGGTCCCATTGTCACCAAAATAGGATCTGATGATGGATTCTTAGGGAAATCGAAGGAAAACCTAAAAAGTTAGGTTATGTTTACGCCCGAAGAGAGATTCACGCTCGTTCGACTGTACTGATATTCATGAAATTTAAGATAAAAATAGGTAAGACTATGTGTTAACACATAGGCTACTTTTTATCCCGAATATAATTACTGTTCCCGTGGGATGCACCAAATAACACATAAATCTTTATAACTTCTTCACGCCCGAACGGCTGTACTGATATTGATGAAATTTGAGATGAAGATAGGTTAGACTATGTGTTAACATATTGGCTACTTTTTATCCCGAAAATAATTACTGTTCCTGTGGGATGCACCAAATAACACATGACACACTGATTTCGCTTATATTTGATATGGGGGTAGACTAGACCTTGTATAACACGAAGGTTCCTTTTTAGCTTCGGATAACACGTTCATTTATTGGTCCTGGATACTACTCTTAGTACAAGCAGTGGTCAAACTAAATAAAGGGCTTGAAAAATTCTTGACACCAGAGCTTGGCCACTTAGGTCATACTAAGTGGAAGAAGGAACTGTAAAATTTGATATATAAATAGACTGGACCCTCGAACGGATAAGGAAAATATTTACGCGCTCGCTTCGCTAGGAGTTAACCCGCTTCGTTCGAATTTCCCCCAAGATGTTTTGGGCTTATGACACTCCAAATATTATATAATTTGTGCTGCTTTGGACTTCTTTATGCTCAAATGGTTTGAACAAATATGGTGAAAATTTTCGCGCTCGCTTCGCTCGCATCCAGCTCGCTTCGCTCGCATCCAGCTCGCTTCGCTCGCCCTTGGTCCTAGTACGTTTTGACACAACAAACATTATGTAATTTGTGCTGCTTTGGACTTCTATATGCTCAAGCGCTTCGAACAAATACAGTGAAAATTTTCGCGATCGCTTCGCTCGCGCATAGCTCGCTTCGCTCGCAACCAGCTCGCTTCGCTCGCAATTGGTTCTAGTACGTTTTGACACAACAGACATTATGTCATTTGTGCTGCTTTGGACTTCTTTATGCTCAAACGGTTCGAACAAATACGGTGAAAATTTTCGCGCTCGCTTCGCTCGCGCATAGCTCGCTTCGCTCGCAATTGGTTCTAGTACGTTTTGACACAACAGACATTATGTCATTTGTGCTGCTTTGGACTTCTTTATGCTCAAACGGTTCGAACAAATACGGTGAAAATTTTCGCGCTCGCTTCACTCGCGCATAGCTCGCTTCGCTCGCGATTGGTTCTAGTACGTTGTGACACAACAGACATTATGTAATTTGTGCTGCTTTGCACTTCTTTATACTCAAACGGTTCGAACAAATACGGTGAAAATTTTCGCGCTCGCTTCGCTAGCATACAGCTCAATTTGCTCGCAATTCATCGCCTGCCTGGCATACGCCAGAGGTTTTTTGATCGTGAAGTTTATTTGGCTCTCTACAGCTAAAACTTAAAAAATATCATGACTAACCACTAAAAATGTTAAAATAAAATTGTTTTAAAAAACAAACAACCGACTTCAAAACACAACTAAAAAGAGAAAAATAATTTTAAGCCTACATCAAATCAAGAATATATAAGTAGAATCGAAGAGTTCATTTCATGTACTTATAAAAAACTTTTTTAAATTTTTATTAATCCTGTTTTCTTGAAGTCGGTGCCATCTAAGAAGAACAAATTAATGTTTGTTAAAAAAAAAACTATTTTCAATTGTCTTTCTTTGCTGGCACCGACTCCAAGAATACAGGATTCATAAAAATTTAAAATAGTTTTTTATAAGTACATGAAATGAACTCTTCCATTCTACTTATATATTCTTGATTTGATGTAGGCTTAAAATTATTTTTCTCTTTTTAGTTGTGTTTTGAAGTCGGTTGTTTGTTTTTTAAAACAATTTTATATGTTCTATTGTGTTTTATTCAATTCAATTCTTTTCTTTCTAACTGACGATAATGTATGATGTTTTTTGTTTCAGAGGATGGGTTCAGTACACGGTGAAGAGTTGCCATATTTATTCGGAGCGCCGCTGGTGGATGGACTCGGCCATTTTCCAAAGAACTACACCAAGTCTGAAGTGGCACTGTCGGAGTCTTTTATTCAGTACATGGCGAATTTCATTAGAAGCGGGTAAGTTATTTCGGTACAGTTAAAATGATACAAACGATGCTTCAAATGTGTTGTTTTTATATAAACTGAGTAGTAAAATTAAAAAGATGGCGCTAACATTACAAGTTAAAATAGAAAATAAAAATTTCCACGCCACCTTAGTTATTCTTATCAATGAAGATTTTTAGACAGCTTTTTTGCATAAATCGCAAACGTTAACAAATCGACATAAAGCTAAAAAGTTGTCTAAAAAACCACTCTAAGAATATTTGATTTAAGTTTTGGGAACAAGTTTTATTTTTAATTCAATAAGTCTGATTGATACCAAAACAAGTAAATATTTTAGAGTGGTTCTTTAGACTGCCTTTAAGCTATTTTTTTCGAAATTTGCGCCGTATACGGTTTACGTATTTATAGCGAAAAGACCGTAAAATCGAGATATTTCCGTAATCTATGTCTTAAAATATAATTAATGTTTATAACACCCCACACACATGATTGCTTTTTTTCACTACATTCGTCCTTTGAAAAGTACTTTTAAGAGAATATAAATGAGCAAATGTGCATTCAGATTTTCACGAAATAATATTTCCATTGAAATTCGGCGGCCGCATACGAAAATTGTGAAATAACAAACACAATGAGAAAAACTGTGCCATTATTTTTTTGCAAACCGTTGAATGCGAAAATGAACTGTAACTTACCGCAGAGTAAATTATTTAGATGAACCATTTTACGAGAAAGTAAATACATTAAAAAAAAACACATATTTATGTGTTACATCAAAAGTTTAAAAAAATCTAATATGGAACCTGGAATATGTGTGCATGATTTTTTACACGAATCGTTTTGATATCAGTGTAATACAAACATAGATATTATTTTTTTTATTAATATCAAATTTTAATTTATAATATTGATCTATTTATTTTGTTTGTCATTTGATTACTAGATAGGTAATCAAATAATTATAATAAAATAGTAAAATTAATTAAAAATACTAAAACATTATGTTACGTTATTAGTAGGTAGTTTGTGTGAAAGTAATACTATTTATTAGCAATACTATTTATTAATAAACTATAATCTAGACTACTAAGTCTAGATTATAGTTTATTAAGGGATAACTTCCTACATTCCCTAAAAAAAAATAAGATTTATAATAAAGATATTCAGCGACATGCGTCACCTTTTTTTTTACGTGAGGAAATGCATTTACGCATGCCCACCACACCCGGGGAGGTGGGTGGGGTATGTCGGGTTCGATGTCAAAAGGACATCACTACCGACGAAAACCTCACGATGACCTCCTCACCGGAAAGGGCGGGATGAGGTTCCGCTTCTCGCAAACATGCGTCACCTATCACATTCATCAACGCTTTCTCACTTGCCACATTTCGGTTCCTCTTGTTTTGTAACTGAGAATGGAAAATTATTGTTTTCAACGGGAAACTTTAGGCGGAGTTACACGGACCACGCTCTTTCAATTTTGACATAATTTATTTCAATAACTTTCACCAAATGTTTTGCCAGATTTTGTACCGCCAAACTTGGTGCGGTAAATCTAATTTCGTGTAACAGAAACAAACGTTCCTCAGTTATCTTGTACGTGGGATT
This sequence comes from Mellilla xanthometata, assembly GCA_035578125.1. NCBI lineage: Eukaryota > Metazoa > Arthropoda > Insecta > Lepidoptera > Geometridae > Mellilla > Mellilla xanthometata. The sequence goes on from JAPUBQ010000020.1 coordinate 2,435,858, forward strand.
TGATGATTGCTCTTTGATGGTGTTTTTATTAACCTAACTTTTTAGCGCTTTGTTGCTTGCGATGATAAAAGATGGGGTAATAATTTGGCGAAACATTGTTTATTGGTTGTTTTAGTACGGAGTTTGAGTTTGTGTATTTTTTTATCTTTTTTTAGAGAAATTTTTCTCTCGTAAAATGGTCTGAAGTTTTGTATCAAACTTTGTAGTTAGTTTAATTATGGAGATAATATTATAATAGTAATATTATTAAATTATAGCAAAAACATGTTTATAACTAATTTAAGTCATAATTTTCAGTGTTAATTTAAATACAAGCATACCATTTTTATCTGATTCTTATAAAACACTTATTTTGCAATAAACATTAAATGAAACTTTTCAAGAGAAAGTTATTTTTGTAGACGGAAAAGAAAATTATATTTTAATTATGTTTTATATGTAAATTTGCACTATAGATAAAAAAAACTAAAGCTTTAATCATAAACACACATTCGTATTGTTGTATTCGAAAAAGTATTGTTTTACTAACTTTTCTATTAAATACATAATCATATACTTATTACAAGTGAAATCTTGATGTATAAAGCCTTATTTTACTATAAAATGGGGTCATATTTCACATATTGTCACACCTTTTAGGTGCGAAAACCAAACAAAAGCACGATATTATCATAAACAAGCAATTTTCCTCTCCTATTTCCATTACACTTAGAACCATAAAGTAGCTATAGAATGTGACATGTTTTTGTGTCAAACAATGAATCAATCAAGGTTGTTTGTTTAGGAACCCCAACGAGGCTCAGCGACAGGAATCCGTGCTGCCGATATCGAGGGAACGGAACAAATACAAGAGCATCGTCTGGGACGAATATGACACGCTACATCAGAAGTATTTGGAAATTGGTAAGGAATATTGAAGCTTAAATTTAAACTTACTTAGAAAGTTTTTAAGGTATCTCGGGGTGCAAAATAGTATATTGTAAGGCCTATACGTATATATATAAAATTTTAAGGCGCTTTGGAAGCAAAATAACATAAGTACTTTGAAAAATATTACGAAATCCTAAACAAATGATAGGGCAACATTTTTTTCAGCTATATTACTCGTAGCTTTGATTCAGCGTTAAGAATTGTTAGAGCTCCAAAATACGATAACGTTAAATTCATTTGAGTATTAATTAAAAGAAAATGTCGTTTTATAATTTAAAAATGTTGTGTTATTGAAAGTATTACAACAAATCAAATCTTTATTGTTGAAATTATGTAGAATCGTTAGAGCTTATAATTTGAACATTGTTATTAGTTGCTTTTATATGAATTTATTATTAGTTGCTTTTATATGAATTTATAAAAGCTACTAAATTTTAATAGTACAAATATATATTTTTTACTTTTTCACTTTAGTAACAGCAATATAACTTTGGCAATATTCATAATCTATTGTTACTAACCCTTTATACGCCCAAAAATATGCGTATAAAAGTAGTGACAACCTTTTAGGGTTCCGGCACGCTGAAGGACAAAGCGAGACTGTAATTTAATCAAGACCAAAATTTAATCACGCTCACCTTATCCCAAGCAATATCAATTACAAAGTTAATTACCGGACCTTTTTCCCTCAACACAATTTAGGGCAAAATTCCCAGGCCGCTTCACAATAAGGAATTCCTTTGCAGGCATGAAGCCGCGGATGAAAAACCATTACCGCGCCCATCAGCTGTCAGTGTGGCTGCGGCTCATCCCCGAGATCCACCGCGCGGGGATGAAGGACGTCGTGGCTAAACACAACCTTTTCAGGAACCACAACGATCCGGGCCTGTACGACGGTCTGGTCCGGCCGGACCCGCTCACCCGCGCCAACTACTTCGACCCTACTCTCGAGCTCTACCGCAAGCCCATATACAACGTCACTCTCGACATTCCTTCCACTACCATGGACACTTACGTCACCACTTGTATCAGTGTCATGTCTGCGCGACCCGGCTCAGCCGTCACGCAAAACCAGCAGAACAATACCCCAGCTCAAGACGTTTCCAATTTGGAGGTCGCCGGCTACACTGCCTACTCCACCGCTCTAAGCGTAACCATCGCTATAGGATGCTCTCTACTCATTCTTAACGTCCTAATATTTGCGGGCGTCTACTATCAGAGAGACAAAACTAGGTTACAAGTCAAAGCGTTGCAGCAGCAACAGAAACGGAACCACAATTCGACTTTTGACAGCGTTTCGTCGAAACATCCCCATTATTTCGTAGGACATTCTCAGAGTTCCAGCACAATTGTGGACATAGACCACCAGGACAAGAACGCGATTATTGCAATGACTAATCGAGTTCCTCATTTCGCGACATCGAACTGTCCTAACGTGTGTCACACGGGGATGCAGATGTCGAGTTTGTCCAAGAATAGTCCTCCAACGAACAGAGGGCATACGACGCTACCAAGGAAGGTTGGGTTCGCGTATCAGCAGCAAAATCAGATGTGCGCGCCGAACGTGAACTGTATGACGTTGCCAAAGAATGCTACGTTTATGAGTAGTGCCAGCAACTTGCCAGACGTTCAAGCCCAGACTGGACAGTCTCAAGGGCCGGGGAACGGGAACGTTACGTCATCTCCCCCTACTCACAACTATCAGAAGTCGCGGGTACCCCAAGCGGCTATGTCGGAAATGAATGTATGAGATATGGACGATATTTACAATTATGTGTGAAGTGATCGTGAAGGAGTGACAACGGACACAGTGGCACTAAACTCATAGTTGTGAATATCGTGAAGCTGTTTTTTGTGTAAATATCACCGTTATTAGTGAATAATGAATTGGTATGTATTTTAAGATGTATGGTATTTGGTACGAGCAATTTATTCTGTTATGTACATTTTTGTATCAGTGTTACTTTTAATGGTTAAGTTTTAATCGAATATTGTTTGTTTAATTACTGTTGTTTGTTTCGCTTCTATTATATTTTTTCATAAGTTATTATGAATATTATACTGAAATTCCCATTATAAAACTGTAGGGAAATTTGAATAACAGAACTAAACATTTTTAACTTAAAAAACAAATGACCTTGAATACTTGAAAATTAATTTTAGAGAACAATCATAAAATACCGAATATATATAACTACCTATATAAAACGACTGTGGCATGTTGAATTTTTTTTTTTCATCTACAAGTAATAATATGCTAATGTTCAGAGCCCAGTTGTGTTTAAAGTTTATCTTACTTTATCAGACTCAAAAAACTGCCATATTCAATGTACAGGAATCATTTGATACCTATTAATAAATAAGTAATGGCAAAAAGAATAATTCCTATGCTTAGGCAAAGGTACAAATTCACAAACCTGTTTGATCTTTGTACGTATCGAAAATTAAGATTAATATCACCCCTTATTATGTTATTAATTAGTTAGATTATGGTCATTTAAAATGGCCACATTTTGTAAATATCTTAGATTTTTAAAGACTGTATACTAAAATTAGATAAATCTTTATTGATTTGTGTATAAGTTAGTTAAATATTACTATCAATCAACGTACTAGAATAAACGGAAGAGTAACTCCATACAATTGCCGCTTAGAATTTGGAGCCATCTACGTACACAATTATTTATACTGCTATCCCAACGAAACACACGCACACAAAGATCGCACACGATTGGTTGCCGCCACACCATGTGTCGCCACGCGGGCGCGCGGGTAGCTATTTGGCCCCGCCCACCGCGGTATTTTACGTTTTCGCGTGGAACCATTAAATCGGCCAAGTTACTATTCTATTTATTCTAGTTCGTTCTATTTAATCTTTGATTTACAAATGTTATTATTAATTGTGTTGAAAATAATTTATTTATATTGACATTTAGAATGATTCAAATATATGATATTAAGTTTTAATCGAACAACATTAAAAGAATAATAAATTTGTTTAATTATTTTTAGGAAAAAGGTATTATTATAAATTAAATAATTAATAGTAAAATAATGTCTGCGTATAGGAAGACTAATCATTGTAAATAGTATTTTTTGTTTAATGTAAAAACTATTAACTTCGTAATTAAAATAAAACAATTGTTTATAAGATAAAACGTTTATCTAACCGTTACTACCAAATCTTATGACAAGTATCATGGAAAATAAGACAGAATAAAATTCGTGAAAAACTGAAAATAAAACGTATTTTATTTTTTTACCTCAGACGCAATAGCGACATTATAAAAAGTAGCATTTTCATCTGAACGTTACCGAGGGACGGATGATACGTTAAATTGTAGATCCCGGCTGTAAGCTTGAGTAAAAGTAGTTGTTAAGCCAAGTCAGAGGCCTTCAGGCTTGAAAACTCTCGACACCAGAGCTTGGCCACTTAGTTCACACGAAGAAGAAGTATAAAAAAGATTGATTGATCCCAAAGTTGACGTTTTCCTAATTTTAAGAACGTAAAAGTTGAGCAAAGTAGCTTCACCCCTCTTTGAATTTAGTACAACATTATAGTAAAACACTTTTCAACTAGAACTAGGAGTCAGATATAAAACCACTGACGTATATTCTTGATGACCAAATAAAACAATTTCACACTTCAACCTACCTAAATCATAAAAAGACGGGTCATTCATCTCAACTGAACCTTACTTTCTTTCAGCTTCACAATATAGGATCTTCTTAAAAAGTACTCAACTTAACAAGTTGCAAATTAAACTTTACTAGCTAAAGAATAGAGTGGAAATTCAAATGGTTTATACTGGGTAAGGGTTTACAGGGTTACTTGCTGACTTTTTTCAAACAAATAAAAAAGATAATTTAAAACATTAAATAAAATAAGCCTTTATTGCTGATTGTATATGATTAACTTAAAACTAACTATTTACACGATTATACGGCTTGTCTTGCGACAAAGGCCCACACTAAAACTTTTTTAATAAAAAAAAATAGATGGAAAATCATTTATAATTATTTATTGATTACGAGACCTCTTCTTCCTTTTTTTCCGCTTATTTATGCCTTTTAGGTTTGTGTCTGACCACAGCTTGTCTGATGTTAAGCAGCGCTGTGGCCTACATTTTAGCACGCTTACCTAAAAGAAACCTACTCATTTTTAATTTGAAGATCTCAGGTTGTTACTTCTCATGGGACAGAGCCGTCCTGTACCTCATTCCAAAGCTTCGCATTTCTCACAATTAATGTAGAGGGGAACCGTTTTTTTTGACAGACGCCAGCGTGACTTTTTATACCGAGTTAGTATCGGCTTAAAGAACAAGGTTATTTATATTTGGTGGTTTTTGTGTCTTCTGGCAGACTCCTAGACAGCTAGTAATTCCAAACTAGACATGCTCCACCTTTGGCCAAAGTATATTTTAGTAGTCTAATAAAAAGCATCGACTACTCGCGTAGTTTCGTGCTTTACTGGTCAAAAGCTTAGCAGCAATGTGTAAAAAAGTATTAATTGTGTGTTGATTCATGTTATTATTTCTTCTATTAAATTTTCGATTATGTAAGTTCCCCTGTATGAAATCTCCTGGAGAACCCCAGTGTTTTCTATATAAAGCGAAACACCTTTGACAAAGTTATCTTTCAAATCTTTTTCATGTAGCAAGAATATTTTTCCCTCACCGTGGAGTTTTTATATGGGGTTGGTGATATATTGCACCTACTTTACGGGGCTCCCTTCCGGTTCCTTGCTTTTTATTGGCACACTGGCGATTTAGCCTCGAAGAGGTGGAAATGATGGTTTTGGTGAGACTTTTGGTTATGGGCGAATGGGCTGTAAGATCCGTGTTTACATGCAGTTACTAGATTAGCTTTGCAAAAGATTAGGTGTTGCAAATTCAAATTGTTTATTGGATTTAAAAATAACCTTACTTGGCTTAATGACTGCTTGTAATAAGATTAACAAAAACTACTTTGGTAAGGTTATGTAAATAGAGTAAATAATAGGTTTAAATAGACTAGGTTAGAATGATATTAAGAACACTAAATAGGTTGTAAATAAAGTAAATAGTAAGTCAAAGTATACTAAGATGTTAAGTAGGATAGATGATATTAAGTAGGATAGAATTATATTAAGTAGACTACGATCCCCAAAAATCAATCTGGGGAGTAGGACGATTAATTTAATAATAATAAAAAAAAAAATAAGATTGACAGTCGGAACTTGCAATTTAACGTGTCATCCGACCCACGGTAGTGGTAGCGCGCAGGTGAAAAAGCCACTTGAAAAACGACAGTCTCGTGCATGGTCGCCTTTCGAAACACTGTCCGCAACGACCGTTGCTTAGCTTCGATGATCGCGTCAGATCACCTAAGCTAGCAGAGCTAGAGACGCTACAAAATGTATGAAGATTTGCGTTATGACGTTATATTTAAAAGTATCTCAACTAACGAGTTGCAAACTGCCCTATAGAGGCCAAAACAGACAACATCCTATAAAAACGTCTTGTCATTTTTGAGAAAGATTTTTCCAGAGTTGGATATAAAGAATTTTAGGCCACCTAAGTAGCGCCTCTCAACATGGATGCCTCAAAAACTGGCAACCGAAGAGCCACTAAAGTCTAATCAAATTAAAAATTCGCCAGGCTGAAACTTATGCATCCGCTGACCCAAATTACGAGACACTCAGGCAGATTAAAAAGTTAACCGACTACTAAGATTCTTATTTTCACGTTTTTCTTTTAAGATCTCACGTGGAAACTTGGAGAAATTATAGAACGGCCTTAATCAAGCTAGTTGATGAATGCAATGTTAAAAAAGCATTTATTTATTTTTTCAACAAACGTTGCATTTTAATTTTCATAAAAAGAAAATACTCGTAGGTACTACCTACATGTATTTAGTCCTCAGAGGTTACTTTATGGACATGTTAAGGGAGTTGACCGGTGTTACGATAACCTCGTTGGCATTATGGTTACCATGCCTGACTGCCAACCAGAAAGCTTCGTATTCGATTCTCGGTACGGCCAACATCTTTGTGATAAACTGAATTTGTTGGCTGTCGGTCTGAGTATTAAATATGTCTCGATTAAAGTATTTATGTATATATATGTAGTGAATCGGTTGTATTATCAAACATAATGCAATCTAGTAATGGCTTAGTACAGGGCTACCCAGTCGTGTGTGAAAATAAAATAATAATAGTTTAAAAAAATTAAAAAACACGCTTATCTGACCATCTAAGTGGGTCAAATCGCACCCAAAGAAGGCGGTTACATACAAACAAAAAAATGGAATAATTTTATCAAATTAGTGTATTGTCATCGGTCCTCAATAAATTTACAAAATTTCAACGAAATCTGGCCGTTTAAAGTGGGTCAAAATCGCGCCCAAAGAAGTCGGTTACAAACAAACATACAGGTGAAGCTAATAAAAAGCGTGTAATTAATATCTAACGTTTCCACCAAATTTGTAACTATCGAAGAAATGAAAACGGAAATGTATTGGTTTGTGAAATTGTTTTCTTTTTTCAAGTTATAAGTCTGTTCCTACATAATCTGTGGTTCGCTCGAGGGCCCTTGTCATCAGAGCAGCGTGTGCAGCCTTCAATAGGGCTGCCACTGGATACCTTATTAAAATGAGTAAGTATCTTCACCAACTCCCGAAGGCAATATTTTAAGGAACATTTTATGAAATCCAGCATGCATATTTTAACAAGAAATGTTTATTGATGTTGTTGCCCAATAAAATATATTGAGAAATTTTCTAGAATAATGTTATTTTAATGGTAAAGCAAAAGAAGCCTTTCAGAACCCTAGTATAATACAAGCCAGTAAAGGGAAATTTCGAAAAATTTAACCCTCTTTTTACCATATTTCATCGTGTGAACTAAGTGGCCAAGCTCTGGTGTCGAGAGTTTTCAAGCCGCCGAAGTCCCCTTACTTGACTTATTGACTGCTTAAACTAAGACTGACAACCGGGACTTATTATTTAACGTGTCATCCGACCCACGGTATTGTCCAGATGAAAATGCCAACTGATAACACAAATGATATTCAACATAATATTATGTGTATAAATACTACATAATGTATAAATACTTTATAAAGATACCTACATATTTAGCACCTAGGTTTACAGTAAAAAATTTTTTTTTTTTTTTTTTTAAACCAAATTTAGTTCAGCACTGAGATGTTGGACGTGCCGGGAATTGAACCCAAGATCTCGTGGTTGGCAGTCTGACATAGTTTAATTCGTTAGATCGTCTAGAACTAGAATTGAATAAGAACCAAAACACAGATTCACCTCGTTTCTCATGCAAACAATAGAATTAATAAGTCAGGTAAGAAAAAAATAAAATAAAATATTAGATCTATGTTTTTTAGGAGACTAAAAATAATTATTTTAAAATAATTATTTTATCACTAAAAATTATAATTTTTAGTGATTCATAAAATAATTCATAAAATAATTAAAATAATTGTGCCAATTATTTTAATGAGCAAAAGAGATAAGAAAAATATATTTTTATAGCTTCCAATGATAACGATACCTTTTGATTCAGTAAAGGGTTTTATATTCAACAAGAATAAGATTTTTAATTTAAATTGATTTCACAAAACGTTTTCTAGTTATTTCTTTTGATTCTTAGAAGTTTTGTAACATAATATTTTAACAGTCATTCTCATTACTGTAAAAATTCAAGGGACTCATTTCTTCTTCAGCGTTTTTGTCTTTTATTACTTTATTAATGTTTAGTTTTTATTGAGCCCAAGATAGGGCAAGAAAAAATAAATTATGTTTTTATTTTATAGCAAAATTGATATTGAGATATAAACTTTATTTAAAAATTACATGAAAAACAAAGACACAATAAAAAAAACTTACAAATAGTAGATTAAACTTAGTCATCGTCCGCGGGTAAAGTTCCTATAATGCTAGCGGCATTACCTCGCTGGATCGCCAAACTTATCGTTGGTCGAGGTAAGCGCCAGTTTTTGGGTCATATGTTCTGTCCACCAGAATTGAGATTTTAGCTAGCAACACTGGAGATTCGCTTTAAATTTTATTTTACAACCGTCTAAATTGTATATACCAATATTATAAAGAGGATAAGTTTAATTGTTTGTTTGTATGTTTGACGCGAATAGGCCCCGAAACTACTAGTCCCATTTGAAAAATTCTTTCACCGTCGGGAAGCTACATTATCCCCGAGTAACATAGGTTATATTTTGTTCCTTTTTACAACTTGGATTATTTTATATTTATTGGGAAGCCGGGACTGCCTGCTAGTTTACAATAAAAGCAACTAATTACCACAAAAAGTAAGGAAAAAGAAAACTTTAAAATTAGACAACTTACACAAAAGCTACAAGGCATTATGTTACAACACCAAACTTAACTTAAACTTTCCCAGCGTTTGTTTCATTATTTTAAAATGGCAACACAACTACACTAGTTGCTCGCAATTTCCGCGAACATACTTGTAGTTGGTAACTCTAACTTACTCTCAAGAGAGCCAACAAATACGTTCCACACTGTCTCGGGCTAACAAAATTGCACCGGAAATACGTCAAAAACCATTCCATTTTTACCCCATCCTCTGGGGAAAAATAACCCCGTTCGAAGTTTAAATTAAAACATGAAAGTCCGCGCTGTCTATGTCTGTTAGGGTTCTGTCTGCTTTTCGATCAGACGGTCCCTCGTTCGATCCTGGTCCTGCACCAATGACTTATTTTTCCAGTTATTTGTGGATTTGCACTCGCTTTACGGTGAAGGGAAACATCGTGTGGCATTGAGATGTTTGAGGAACACAATATTCGAAGACGTGTGTCATCCGCCAAGCTGAAATTGGCCAGCGTGGTGGATTATGGCTTTTATCTCTCTTCTCGTGAGAGACGGGCTCGAGTCCCAGCAGTAGGAATGTATGTAGGGCTACGTAACGTACGGAATACTTAGTGCGCTAGCTTGACTTGCACTTGACTGATTTTAAGTTCGCATACAATTCGTTTAGCGAACCTCTTTAGTTACACTAGATTTTTTAATGTGAAAGTAACAAAATTTTTCACCTGCACTGGAGTTTTTATTACGTATGCCAATTTTAGTTGTACGTGTAGAAACTATAGTCCACTAACTTTTTTTCCACTCACGGCCAGTTAGCCCCATACTGAACCATTTTTAGTTCGTATTATGGTTGCTAACACAACTGATATAATACAAAATAATATACATACATACATGTTTTATATATTTTTATATAGATACATATTTAACACCCAGACTGACAGCCAAAATTTAACTAAGCACAAAAATGTCGGCCGTGCCGGGAATCGAATCTGGAACTTTCTGATAGGCAGTCCAGCATGGTAACCATTAAAACAAACTAAGGTTATCTTAACCAATCACCGAGGTTAAGCAACGGTCGATGCGGACAGTCTTAGGATGGGTAACCATGTTCAAGACGTCCTTTAAAAAGTGTTTTTTCCCCTGGGCGCTTAAAGTGGGTCGGATAACACGATAAATTGTAGGTCCCCGCTGTTAGTCTTAGAACAAGCAGTTTTAGTTAAGCCATAACAGACGCCTTCGGGTTGTTTGAAAAACTCGACACCAGAGCTTGGCTTCTTAGCACGTACAAAGAAGAAGAATAGTTGAAAAAGTTTTTTGACGACCTCGTTGGCATAATGGTATAATGTGTCGGACCATGTCGGACTGCCAAGCAGAAAGTTTCGAGTTCGATTCCCAGCTCAGCCAATTTAGCTGTCGTTCTGGGTGTTAAGTATGTATCGATTTAAAGTATTTACGATTGTGTATGTAGTATCAGTTGTTTTAGCAACCATAATACAAACTAGAAATGGTTTAGTATGGGGCTAACCAGCCGTGTGTGTAAGGTGTCCTAATATTTATTTATTCAATTTATTTGTATACGTAATACAACCAGATCGTCCCGGTCCCGATTTCGACTATAAAATAATCTAAGTTGCAAAAAAAAACAAAATATAGCCTATGTTACTCGTTGATAATGTAGCTTCCCAACGGTGTAAGAATTTTTAAAATCGGTCCAGTAGTTTTGGAGCCTGTTTGAAACACAAACAAAAAAACAAACTTTTTCTCTTTATAATATTGGTATAGATGTATGAGAATTTAATACTCTTAACTTTAGATTTTGTGCGTAGAAAAATAAATAATTAGCTGCTTTTATGTAGTCATATGTACACAAAGTAGGCCATTTCACTACCATTAAAACTTTCTTCTGAAACGAAACATACGCCATAAAAAGTCAAGAGAGCTCTTTGTTTTCACAACATCACATCATCATAAGCCTAGCATTTAGTACCTAGCATAGAGAATATTCATTCTAGATAAACATTGACGTCTACTTTAGTTCTCTAGTTTACCAAATAACCAAAGTCTTACTAAGAAATAACGCGATCTTATTGGTTGAAACTACAACAATACGATTCAATATTGTATCTACTTTTGGGCTAGGGGCTTGCATGTGTAATCTTTTGAGTTTTTTTTTTTATTATGATACGGTTGATTTTTTTTTATTTAAATTTAGAAAAAAAAATCCATGAAATTACTTATTATGTCCGTTAATCAATATGTAATAATAATAAATTTAATATTAATAAATTATAGTAATTTAATATCCGTAATCGTTTTATAATTTAGCAAAAAAAATATTTACATTTCAAAACAATGTTTATGTCAGTTTTAGAAAATTTGATTAGCTATTAGTTAGATAAATAGATGATAGATAAAAAGATTTTGTGCGTAATTATTTTGTGGTAATATAATAAGGAATGAAATGATACTGCAAAGGAAGCAAAACTAAAAAAAATATATAAACACGAAGTAGGATGTTGTAATCGGTTTTGATTACACTTAAAAAAATGAGTTCAATCCCCGCCATTAAACATGAACTGACGAGAAAACTATGGCATTGTTAGGATGTTTTCTAGAGCTCATCTGGACAACCAAATTATGAAATTCGTCACCACGTACTTAAATTTTTTTTTTCGGTAGCCTCCTTGAGAACCAGTTAATCCAGACTAGGCATGCTCCACAAGCAAGAGTGTCACTAACTCGTGTAGTTACGCGCCTAGCTCGTCAAATGTAAGGAGAAAAAAAAATAGTCATTGATATGAGTAACCTATAAATAATAATCCTATCATATATGTGAATATGGCATGGTTTAGGCTATTAACTTAACCATGCCATATTATTATCTATTCAAACTACACACAGGGTGCACATCTCTTGTTTTACAATATTTGTGTTGCAAATTAATAAAAGACATTTTGAATTACAATTTTTTTTATCACTAACCTTTAGTCAATCTATAAGTAAGCAACTCTAAGCTTAGTTACGAGCCCGATGATCTTTAACTTGCAACCTTTCCGCTACGTTAGGCACTCAACATCCCGACTAATGGACGGAGAGAGTGGACGTTTTTTACATCGTTCTAAAAAGCACAAAAACCTCACATACTCTCAACTAAGTCAAAGTCTCCAGCCACTTTTGAAATTTGAATGCTTTTAGACAAAGATGGCGCCGTTTTACTGGAAAAATTTGACGCTGGCTTTTTCGCAGATCGATTCTCGCACAAAAGAACTGAAAAATGAGTTTTTGGACGGACTGCTGAAAGGATTAGAGCGAATTGTTTTGTATTTTTCCAATAGAAAGCTGTGAGCTGTCTGCCGTTTCGGAATCGGAGTGTTTTGCCGTCGATCCGAAAATTGGGCTATTTGGTTTAAGCTGTTTTAGTGCGGAGGTTGTTCGGGGGAATGTGTGTGATTTTGTTCCGTGTGTGTTCAAAGCGTTGCCTCTAAAAGGTGTCTGTTTGGATAACTGGCGTTTGAATGCGCTCTTTGAAAGTCAGCGCTCTATATTGAGAGTGTCTACATAAAGCATTTGTAACTAACAGTGTCAAATTCTTCTTCTTCTTCTTTACCTTATCCCACTTCATGTGGGGTCGGTACAGTATGTACGCTTCTACCATACATCTCTGTCATTCGTCATCTCTGTATTCACACCCCTCCTGGTCATATCGTCATTAACACAATCCATCCATACTTTTTTTGGCCGCCCCCTTCCTATCTGAACGTCCACACTCATACTCATTGTCTTCCTCGTGATATGGTCTTCCTCACGTCGCATAATATGACCATATCACGACAACCTATTACTCATTAGTTTGACTAACAGTGTCAAATTGTATAATTTAATTCCTGAATGTGTATATAAATTAAGTGACATTAAATTTAAGACAAAGGTTAAGTCTCTGCTAATTAGGAAAGCATATTACTCTGTAGACGAATTTATTAATAACCAATGATTTTCATTATATAATTAATTTTTATTTTTGTTAATTTTATCTTTTGTTTCTGAGTTTTGATTGTAAATTTTGGCGTTCATAAGTGTACTACATGTACCTCTTTATACCATATTTGCAATAAATGAATTGAATTGCGCCTGTAGCTCGGCTAACTAAAGTGATCTGACACAATCATTGAGGTAAAGTAACACGCGATAGGGACAGTTTTTGTATGGGAGGCCATGCACAAGACTGCCAGACAAAGAAGAATCATTTTTATCTGGATAACACTGTGGATTGGATAACACGTTAAATTGTAGGTTCCGGCTGTTTGTCAGAATATAGAATACAAAACTTTATTAGCCATAAATTACATACGTTAAAGGCAAGTTACACTACAATAATAACTTAAAAATACTAGTTAGATTAAATAAACTTACAAATTTATTTTAATAAATATTCTACAGCATAGGTTTGTGTTCACTACAGCTTGCCTGATGTACTAAGCTGAAGTCTACGATGTGGCACACTTACCTACCTATTTACTCTACTTTTGAAGAGCCCCGGATGATACGTCTCAGGAAACAGAGACTCAGGTAGTGAGTTTACAAAGCTGCCATACAAAGAAGTTTCATTTTTATCAGGATAGCACTGTGGATTGGATGACGCGTTAAATTGTAGGTCCCGGCTGTTAGTCTCAAGTATTTGTTAAGCCAAGTTAGAGGTCTTTGCGCAGTTTTGACCACTTAGTTCATACGATAAAACAAGCAAGCAAGTGACCTACAAAATAAATACTTTTTAGCGACTAATTTACTTACTGAGCGAATTAATGATAAGCACGAAATGTCTTTGTAAAAACTGGAATTTAATTCAGTTTATTTACATGCTTTGTCTGTACATATGTGTATGTTGATACTCGAGTACAGGCCGTAACTTTTTTTATGTCTTCAATTTTTTTTTACAATTATTGATGCTAAAACATTATGACAAAATAATATAAATTAAAAAAAAATACTAATTTTTAAATTATTATTTGTTGTCAAGGTCAAACCTATCAGTTGTAAAAAATAAATAAAATATATGAGAACCGTTTATTAATCCCAGCAGTGTTCTCTAAAGACAACAAAAACAAAGAACTTCAAATTAAGCCAATATCTTATTAGCCTCATTAAGTTTTATCGCTCTAATAAAGCTAACATTTTTCGCAAACAACCTTAAACTGAATTACTGCGGCACTTACACCAATGAGTTTCTAAAGAACTCCCCTCCAAATGTGTATACAGACTTACCTACTTGATTTTTTTTAGGGTTCCTTACGTTAAAGGTAAAAATGGGACCATATTACTAAGCCTCCGCTATCTGTGTATCTTCTAGCCATAAATTTTTTTTATCTGTTTGTCAGAAGTCTTGCAGTGTGAAAAGTAAACATACACACACTTACACACATTTTTTGTGTTTCGAATATTAGTTGAAATAAATAAAATAAAAATCGGACAATTAGTATGAGAGCTACTATGATATATTTTCCTAACATTGTTTTAAATTATTTTAAGCTACTGTTGTTAGAAGATTGATTTATTTACAACACAAATTTCTAGTCGTGAAAATCACGCGACACACCGTTTGCGCGAGTAAATTTTTCTAGTGGCGCCATCTAGTACGAAACTTAAGAACGACCTATTGAACCTTACTGTACTGAACAACCATTATCATACATATTTTTGTTTGACCCGCCAGCTCTCCCTTAACGCTTAGTCAAGGTTGTCTTTTGGGTTGAAATATAAATGTATTTGCTACCATAATTGTCTATATCTAGAATTTTAAACTTTGGTTCGGTTTAATGTGCATTCACTATAACAGTAACAAATAGACGCTAAATTCTTGAAGCCTTGGAAACAGTCCCGGGCGTACTTCAACTAGTCAACTATGCATCTACAAATAGCATTCGCTTCAGGGTTTGTTCTTATATAGCATAAGCAGCTCACTATAAATGTTCCCACTGCTGAGACTCAGGCCTTCCTCCTAGGAGAGAGTTATAGGCCATATTCCACCACGCTGGCCAAGTGCGGGTTGGCGGATGACACACGTCTTCGGATATTATGGTCCTAAAACATGCCGGTTTCCTCATGATATTTTCCTTCGCCATGAAGCAAGTGCAAATCCACACATAACTTGAAAAACAAGTCATTGGTGTAGGGCTGGGATCGAACCAAGGGCCGTCTGATGGAAAAACAGACGTTATTACCACCGAGCCCCACTCGCTTCAATTTTATATGCTATAGTTAAATAACATGAAATATATTATGACAGCATAAGCTACCAAAAAATCCTATATACAGTTAATGACATACTTACACATATTCGATCACTTGACGATAGTGAATGCAACTTGTCAATATGTGTTCAATAAGTCGAGTTACAAGGGAGAAAAAATCGTAGCGCCTGATTGGTCAGCACTCTTGGCACCGTCCACCAATCACAGCCATCGAAACTATTTTGACACGTAATTTCTGACGATTCAGGAGCCAGAAAAATCTTGACTTAAGCATAGTTGCTCGATTCGTTGAACAGACTTTTTAGGCAGAGGTGTTGCACAACCAAAAAAGTGTTTTTTTTTTTTTTATATAAATGAATTAAAAATAAATAAACTCACGACATAGTCCTGTACGACTTTCCCTGGCTAAAATCCAAACGTTGTATTCTACTAATTGTAATCAAAGCAATGCTAACTTTTAGCCGATAGCTAATAGTTTGAACATTAGTGTTGGTGCACACGGGGTTTTCGTTTTAGCTTTTAAGACAAGTACACATATGGCTTAAAACACTTTTATTCATCTAAAAGGTTAACTGAAAATTTGCATTCGATTGGAGTGATTGCCAGTGGCTTAGTACGTGAGCTCTGGTGTTTATAGTTTCGAAACCGCTGTTGTTACAACTATTGGTTAGCGACTGTAGTATAGAATTTTTTCTAGAAGAGCAGTCGTTAATGGTGTTGTTAGGGCTTTTTTTAACTTTGCTGTGAGAACTTGCTCATTGGTGTATTTTATTTTTGATGAGTTGTCGCCTGGTCAAATAAAATACCTCGTAATATTGTTTAATTTGGCTTTTAATTTAGCTATGAAAAAAAAAAACATAAATAATTGTAACTGAAATGATAGACAAACTTACGTGCTTTATTTTATCACAATCATCTGTTTACAATATTCTTACTAATAAACGTTTTTATCTAAATTAACTATACTTGTGTTACCGCTTGTGTACACTATCCCTTATTCTGTTTGGTAATTAGCTAACAGTAGTCAAATTGCTAACTGATTGTTATCAAAGCAAGCAGGAATTTTGCTTGATATTTGCGCCGTATTCACTACTAATGGAACCCAAAATGCTGATAAAGCTACAGATTTAATAATAGTTACTGTGAAATTGATATGTTTATCCATATGATATTTTGTGAGTCTGTTCGTTAATTAATTGTGGAACAAATATTTATCTTGGCTCGGTTTAGAAGAGAAAAGCAATAAAGCATTTTTTTTACTTATTTTACTCTGAGTCTGTCAGTGCTTGACCACAATTCACCTGATGGTAAGTGATATTCAGTGAAAATCAGTGCTGTAGAGAAATCTGTAGTATGTATACTACAGATACTACATATTATATGTATGTATACTACATTTACAATGTAAATGTAACTCTATATAACGACACTGAAGGGACTGTGCATTTTATAGCGTTATAGAGAGTGGTCGTTAAATGGAGGGAATGTATCATTGTATGGAATACGAGCTAAACCAACTCAAGCCGATTGATTTCGATGCTTTAGAGAGTTTGTCGTTAAATTGAGTGACGTCACATGGAGTTTACACTGTACATACATAAATATTTTGTATCGATACAAATTTAACACCCAGACCGACAGCCAGCTAAATTAATTAACCACAAAGATATTGGCCGTGCCGGAAATCGAACCCGGAACCCCATGGTTAGCCCTTAACTATAACGCCTACGAGGTCATCCTTTTGTAGGAACAAGTCTTATCCATAAATTTCTTTAATCTTTGCCTCTGTGGCTGAAATATGGATACGACATGTCTGGTGGCGGCATAGCAAACGAGATTATGTTCCTCTAAGCCGTATATTGGAGTCGGGCGCTTTATGGTGAGCTTAACCCCCATGAGCTATACACATGGACTTACAGAAGAACCAGATCCAAGAGTAATAGTTTTTTGGGTTCTAAACTTTGATCAAATATTTATACCAGATTCAGTGTTACATTCAAACACACCGCAAATAAAATGGAAAGAGTTTACTTTACTATTTTATCTATTACGATATACACAGAACAAAATATATTTCAATTCAAGTCTACCTTATAACTGTATCTTAAGGTTGAATTTCGACTAGTGCTCTCTTGCTCCGAAAATTTTATGACCGTACGCAGTGAGTGTTAGCAAATTCAACTATATTACTATACTAATAACGCTTAAACTCCTCAAACTCAACTAAGACCACACTCTTACTTAGGTCTTTATTTGCCTTGCCGTTTTTAGAGATATCGCCTTAATAATACAACAAAGGTACGGAACCCTTAAAGCGCGAGCCTGACTCGCACTTGGCCATTTTTTTATCATTCCAGAGAGAGCAGGGATAAAAAAAAATATTATGAACTCCATGACAACCTTTGCATAAGACTTCAATCGATCATAAAAACCGCGATACTCTTAGTGAAGTACGTTCTACTGTTTTTTTATACGCTTGTATACGTTTTTCATTTAGGTTTCATAGACCTTTTTGTGGCATGTCGGTTCGGTTCACAAGCCCGGGAAATAGCATTCACATATCTCTGAAAAGGGCGAATGAAAAGCGATGCATGTGGGTTCTATGTTTGAAGACGACAACTCAGTCGGGCGTTCGGCCGCCTTATGTTCTGAAGGTTGTAGGTTCGATACCCGCCAACGTGCTAGAGCTTTCGGTGAAGGGAGACATCGTGAGGAAAAAATTGCGTTGTGGTATGGCATTTTATAAGTCTCGCCTAACTAGCAACCCCCTAAAGTTGAAAAAATTTTAGCCAAGCACCTACTTAATAGTGTGTTCTTGTTTTTTACATGAAATGGACTTGTGCTTGATCTCAATTCACCCGATGGCAAGCGACATCATGATCTATATGTGGAGCGCGCTTACCCAGAAAAACCGGTTCACTCTTGGTTCGTTCTGGCTGCCTCTTTGAGATTTAGTTATTTCTAGACTACGCATGCTCCGTCTTGCTAATCCCTGTGAGTTTCCCTGAGATTATTTTTCTTTTGCCGAATGAGCGGGTGAAATTTCCATACAAATTTGAAACACAACAACAGGTCTGTTGCAGGGCCGGATGTGAACCGGAATGTCGCAGTTATCCAGTCCAACACGTGCCTGACGAGCCATACGACGTAATCAGACAAACATCTACAGTCATCTATTACTTATTATCTTTATATCCAAAATTCCAGATATCCATATCTTCAGTAGTGGCATTACTTTCGTTATACGATTGTATTCTGAATATAATAATGTCTGGATTACTAACATATTATAACATAACTCATGGATCAGTTATAACATATGAGTGCTTTTGCGCCTTCGATCAAAAATGTATTAATTATAAGAAGACGTCTCTAAAAACGGCAAGGAAAATAAGACCACAAGTAAGAGTCTGATCTTATTTGAGTTTGAGGAATTTAAGCGTTATTAGTGTAGTAATACAGTTGAAATTTCTAACGCTCACTGCGTACGGTCATAAAATTTTATAGCTGTTATCGCGGGGGAAGATAGCTTATGTTTATTACGGCACTAGTTGAAACTCAACCTTAAAGATACAGTGGGAAGGTTGACTTGAATTGAAATATTTTTGTGACGTAGTATTTTGTAATAGATACAATAGTATAGTAAACTCATGATATTTTTTGAGCTGTGATTGTATGCAACACTGAATCTGGTATATAAATTTTATCGAAGTGTCGCGCTTTTCGTCTTTAGCTCTAAAATAGTTTTAGCGCTTTGGTGTAATGACTGTTCTATTTTTATTGAATAAATGACTTTAATGAAAGCTTAATCAGAAATGGTATCCATACTTTCTTAGCTGTCATATTTTTATCAAATATAATTTAGTTAAAAATACGCAGGTACATTTTTCACAACGTATTTCATCGCGTATGTAAATACAATTTTCATGACGCATAAGTTTTGAATGGGATTAATAAATAAATCGCAATACGGGGCCCATATCGATACAAAAACAAAAAGTGTCATAAACCGATTCGATAGTTATTTATGTCATTTGATATAAATATGTTTTTACGATTGCTTTACGATTGTAGTTTCGTAAAATACGTCTAAAAATTGTAGCCGGAATAAATATACCGTATTCATAAGTTTGGGACCGTAATAAAACATGCTATTAACGTTTTATGCAATTTTTAGCGTTCACAACTTGTGTTTACAAAAGCGCTTACAGTGATGTTTCCGTTTTAAATTATTCTTATTATACAGAAGTATATTACAAAACAGTATGACATAGTGCATATACATTTGCATTTGAATCATATTATTTTGTAACAATAATGATGTGAATTACGTTTCTAAGGATCCTTAATCCTAAGGATCCCTAAGGTGGAAGCCTATCTAAACTGTTTACAGAACTAATATATGTTTTAAAACACTTGGCGACTAATTTTTACATATAGTATAGAAACAAATCATTTTTCATTACTCATTCATACTCTGAAGTAGTAGGTCTGAAGTTGCCTGAGGAGAATCGCTTTGCAACTGACAGCTGACAAATTATTTAAAAATAGTACAGTAAAAAAAATGTTTTACTTTCTATACAGCCACGATGTTAAATTGAAATAACTTTAAGCTAAGTATTGATTAAGTAATATAATATATTTTTAAGTAATTTTATTATAATTGAGTTTCAACAATTTCTTCAAATAACTTAGATTTGGGTAAATTATTCACCATAAATTGACGGATTAGGTTTATTTTCAATTAGTAATTTAGATTTTTTTAATTTTTGATATTGTGTACTTTTTTTCATTTAATTGTTCAGTTAAAACTGGGACAGCCCTTATGTTAATTCTCAGATAATAATAGAAGTAAAAGCCCCTATCTCAGTTTGAGAGTCTGGAAAGATAATCCTAACACTTAAAGCTTTATTAAAACTTTGCATCGAACAAAACAGCCAAAAGTTTTGGATCTCAAATATTAGGGTATACAACGACGGGGCTAACAATAGCATTTGAAAGTTGTGAGAGACAAAGGATAAACAGGGATCAACTAAAATTAGCGGTTAGATATATTCCGCTGCGATTTTAGGCTTATTTGTAAAACGGACTTATTAAAAGGTCAAATTATATAATTAACTAGCTGACCCGGCAAACGTTGTTTTGCCTCACTTAGGGGTATGAAAAATAGATAGTGCAGCTTATATGACACGTTCGTAGATTTACCATAGCAGCGCCATCTATTGATTACTTACTCAACCCAGACGAAAGGTATCGACATCTGTTAGAATCATTTGGAGTTAACAGATAATTGTGACTGTCAAATAATAACAGACAATAATTAGCAATAAATAAAAAAATGCGTCTATAATTTGAGATTTAAACTATCCTATCTCTCAAGTTGGATCGAACTGCACATGGTGTGCGAATTTTATTATAATCGGTTAAGTGGCTTAGGAGTTCATTGAGGATAAACATTGTGACACGAGATTTATAAATATTAAGATAAGATTAGCAGTTGCCCGCGGCTCCGCTCTCTTGTAGGTCGCTTTTTGCGTCCGCTCCACCATCATGCAAAACCATATTGGTTTGTAGTACATGCTCTGATACATAGAGTTGGCGCTGTATGTGAAAAATGTTTTTTCCTGGTTTCCTCCTATTCTCTTG
Source organism: Mellilla xanthometata (assembly GCA_035578125.1). NCBI lineage: Eukaryota > Metazoa > Arthropoda > Insecta > Lepidoptera > Geometridae > Mellilla > Mellilla xanthometata. The sequence continues at coordinate 2,457,019 of JAPUBQ010000020.1, forward strand.
AAATTTTCCTTGAATTTTGTTTGCCACAAACCTCACGGAGCCCGAGACCTTTCCAACGAATGCAAAACGTGGAAATCGGTTCGTGTGTTCTGGTGTTATAGCGTCAGGAAGGAAAATCCGACTTATTTTATATCACAGTTTTCATCTTCTGTATGAACCACGTATACCAGAAAAAGAGGATGGACTTATTTTATTAATAGCATACGAGTAGCATAGCATAAGCAGCCCACTTAACGTTTCAACTGCTGGGACTCGGGGCCTTTTCTGACGTGGAGAGTGATATAGGCCATAATCCACCACGCTGGCCAATTGCGAGTTGACACATATTTTCGGTTATTGTGGACTACCAACATGGAAAGATAGATAGACAGACAGATCCTTCTGGTCGTAAGTCGACCGCACGCCAGACTGAGCTGCAATCGTTTCGAAACAACTAGTCTACAGTAAATACCTCATCATAATAATTATAATCATTTTTATTGATAAAACATATTTTACAAGTCAATTCATACATACATTTTTAATCAAATATTATAACAAAAGGAATAATATAAATATATTCTCCGCTCCGGATCTTTCCTGGTGCAAAGGATAGCGATCGCCATTCAGCGCGGGAACGCTGCAAGTCTGATGGGCAACTTTGCACCGGGAACTATTAGGGGCGTGTTATTTATTTAGATTTAAGTTATTTGTATTTGACATTGTAATATTGTAATCTGACATTTTAATATTGTAATCTGACATTTTAATATTGTAAATTCTGACTTGTTAATAAATGTATTTTTTAAAATATAAATATACTTCTGTACATTTTAGAGTTAAATACGAGTATGTCATCAATCTAAAATTATATAATAAAACAATGTCAAAATACTAGTTATAATATCTTAATTTGTAATTTTTACAAAGTTCGTACGTCTCGACACATTTTCCATCCATTTGCACCCCATATAGCAACTTGGTAGAGCAACTTTCCAACGAACATCGATCCTGCTCACCGCACATTGCACTAAACAAACAAGAGAACTCGGTCCCGCTAGTTTAGAAGCAAACCTCAACTGTGGCAAAAGAAAAGTTTTGTTAAAATGGTTGGTACAACATCACTGTTTCATACTTATTGTTTGGGCTTTATTTAATTTGAGAATAAGGTCACAAAAGATGAAGCAGACGCTAGAAGAAAATTTAAAGTTATTTACGCTTTTGCGTAAATCTATGTATGAAGTTAAATAGAAAGCTTCAAAGTATTTAATGTACCTTGATACGGTGTAAATCTATAACATAGACTGTATTTTGTTTCTCTTTAAAACTTAGATAATTTTTAAGTCCGTGCGAAGCCGGGACGATCTATTAGTTAAATTACATCGATAACTTGTGTACCTACATGTACATGTACCTACATGTGTTGTGTACCGCAGATTTGCGGTACAGTTTTAAACTAAAACAAAAGACAAAGCCAAATTGAAATGTACCTTTTTAAGATGTTTGAAATAAATGATGATTATTATTTTTAGAGAAACGCGTGAGATTATCCCTTACTAAAAATATGATCTAGCCTACTTAACTAATAAATACCACTTAAATATAATCTTCTAATTACGTAAAGTCTCAAAGAACGTATCCATTACCATATTTCTTAATGTCTAGATATTAAGTCGAGTTCACTTTGTTCATATTGTGTCCTATTTTCACCTTAGATTTCGCTATCACTTAAGATTTAACACAACACTAACTCGAATGGTTTCGTTCTTTTTATGTCTTGTGTATTGTCAAGGAGCTGGTAAAATTAATTGATAAACTAATTTGCACTAATTCAGAAATTATAAAGCTCCTAGCGCTAACTTGTACCATCGCGTCTTTAATTACATTGTGTTGGTGGTGTTTCTTTGGTTTTGTAATTGTCTGTTGTTTTATTATTATTATTTTTCGTTTTTATTGTCTTTTTGTTGTATTATTTTTTTATTTATTGTCTTTCTTGGGTTTGCTATTTTATTTTTCTTTATCTGTATCCTCACGCATCTCTAAAGGTTGATCCGGAAAATCAGTGCTGCAGAGAAATCTGTACCGTATATACTGAGGGCTGACCTTTTTCGGATGCTAGAGGACACAAACTAGCTGTCTTTCTTTTCTTTTTCTTTCATGTTCATTATGTAATTTGTAATAATGTAGGTATATGTATATGTCTTCTGTGTCTGAAATAAATGTATTCTTTCTTTCTTTCATTGAAATTAGAAGCATTAGAGATTTCGTTCTAAGACAATTTTTCGTGAAAACTCACAAATGTCATCTCTAATTCACTCCACCCAGTCACCTTGTCTCGCAAATTAACACAACTCACAACTCTTTGAATTCTCGCACCTTTATCTATGTACCGTTGTGCTACAATAAGCGTTAAAATTAATGTAATAGGCTATTAGTGCTTAAAATCGAATCGGCAATTTGGCATCAAATATACGACTGCGGCCCAAATAACTTTATTGGCAAATTAAGGTAATACTTGCCACTATCTGACTGGTATTATAAACTGAAAGGCTTACTGTAGAGTTTGTTTATATTATAGGTATAATAGTTAGCACGTTCTGGCATACCTAATTCCCCATCCCTAAAAAAATAAAATTTTTAGCATGAAATAATGGAAGTAGTGCCAATCGTTAGATTATTATAAATTTAAACTATTCTATTACAAAATTAAAATTATGCAACAATCTTTAGTAATTGAAACATGATTTTCTTCTGCTTCTTTTCAGAATAATTGTTATATAATAGTTGAGATTTATAACCATTCAATCTATCGAACTTTTTGTTACTGAAATTGGGCGTAGAATTAGAGAGATATCAGGTGAATACCGCTCCGGATCGTACCTGGCGCAAAGGCTATCGTTATACAACGCGGCAATGCCACGAGCGTTATGGGTACCTTTCCGTCAGGTTCTGTTCGGAGTGGCCTTTTAAATTAGTTTTGTTATTGGTTTAGTTTTTAGTTTTTTATTTTATAATTTATTGTAAATTGTATGTTTTGTCTGTATATATTTATGTTACAGTAAATTTAAAAAACAATCTATCGATTAGCACTACTACCATTCTCTGTCATCTTAAATTGTTAATTTCATATACATTGGCGGCGTTTAATAACCATTATGCCAAAAGATCGTCAATGGCGGGCAATCTGAAATATTTTGTCAACACCACAGCTTAAGTGTGTCAAACATTTCATATTTTCTTCCATCTAAAATAAATTTCCGCAAAGTAAAGTCAGATTCAATAGGTTCATTCACAAAGTTAAACATATTTAATTTTGCCCGAACATAAAGCAGCGTAAAATCCTGTCGATAAAATAAACAGCTTTGACAGCAATCCTACTAATAATATAAATTATAAAAATTGTATGTGTGTATGTGTGTGTATGTTTGTTACTTCTTAACGATCAAACAGCTTGATCAATTTTAATGAAATTTTGAGTGGAAATAGGTTACACCTTGGATTAGCACATAGACCACTTTTTATCCCGCAAACAATTATGGTTCCCATGGGATAAGCAAAAACTTCAAAATCTATGTAACTCCTTCACGCTCCTACGGTTCGACCGATTTTGATGAGATTTACTACAAAAATTAGTTAGACCTTGGATTAATAATTACACTATTTTTTATTCCAGATCCACTTCTTTTTATCCTGGATTTACGCAGGTAACACCGCGGGGCAAAACTAGCTAATGCATAAAATCCTGCAATACATGCAGTAATCAGATCGCTTTGAGAGCTGGATTCAAAGAGCTAGCTCATTAGCATGCGATGCAAGTACTAAATACCTAAATCGGTTTGCTGATACACGTGCCCGCTGTACGCTTAGTGACGAGGAGAAGTGGTTTAACCTTGTTTTATAATCATTTTTTAAAGAACATTGAAAAGCCCTCAGAAACTACGACGACTCAGTTGAGCCTGTGACCGTATCTTGTCCCGAAGGTTGGTTTGATCCCCGACAATGAGCTTGAGCATTCTGTAAAGAAAAGCATCTTGAAGAAACCATAGCATGGCGGTAGGGCATTTCTGGTGATCGCTTGGCTGAAAAGACAAAATTAAGCCACCCGCCCAAACGTGTCCATCAAACTTGCCGTATTGCCTCTTTTGAAGGGAAATATGTTACCCAAGGTATTCCCCGGCACACGGATCCCGCCGCCTATCGCAGGGATGCCGCCCCGTAAATAAGTAAATAAATACCTTGGCAATATACACAAATACAGTTAAAAAGGAGACAAATAGTGCAAATATACCAACTTCTGACAAATAGGAAGAGGTTTAGTGAACCGTACAGACAGGGGCAATGCGTTCCATAGCTGCAGGGCATTGATAGTGAAAGAAACATGATAGTAAAATTAGTAAGAGAGCAGTCAAGATGTTTTAACTGAAGTAAACGGGAAGAACGTAAAGAAACAAAATGTGTAGCGGTGACAAACGTAAACAGTAGAAATATGATGGTGCAACAGATTCCGCGGTCAATGTTAAAGTTAACGTTACAGATTTCATCAAATTTGACATAAACCATATCTTTAATTACTAATTTAGTGCAACCGAGCATTGAACTCATCGATAAAAAATAAATATTTACCTGATTCTGTATATCTTAAGGTTGAGTTTCCACTAGTGCCGTAATATATATAAGCTATTTTGCTTCGCAATAACAGCTATAAAATTTTATGACCGTACGCAGTGAGCGTTAGAAAATTCAGCTATATTACTATCCTAATAACGCTTAAACTCCTCAAATTTAAATAAGACCACTCTCTTACTTGTGGTCTCATTTTCCTTGCCGTTTTTAGAGACAGCACCTAAAATCTAGTACATAGTTGATCGAAGATAAAACTCATAGAATTTAGAAAGTATTAGCAACTCTGTATACTTTACGCAAAGCTCTATCAAGAGAAAAGCTTGCAAGTAGGTACCTTCGTAGCTATCAATCCTTTCATTATAGAAACTCGCGACAAAGCCACTCAAACTTGCAGCGCCTCATTTGCATGCTATACGATACACGAACAGCTTAGGGACCTGTTTAAAAAAAATACAAGTAGTCCACTTGTAATTGGTGAATTGTAAAAAATAAGGTAAACAGATCAACATTTTATTAATAATATGTCAAATTACAGGTCCGTTTACAATAAAATACAATATCAATATTCTAATACATCATAAATAATGGGTGAGATATCCGGGCTTGATTATTTAAGACACAGCAATTCAGCGCGGGAAAGCGGCCTCTATAATAATCATTTTTAACCAAAAGTAAAATTGTTCTTCTTCTTCGTATGAGCATAGTAGCCAAGCTCTGGTGACAAGAGTTTCCAAGCCGCCCGAAGGCCTCTGACTTGATTTAACGACTGCCTGTAGACTAACCGCTAGGACCTACAATTTAACGTGTCCTTCGACCTACGGTAACGCCCAGATGAAAATACCACTATGAAAACGACAGACGTATCCATTGTTACCAATCCAAACACCGTTCGCATCGACCGTTACTTAATAATCGCGTGAGATCGCCTTAGTTAGGTGACCTACAGGAGCCGAGAGCTACAGCTGGCTAAGGTGATCTTACGCGATCATTGAAGCTAAGCAATGGTCGATGCGGACGGTGGCCATGCACAAGACTGACGTTTTTCATTGTGGCATTTTCATCTGGGTGCTACCGTAGGTCGGATGACACGTTTAATTATAAGGTCCCGGCTGTGAGTCTTAGTATAAGCAGTCGTTAAGCGTCAGAGGCCTTCGGGCACCTTGAAAATGCTCGATACCAGAGCTTGGCCTCTCAGCTCATACGAAGAAGCAGAAGAAGGCGCCAAGAGTGTCCGAAAAGTCTTGTAAACTTGTAATCACTGTATAGAACCGGACCTACTTGCCGTGCTCTAGCTACGTTGAAGCTAATCCTCTTGAAGGCAACTCTTGTCGCTCAGTGATGATGATGTATATATTGTCTGAGTCTTCAGAGGTCTTTATTATGTAAGTCACAGGTATAGTCTAGTATACATAGAAAAAGAAAAAAAATTGTGTACTACTAAAACTGTGACCCGAAACCAAATTAAGATAAGCAAAGGAATCATCAAAATATAATAATAATAAATAAATAATAATAATAATAAATATTAGGACACTTTCACACACTGCTGGTTAGCCCCATACTGAACCATTTCTAGCTCGTATTATGGTTGCTAACATAACTAATATACTACATATACATATACATACATGCATACATATTATATATAAATACATATTAATACATATTTAACACCCAGACCCACAGCCAACAAATAAGTTAAGCACAAAGATGTTGACCGGGCCGGGAATCGAACCCGGAACCTTCTGATTAGCTGACTGGCATGGTGACCTTTACGCCAACGAGGTCGTCAAAATATTCATAATATGTTTGGTGTGTTCTTCCGACCAACCACTAAACTCACACCAGTATGCCTAATCAACCTTTCTAGACACTACAAAGTTTTTCTTCCCTCGGCTGAAATCATCAATCGCTGGATTGAGCTGAAACAAAAACCTAACGTAGCAGTTCCAATCCATATCGCTGGACGAATATTAACCTTCCTTATCTCGGTCACTCTTACTCAACACGTGTTTTGCCTTCCCACAAGGCATCTTCAAGAGGTATTGACTCTTCGAACGACGAATAAAAATATTCTTTCCATCCAAACCTACAATGATGTTTGCTAACTAATAATCTTAAGTATTAGTTAGCAAATTATTCGGGGTAGAAACTTTGGGGCCGTGGGGACCGGGAGCTAAATCTGTATTCAATGATTTAAAGAAGCGCTTGGTCGACGCTACTCGTGACCAAAATGCCGGCCTCTACTTTGCACAGCAAATTAGCGTTGCTATACAAAGAGGCAACTCGGCTGGCATTTTTGGTACTCTTCCCACTGGCACTGGCTTTTTAGATTAGATATACTTTTAATTAATTAAATTAATTTTAGATTAGATTTAACATTAAGTAATTTTTATTGAATTGTAGTATTTAGTTTTCCCCAACTCTTATGTAATCTTAAGTATTGATTCGGTATTAGAATAGCTAAGTGAAAGGAGATACTGCTTGATTACATGTTGTACATTGTCTAGAAGTTTTCTGCCGAATATTACATATTGTTGACGTTTTGGTATATATGTATTGTAGGGAAACCTTAAGTTTAGGAGCCGTTGAACAAAAGTTTTTTTTTATATTGGGTTTCACGACAAAGGGAGGTCTTCTTTTTGGAGATCCAATGGTCTCTTGTGGGGTGCAATTTCTATGCACTGCGAGCGTTACATTTTGTATGTATATTTGACGTAACCTAAGAACTCCCACTTCAGCATATATATCTGCCATATAAAAAGCCTTCTATATGCACAGCCAACACTATCAAACAGGAAAGCAGAATCAATCAAATATATTCACACGCTTTAGGCTGTATCGTTCCATCCAAACGTACATTAAATCGTAGACGGCGCAAGAATGATTTATTCATCATCCGCGTTTCACATGGAAATACTAACTGCGATACTAGAGGCTATATTTGGAGCCAAACTCAACAGGAATTTGTATTTTTAGCCTCCGATGCAAAACACACCTGGTGTTATAAGTTTGTCGAACGACATTCTCTCGACTTGTCGTTCGAAGAGTCAGCATCTCCTGATGATGCCTTGTGGTTAGGCGAAACACGTGTAGAGTTAAGAATTTCCGAATTGTGATAGGTAACGTTAATGTTTATTAATCTTAGTTAATTGATCTTAGTTGATTTTGCCTTTACTTGTCTTAATTTGGATTTTGGATCACAGCGGAAGTACACTAAATATTTAATTTTGTCTTCTAAATACTAAATATTTATCGTCGGGAGTCGGGAGTCAAGAGTTAGGATTCGGGAGATAGAAGGCGAGAGTCAGGAGTCGAAAGACCGCAGATAGTAGGCGGGAGGCGGGAGTATGCTGTGGGAAGCATGAAGCGGAAGTTTGGAAGTGGAAAGCGGGAGGCGGGAGGCGGGAAGTGGGTACCACAATTGTTTTCAGGATAATAAGTAGTCTATATATTTTTGCAAGGTCTAACCTATCTCCATATTACATTTCATTATTTTCGGTTTAAGCGATTAAGCGTGATGGAGTAACATAGATTTTGATGTTATGTACATCCCGTAACAAGCAGGAATGTTTTCGGGATAAAAAGTAGCTTATGTGTAAATTCAAGGTCTTATCTATTTCCATACATACCAAATTTTATCAATTTTTCGCATTTATATTAATTAGGATAGAATAGGATAGGATTTTTTACTACAATTTTCTTTTAACGGAAAAATAATAGGTATTGAAACATATTAGAACAATATCCATAATATTGTTTTTTGCAGCTTACGAGTTACAAATCAATTATCATATTTTGTCAATTACTATCTATTCATTATTTAATCTAACAAACGATACCAAATACCGAATAATGACTACAAGAGAAACTTCATAGCGCTATAAATGTATAATATCCTAAAATGAAGAGAATATCTCAATAAAATTTAAACACTAATGAAATACTGACAGAACTTTGCGCAAAATACGTTACAAAACTTAATTAAAACCTCATTTTGAAGTGGACTTAAAATTCATGTTTATTGAAAACATAAACAACAAGTTTTTGCAGACGTTTGTATGATTAGCATTTGCATGACAATTGCTTTGAATTTAAATGCAAACGAGAACTGGCTTTCACAGACTTTAGTTTATCTTGTAGTACTGTCTATTTCAGCTACGAGCCATACACATTTGTGGATTAATATTTCGGAGTATGTGATTAAATCTTCTTCTTCTTCTTCTTTACAGTTTCCCACTAGGTGGTCGGCACAGCCTGTTTTTCGCTTCCACGACACTCTATCAGCTGTCATCTCTATATTCACTCCCTTCTCATTCATATCCTCCTTCACACAATTCATCCACGTCTTCTTTGATCGACCTCTACTTCCGCTACTTTTTACAATCATATCCATACTTCTCCTATTCACATGCATCTCCTCTCTACGCGGAGTATGGGATTAAATATAATTTTTTTAAAGGCCAACGTTAAAAATTGCGATCCAGCGAGGTAATGCCGCCAGCATACTAGGCACCTTACCCGCAGACACTAACTTAGGTTTAATTTAATATTTGTGTTTTTAATTTTTAATTGTTGTGTAGTTTTTTTTTTTCAATTTAATTGGGTGTATTAAATAAAGTTAATTTACATAAATATTTTATGTGTATAAATTTAAAGAGTAGATTTTTTTGTTATATATTTCTAAAAACAAATAATAAAAAAATATACTATTAATAGTTTTTTTAGATATACAGATATTAAATATAAAGTACACCCTTCTGAATAATAAGTTAACCTAAAGTAGCCATCGTTTTGAGACTGTTTATTATTACACTTCTAAATTATTTATTGTGAAAAATATTCATGAAATCTCAGTACTACATTAAATCTCCAAGTTTTCTTCTGCATCAATTCAAGCGGTACATTTGCTCAGCGACCTTAACATAACAATTGAAAATAGTTTATATTAAATTTATTCACAGCGTTCAATTTACAAGTAAATCACGGGCTGTTACTCCTGAAAATAACAGATGCTTACGAAATTAGTTTTGAGCTATATCGAGCCATGTCAAAGACAACACACACAGTACACACAGTAATAATCTAAGTTAACCACTTAATACTATACATGTTTTATGTTACATCTAGATAACCATAATTATTATATATTTATACTAGCTGATCCGGCAAACGTTGTTTTGCCTCACTTAGGTGTATGAAAAATAGATAGTGTAGCTTATATGACACGTTCGTAGATTTACCATAGCAGTGCCATCTATTGATGACTTACTCAACCCAGTCGAAAGGTATCGACATCTGTTAGAATCATTTGGAGTTAACAGATAATTGTGACTGTCAAATAATAACAGACAATAATGAGCAATATATTAAAATTGCGACTATAATTTGAGATTTAAACTATCCTATCTCTCAAGTTGGATCGAACTGCACATGGTGTGCGAGTGGTTTAGGAGTCCATTGAGGACAAACATTGTGACACGAGATTTATATATACATATTAAGATTTTTCTTTAACACATTTCATATACGACTGATTAACCCCATACTGAACCATTTCTAGTTAGTGTTATGTTAGCTAATACAACTGGTATACGTGTAAACTCTATGTAACGACACTGTAGAACTGAGCATACTGAGCATTTTATGGCGTTATAGAGAGTGGTCGTTAAATGGAGAGAATGTATGGAATACAAGCTAAACCAACTAAAGCCAATTGTTTTCGACGCTTTAGTCTTGTTTTTGTGACGTTACATGGAGTTTACAATGTACTACATATGCATACATATTTTTATCTCGTAGATATAAATTTAACACCAGACCCACAGCCAATAAATTTACTAAAGCATAAAGATGTTGGCCGAGCCAGGAATCAAACTCAGAACCTTCTGGTTGGCAGTTCAGCATGGTAGCTATTACGCCAATGAGGTCGTCTTTAGAATACTTTGGTTTAATTTATTATTTCTAAACTGCGTCCCGAATTTTTAACCAAAATTTTAAAAAGCTCAAAACCAGGATGAGTGGAAAGAGGATAGAGAGGCCTTTGCCCAGCTGTGGGACGAAACCGGCTCAAAATAAATAAATAAATACATTAAGAAAATATTTAAGTACAAGGTTTTGCTGTTTACTTTCTTCACACATTTGGAAAGTAGATTTGCATGGGGCCTCTCGCCAAGACTCTTCCCAAAAAACTTATATAAAGCAATCACGAGAAAGGGTCCAGAAAATTGCTTGAACAGTTAAAACTTCTACAAAAGGAACCGAATCCGGTCCTTCCTTAGAGAAATAAACGCAATAGACTATATTGACAAAGTTTTCACGAATGCCGTTTTTATATAGCCCCGGTATAGATTGTAACTTCACTATTTGTAATTTAATTTATTTATTTGTTATCAATTAATTATTACGGTTAGCACCAATTACAATAATTAATAAACTTAAAAACATATATGTAAGTCAAAAAATATTAAGAAACATCACAATATCACAACAATAATAAAATCACAATGAAAGTTAAATAAGAAAAGTCAGGTAAAAAAAAAATGCAATAAGTTATAAAATGATAGTAAGCAAGTTTAAAAATTGGGTGAACACAGTCAAGTTTGTAATTTATTCTATAGTAAAAGTGACAGTTTTGTAGGTATTTTCTATAAATCTCTATCTATAAATACGTTGAAACTTTAATAAAAAATAAAAATTAATAATAAAAAAACTGACAAGATTAATCTTTTACTTACGGTTGAAGATGACTTGGAAAGATTAGACTACCCAAACTGTTGGCATAAATAGATAGAGAGTTAAATCAATTCCCAGCAGTGTGATAAAAATGTCTGTGGGTGATAATAATGATTTCCCTTTTCATTTAAGGTCATCTTAATATTTTTGTAAATAAAACAAAACCAACTAATACCCAACACCAAATATTTTTTTTAATTATATGTGGATGATGATAATAACAATTATTACTTTTTTAATTGATGTTAATAAATAAACGACTAAAATAAAAAAATATACATCAGTTTTTTTTTTTGCCTTACAGCTAAGCACTGAGTAGCAAGCTGCGGAACCTTTGGACTATGTTTAGTCGGGAATTACAAGTTTCCTCTCAAGGAAGCAAGCGAAATATACATTTTCAACTGGAAAGCCAGTACACTACCTAACTACGTATTATTGTTACGCCTTCTATTGTTTCATGTGTGACTGTACTTAAATTGTTATTTATTAAATTCGAAAAAAATATTAAGTGGTAAATGAAATCAGTGCTAAACGGACGGACCTAGTGTCGCTCAGCACGATTCACTGTTCGGTAGATATTTCAAAGTTTTCTATTTACTTTGTTTGTTAGTCAATATAACTACATTTGTTACAACTACTTCTTAAGATAACAAAATAATGCACCGCAACCTAATCTATAATATACTAAACTTACTCGTACGTGTCAAAAATGCTATTTCAGGAATATTTTTAACAATATATAATTTTCGTTTGACAGATGCTATAGAAATGTTATGCAGACTAAAATTGAGGTGGGCAGGACACGCCGCGAGAGCATCTGACGGCAGATGGAGCGAGCGTATTCTTCATTGGTACCCAGCAGAAGACCCTAGACCCCGAGGACGAGCACGCAAACGATGGTGCCATGATATCGAAGAAGCAGCAGGAAGTACTTGGACTAGACAAGCTCATGATCGGATGTCCTGGCAACGCATTTTTGTATCTGATTACAAGAGTATGCAGTTAGAAAGCACACATTTTTTTCTTAGAAGTTATTTAAGTTATTTTTGCAATAACTAACCATATGTGATTTAAACGTTTAATTTAGTTAAAGTATTAAGTTACTTGTAAGAAATTAGATTTCATAGTTAATTTATTATTTGTTGTCTTGTTTAGAGTATAAGTTTCATTAGTAACTCGAGACGATTACTACAGGTAGATACAGGCCAACTGCCTAGTAAAGCAGCAACCACAAAACATAAAATAGTGTTACAATATGTTTTTTTATTTTTTTTTCTTTTTTCAAACGATGTAACTGTACTTCAAATATTTGAGATATTTATTTTTGAAGTAAAACGCTACACTTCTAATAAGGTTTACATACTATATTATAAGTACTGCAGATAGTTTTTTTTTTTTTACACATTACAGCTGGGCATTTAAGCAGCATGTCACGTAATTACACGAATTAGCGATACTCTGACCTAGGTATAGTATGCCTAGTCTAAAATAACTAGCTCTTAGGAAGTTTGTTATAACACCACATTTTTATTCACCACTTTGCTGGATACAAATACAAAATATCTTTATTTGAGTATTACAGTAAATAAAAATCAACAAAATTATATGGAATCCAAAGGCTTCCGAACTAGTTGTACAAACTGTATATTGGAAGCCAATTTTTTATTTATTTATTTATTCACCTTACTTTACGGCCGAGACCAATTACAAAGCAAGTTACATTTAAATGACATTAAATCAAATTCCTATAGATATGGAAAAAAAAACTATCCATATAAGTAGATATGGATACAATATACTTCGTGAAATATGTACTAGTAAGTACTACAGATAGTTTAAGTTCCCAACTTATTATGCCAATTTGAGTGAGGCCCTGTAGTTTAGAAGATAGTAAACCGTAGTTACTAGTTGTAATTACTTTATTACAGCCATTCGCAGTGACCCTCTGAGATGTTTATTTAGGAACCTGGTTTTAGCCATTTCAGTTTCAATGGCTCGAGGCAGACCTTCCATTCTGTATGAATAAGAACCAAACTCAAATCAAATGTTTTTACACGCTTTATGTTAGCTTCACCTGTATGTTTGTTTGTAATCGACTTCTTTGGGCGCGATTTTGACCCACTTAGAACGGCCAGAGTTCGTTGAAACTTTGTAGATTTATTGAGGACTGATGACAATACACTAATTTGATAAAATTATTACATTTTTGTTTGTATGTTTGTTTGTAACCGACGTCTTTGGGCGCGATTTTGACCCACTTAAAACGGCCAGATAAGCGTGTTTTTTAGTTTTTTTAAACTACTATTATTATTTGCAAAGTATAGGTTGAAAGGTGTTACATATGTATTAAAATTTAGTGTACTCTATACTATACCCGTTGAGGTGTGCAAATTTATGTTGGATCTAACACTAATGTAAGTACATTATTTTTATTTATCAACAAAATAAAAGTAAGTGATAGCCGATATAAAACTTAGTCATGATATAAATAAAATTAGGTCAGGATATTATAAAAATAGATCAGAATTTGTCATTAAAAAATCTTTTAGAGAATAGTAGGCCTTGTCAAGTAGGAATTTCTTAAGTCTCAGCTTAAAGATAGAAAACGAGTTGGATTCCTTAATAATCAGAGGCAATTTATTATATATTAGGATAACCATGTTAAAAATAGTATTAACATACGTAACAGTTCTATGTGTTGCTATGCAAAGTTTACCAATGTGTCTAGTACTGTTAACAGTTTTGAAATCTTTTAAATTCGTTCTTATCAAGAAGGCTGCTTCAAAGATGTAAAGAGATGAAAGACTAAAATTTTTTGGATTTTTAAAATGAGGGACACATGTATCTGTGCGCTCTGATGTAGTAAATCATTTATGATTTTCATGGTCCTGTGACTATATTTTCAAGTTGAAAAATCTCGCACCCGATGATGGCGTGATTTGGCAGCGAAAGTGACTCGTTGGAGACGACTGCTTTTCAATCTAATGATGGTTCGATCCCGGCCTTACACCAATGACTTGTTTTTCAAGTTATGTGTGGATTTGCTCTCGCTTTTCTGTGAAGGAAAACATCGTGAGGAAACCGGCATCTTTAAGGACCACAGAATCCGAAGAAGTGTGTCAACCCGCACTTGGCCAGCGTGGTGGATTATGGCCTATATCTCTCTACTCGTAAGAGAAGGCCCCAAGACCTAGCAGTGGGAACGTATAGTGGGCTGCTCATATGCTTATATGCTATATTGAAAACAATATGTTAACTCAACTTATTAGTCTAGTTAACAAGTGCCTTTTTGGTCAATTTTTTTCAGCAGTCTCCGAAAATTATGATTGAGGTGTCATGAAAACTATCTAGATGCCATTCCGAATCGAATGAATTCTCAATTATAATTTTCGGAGACTGCTGAAAAAAGTTGACCAAAAAGGCACTTGTTGACTAGACTATATGTACATTCCACTGAAACCATTCGTAGCCTCACGAAGTTGTATCCAACTCACTGCAAATACAATTTGTGTTACAAAAGTACGTATTCAGTAGATTCCTTTATACAAACCGGATGAAAGACGACTTTGTCCTAAATAAACACAACATAATGGAGTTTTGTTCCGATTTTCAGTTTCAAAGTCCATTCTCAAGTTGTCTTTCGGACATTTGCCTTGACGGGTCTTTAAAAGCTTTCTTTTCTTGTTTTAGGTATCCGTCCCTAAAAGATACAAACGAAATCCTATTACTAAGCCTTATCATAAAGCGAGTGCATAGCCCATCATCATCATCAGCCTATGCTTTTCCACTGCTGGACATAAGCCTCTCCCAAGGCACGCCACTTGGCCCTATCCTGTGCTTCTCTTTGCCATCCACTACCCGCTACCTTCTTCAGATCATCGCTCCACCTGGTTGTAGGGCGTCCTACATTACGTTTGCCGAGACGCGGTCATAACCCATACATTACTTGAAAAACAAGGATAATTGGTGTAGAGCTCAAAACAAGGGCCAACAAATTGAAAAGCAGACTCTTTCCCACTGAGCCTGACTCGCTTTTCAATCGTAATTAAGCAGGATAAATGTGCTTAAAATACTTAGCACATTCATTTTGCCATAATTTTTAATTTTCAATTACTTTTAAATAACTCTTTTCAATTACTTTATTGAGGTATTTCTGATGTTTAAGATTTCGTAGTACATATCAAAAAAAATATTCGGTTTGGCAAATTGGTCAAAATTGGTTAGTAGTTATTGAGATATGTAGTAATAAAGTTTTGAAATGGAAATTACAAACGATGTTAAAAAAAATTCATGAGGTTTTACTTATTTTTACTTTTCAGAGAACTACTTGTAAAAAAAATATAATTATGCTTCTTTTATTTACGTATAAACTACCTTTAACCGAGCAACTCCAAGTCTCTGGACACCAAAGCCTACCACTTAGCAAAAACGAGAAGAAATAAGAAGGTAAGAACAAGGTAAGAAAAAAAGCGTGCAGTTAATTTATTTAACGAAATTGGAAAACCATCTAACTTAATAAAAATCTCTGTTTCTAACTTGGCCTATTTATCTCTTTTAATCGGGTTTTATTGCCTTAAAATTCGATTTAACCGATTAGAAGGTGGTTTCTAATGAAGTTCCAGTAATTATAGCCTGAATGATGACCTATTCAGTGAATTTGAAGTGATTATCTTTTTTAATTATTGTAATTAGCGTCTGTAGCTAGGTTAACTAAAGTGATCCGACGCGATCATTGAGATTAAGCGACGGTCGCTGCGAACAGTGTTTGGATGGGTGTACATGTGAGCATGTACACTTTTTTTTTTTAACTTGAGGAAATGCATTTACGCATGCCCACCACACCCGGGGAGGTGGGTGGGGTATGTCGGGCTCGATGCCAGAAGGGCCTCACTACCGACTCACGATGGCCTCCTCACCGGAAAGGAGACAGGGTGAGGTTCCGCTTCTCGCATTAACCCACCACCCCGCTCTCCTCGGCTAGCCTGAGAGAGACTCCTCCTCAGGGGATGACTCCCCTTGCAGTGCACGTAGTGCACCGCAACCACCTCGGGAACCGCGAGTGCAATGGACGCCGGACAACCCCAGTCCGACGTCCTAGGTCCCGTATATTTAAATTAAATATGTAATAAAGTCGAATAATTCGACTGGAATCATTCACAGTCGCGCATCGCTACCTTAGCTAGTCGAGCTAATGGAACTACAATAAACACAAATTGACATAGGTCAATAAATCAGCTGTTTTTTTATTATAAGCTTAGTTGAACCAGGTCATGTCTGTCTAAGCGTGGTTTAAATAAAATACTACCTGCATTTTAAGCCACAGAGTTTGTCTAACACGGCATCCTCTCCATCATGCTCCCCGCCCACCATAACTGTCAAAATGTCACAGTCACACGACATTCTCATCACGAGACATAGACAAAAGAAAAAACACGAGACTACAACGGTATGACAAAGCTAAGATGATCTATATAAATGGAATAGACCTGTTTCTTCACCCTAGGAAACGTAGCGTCTGTAGCTCTGCTAACTAATGTGATCTGATACGATAACCTAATCTTATATATAAAATTTCCGTGTCACAGTGTTTGTTACCGTACTCCTCCGAAACGGCTTGACCGATTTTTACCAAATTTTATATGCGTATTCAGTAGGTCTGAGAATCGGCTACTGTATATTTAGTTTTTTTTTTTTTTTTTATTAAGGCAAAACAACGTTTGCCGGGTCAGCTAGTAATAATATAAGAATGATCGATTCGCATAGTCTTAGGATGGGTAATCATAAAAAAGACTGTTATTTAGTAGCATTTTCATCTTGGCGCTACCCTGGGTTGGATGACATGATTAAATTATAGGTTCCAACTGATACTCTTAGTAGAAACAATCGTTAAGCAAAGTCAGATGCCCCAGGGCGTGTAAACTCTCAACTCCATAGTTTCATCACTAAGCGCATACGAAATTATTATTATACCCTTATACGAAAGCTTCGATGCCACAGACACACACACACACACACACACATACATAGACACGACAATGCATACTTATAACAATCCGTAATTTCTCCAACAGCGGTGAAACATTATATGACTTTGTAGCTACCTATCAAATTTGTCTAGAACGTATCTTGTCCTTGTAATGTAATTGTAATTATGTCATTATTACTTTATTTTCTTACGGAGCAGTCATGGTATGTCACATCTATTAAATATATCAGCTGGTAGATTGAATAACGCCATAGCAAAGTACGACGCATATCGTGTTTCTATCTATATACATAGATAAATATGCTACCTACATACATATGTATGCATATAATATATCTGTGAGTACGTATATTACGACGAACATGGTAAAACTTTTTCGTTTCCAACCGTGGATTGATTAAAAACGCTAGATTTACTTGCAGATAGAGTTTGTTTTTTGACTTTGGTCGAACGGCTAAATTTACACGTGGTTCTTCAAGTTAAGGTTTTTTTTAAGTTGTATTTTGTTTCCGAATAGCAGAATTTGAATGCCTGTCTCATTTGCCTAAGCTAGCAACGTCAAAAAAAAGTAAAAATGAATTACAATCTGCCTGACTAGACATGGTGTCTTACGCCGTGTCTTGGCAAATAACTAACTATAAAGTGTAAAAAAGTATGAAAAAATGAAAATGAAACATATTTGTTTACCAAAAAACTTATTATTACCTATAGTAAGTATGTCTAGTGCTTGCTTCACTAGGCTTTTGGCCTGTATCGAAGCAACCTTCTCCAGTTACCAATATAACTTATCCTCTAAACAAGACAATACACATTACTAACTTATTTAACTATCGTACATTTAACTTATTTAACTATCTTACATTTAAATTATTTAACTATTTTTAACAAATCTTCTGTTGTATCATAAGACAACTATTGCAACCAGTTCCGTATTTCAAATGAAGCTTGAGGTAATTTCTTACTCCTTAAATCACAAAATTTAATTACTTTATTGTATATATACTTATTAATGAAATGATGAAATGATGAAATCTCCAAAACGCTGGGCAAAACTGGTGTTCACAGAAGGTGAAAGCACCCTGTAAGCACCCGGCGGCTAGTAATAAGTTCGGGTGAAGCTAGCACAGACCTATGCGCCCTGAGAGCAGTCTTAAGAATAAATAAGTGACGCACTGTTAGTACGCCAGATTCTCTGTATAAGTTTTCAGTTGGGTACTTGAATGGCTTTTTGAGCATTTAATTACAATTGTATTGGAAAGCTTCCTTCAAAAACTCTCCAAGACGAGTAAATCCATAAATTGAAAGCTCCCTGCGTCAAACCTATCAATTTTACGATACGTAACGAACGTAACCTAAACTCGCACGAGGTTTACAGCTCGCGATATCCGCACTTTACGAGGTTCGTCGCGGCTATAAACAAAATGCAAAAGGGAAATACGAACGATCAATATCACCTGAGTCAGCTTGTACTAGCATCAGTGTTTGTTTAAGTTCTAAGACGAAGGAAAAGACAGCAGCTGAAGGCGTTGGAGTCTTTTGAGAAGCCAGCCATGAGCCAGCATGAGAGATGAAGAATAGAATAGAATAGAATAATTTTATTCATCATAACGTATCCTATTATAAATACAATTAATATCAACAACAAGATACAATATGGACTTGTCAATTACAATGTACAATGCAAACGAATTAATAAAACAACAACAATAAAATAACATCAAAGAAAAATTGTTTAAAAGTCAAAAATGTCAGCTATAAAGGCGCTTCTTTGGTCAGTTAAAGAGCCATGAAGCTCTTCAACTGACCAAAGGTAAGCTTAAAAATCTGGATCCCGACGCAAGTTTGCCAGTCTGTCAGTGTTCTATCAGATACATTTCGGAGAGTGAGAGATGAAACTGCACAACTTAATACCCCCTCTCCGTTCCACTATAGAACGAGCAGGGAAACGGGAAAGAGACACCGCTTCACAGTGGACATTCCGAAGATTCTTTAAATTCGTTTGAAAGTTTTGAAAGTAGCGCCAAAGCCTGAAAAACTATAGAGTGGAAGATTGGTATGGTATGGGTATGCCATGCGTCAAGAGATGTTTAGAAATGGTAGTGCAAGGAAGAAGGGCAAAAGGTCGACTGAAGAAGAAATGAATGGAGCCAAATAGCCTAATTCTCATTTTAAGAGTGTTAAGTACTGCATAGTTGATCTTTATGACAATGGATTAAAGTCCAAAATCGCTCAGCATCTGTCACGGATCACGAATGAAATCAGAGCAGATGTTGGTACCGCCTATTCTCTCATAAATGGTGTGGTAATAAAGAATTATGACAGTATTATCCTATTAGGGTTTTAATTTTTGCCGCTTCGTGTTTGTGCTAAAAGTTGGTTGTAAAATTTTGCGCCGAAATTTTGTGCAAATGCCTGCATTTTGCACAGCTTTGTGTGGTTGTCAACTATTCAGATTTATTATACGGTTGTAGAAGATATTTGATCATATGGTTTATTTTATGGAATTTAAATTATAACTGTTCCTTTGTGTTATTTACTATAGAAAATAATATTTTTATTTTTAAAATTAAATTGATGTTTACATTAAAAATATAGTTAAAAACTATTGTTCTCTATTTTACTTATTTCCCATGCTGTGCAAATTGAATGCAGTATTTATTTTTATTTAATTTAAGTCATTTATTTATTTTGTAATCAGTTCTAGATCAAGTTCACATTATCACACAAATGTCATAAATGCTTAAGTTTGTTTCTTATGATTGGGTCTAAGTTTCTTTTTTTTTTGCATTCATAAGACTGAACCGATTTGTATAAAAATATAATATGTTTGTGTGAAAATAATACTTCTGAATTTTGCAAACTTTTTACATTTATAAAATACTTTTATATTTATAATAAGAATATATCATTTATTCAAAACAAGTCAATTAAAAATAACATGTCACATATTAAAATTAAACATTATTAACATTAAACCCGCCCCTGCTTGCCCCTGGAGCAAAGGCGCCCATCACGCTCGCTGCATTACCGCGCTGAAAAGCGTAAATAAAAAAAATAGTGTGAATGTTGGCACATATAAATGAGTTTGTATTGTATTTCATTTTTTTCAGGATTAAAACGGATAACACCGAAGGGTGGACTTAGTAAAAAATTACGCAAACAAATTAAGAAATTCGCACGCTTTTAGCAAAAAAATTGTCTAATTAATTAACAAATCAAATCAATCACAAGCGCTTTTCAACAACCATTTCGCACCCTCCTCATTTTACATCAAAGTGTAACATTAACGTTTACTAACTCAATCACGTCTCGCGAACATCGTTAACTAGACATCCAATTACTGCAGGCGCCTGATTACAGATTCCATTCGGTATCAAACATTTGATCGCGCCAATCATGTAGCGAAGTGCGCAAGGGAACTTTTACACCGATATGTAACAATCTTGTTTGAACATTAGTTAATTTGCTGTGTTGTTTTGTGAGTATGTATCTTGTAGGCTTAGAGCTTTACCTTCATGTGATTAACAATAACATGAAGACGCGTTTTACAATTTTATAAGATACTAGCTGACCCGGCAAACGTTGTTTTGCCTTAAAAATATATAGTAGAAGATTCTCAGACCTACTGAATACGCATATGAAATTTGGTAAAAATCGGTCAAGCCGTTTCGGAGGAGTACGGTAACTAACATTGTGTCATGGAAATTTTATAATTCTTTATTGGACATATAAATAAAAAAGGCACAGTAAAAGACAATTAACTTAAAATTAGTGTACCACAATTGGCGGCCTTATCGCTTAAAGCGATCTCTTCCAGGCAACCTTTGGATGGAAAGGAATTTATAAACGACTAAAGAAGGACGTAGTGTACAATAAAGAATAATAAAAAACATTCATATAGTATTAATAATCTTATCTTAATTTATATAATCTCGTGTCACAATGTTTGTCCTCAATGGACTCCTAAACCACTTAACCGATTATAATAAAATTCGCACACCATGTGCAGTTCGATCCAACTTGAGAGATAGGATAGTTTAAATCTCAAATTATAGTCGCAATTTTAATTTATTGCTAATATAATTTGTTATAATTAACTGTAAGTAACCTATCTATATAGTAATTGAATTATCAATGAAGTAATTCGTAAAAATTAAGTATCTTTTTGTACGTGTTACTCCTAACCAAAAAGAAAACTGGCAATAACTAACCTTAGGCCTATATTACTTAAAGTAGGCGACCATACGTTTTTATCAAATCGCTAGTGCCTTGAAAATTCGCAAAAAGGACACAACCGTCAACGACGTCTGCCTTCATGCGTCTGCCCGCGTTCGGGTCGCGCACTCAGCGTTGAGCCACTTCTTCCCCACCGCACCTACCCCCGCTCCGTTCGCCTGGCGCCGCTGCATTTTAAATCTGTGATATCTTCGAAAATATTTATTTAATTTACATGCTGTAAAAAGCCATATTGATCTTTATTAAATGCACAATGTATTTAAGATACTTAATTGGATAAGGATTAATACTGTATTGCTTAAAATCGCTTCGTAAATAAGCCATTATTTCTCGTACAAAGTAAAGGGTAAAAAATGGTTATTGTGGGTTATTCCTAAGAGATAAACATATACCATCACGGACTTTTTTGTAGACCTTTTTAAGTAGTACAATACGGTAGTAAATTGTTTTGATCTATCTTGTAGGATTCAGTCAGCGTTTGCAATGTAAGCGCAAAAAATGTGTTTTTTTTTACGACCTCACATTAAAAACCTCAAAAATTGTAGCCTATGTGTTATTCTGATGTATAAGCTATAGCCTATGTGTTATTCTGATGTATAAGCTATATTGTGGTAAAGTTTCATTCAAATCCATTCAGTAGTTTTTACGTGAAAGAGTAACAAACATACATCCATACATCCACACATCCATACATCCATACATACAAACTTTCGCCTTTATAATATTAGTAGGATTTATATTTTATAAGATATTTATAAGAATAAATTTGACGACCTCGTTGGCTTAATGGTTACTATGCTGGACTGCCTATTAGAAGGTTCAGTAGATGACAAAATTAAATATTTAGTGTACTTCCGCTGTGATCCGAAATCCAAATTAAGACAAGTAAAGGAAAAATCAACTAAGATCAATTAACCAAGCTTAATTAACTAAGACTAATTAACTAAGATCAATTAACTAAGATTAATTAAGATTAACGTTACCTATCACAATTCGGAAGTTCTTTACTCTACACGTGTTTCGCCTAACCACAAGGCATCATCAGGAGATGCTGACTCTTCGAACGACAAGTCGAGAGTCTCAGAAGGTTCAGTGTTCGATTCCCGGCACGGCCAACATCTTAAGGATTTCATTATCCGAATATATGTATAATTAAGTCATTCACAAGCCTGGACTTCGTCAGCATGGTTGATTATAGCCTCAGATTACAGCCTTACGAAGGCCCCGAGTCCCAGCAGTGGGAACGTATAGTGGATTGCTTATGCTACCTTTATTTCAAACAACCTGAATTATTGCTGCTAGCTATTTTCAAAAGCAACAAGTTTACAAAGCACTTTTATTTAAGGCGTATCTACACAGCGTACCATGTCCAGTACACTGTGTGTTAAGTACTTTACAAACATTTCAAACTGCATAAAGTTGTACAGGGTTATCCTACTCATATTATAAATGCGAAAGATTGTGAGTAAGTGTGTATGTTTGTTACTTCTTCTCGCTCAAATAGTTGTATCGAATTTTGTATTGAGATAAATGATGAATTAATACGATAGACTCTCATTAAAATTGGTTCAGCCGTTAGAGCGTAAAGGAATAACATACATTTTGAAGTAATTTACGTTTCCCACCACATGTGTTTTCAGAATAAAAAGTAGTTTATGTGTCCAAGGCCTAATCTATTTTTACGCCAATTTTCATCAAAATTGAATCAGCCGTTTGAGCGCGAAGAATTAACAAACATACACACCTAAACTTACACACAAACTTTCGCATGTATAATATTAGTAGGATAGTACAGTTGATAGTATATAATGTCCATGTGTCTAACAACCATGGTCAGAGGAAGTATAGACGGAACAAAAGACAAACAAGTATGACCATGATAATCACAAGTAACTTTGTATAAATAGTAGGTCCACGATAAATATTTTGTAAACTAGTAGTTCACACTCTAAATGGTATTCAGTAAGTGACGTCTGAATAGCACCTATTCATACATTCAACTGCCGTATCTCTGTGCGTTTGTTTTGTAAATACCACAGACAAAGTTTCAAGCAGAAACATAACTTTTGTCGAGCATTTATAAAAAGTTACTGTATCAAAAATTTTGTCAGGCCTATTATTTGAATAATCAATTTATTTTGTCGTTGTTAGAAAGTTAATGAAAAATATTTAAAAGTTTTTAAAGTTTTGTAATAACACGTAATTAAAACAACTTCTAGTCAAAATCACAACTGTAACAAAAAGCACTGACTTGAATTCAAAAACCGATCACGTTTAGAGTCATCCAAAACCATTGACAAAGTATTTTTTTTTTCAATGAAAAGTATTTAATATTGATAAAAAATTCTCCATCCACATAAAAATTAGGGTGTATTACAAAATGTCTACATACAAAATTTTAAACACCATAGATACATATTGATCCTGTTTATCAAACGTCGCTAAGATGAATTCTGTTCTGACTTACACATCTTTTAAACAACAAAATATCTAATTTTAAATAATTTCATTTGTTATCGGTTCATCCATGAAAATTACATTAGAAGACACTTATACCACTGTATTTTCTCTAATGTGCCACAATTGTTCGCAACTCCCTTATCACGGCGCGCAGTAGTTTGTCCATATCTCCGCTTTGAATTTTAAAAACTCTAGAACTACGTGACATATTTTTTTATTTACTCTATTAAACGTTTTTAGAGAAACCTCGGAAACAGAATTTTGTAGTGCATTTTAAAAGCGCGAGTGACGTGCTTTTAATGAAATGAGATTATGGCTTGTTTTTTTTTTGCCGGAACCAAATTTAAATTCGAAAAATGTTGTTCACATTTCATTTGTCTTTTTATGTAAACTAATTCTAATTTTATAATGTTTGTCTCGTTTAAGAACAATAAGGCTAATACTGGATCAAATAAGTTTGTTCACATCAAACTTGTCCAGTGTGTGCTTGTCGAAGCAAGAATAGATTTTTGATCAATTTGAAATTTATTTCGTTATTAAGAATTCGGTGAAAAGAGATAAAGCATTATTATCAGCGAACTAGAATAAATAGAATAATAACTTTGCCGATTAAATAGTTAAATTCCACAATCCACGCGTTTATACCGCGGTGGGCGGGGCAAAACAAACCCGCGCGCCGCGTGATCTTTGTGTGCGTGAGTTTCGTTGTGATATCAGTATAATTGTGTGCGTAGATGGGTCCAAATTCTAAGCGAAAATTGTATGGAATTACTCTTCTGTTTATTCTAGTTCACTGATTATTAGGGACATCACGTGACTATATCTAACGGTCACGTGGTGGGGGTTGAGTCACACATTTCTATGCACGGTGCAGTGGGCCTGGCACCTCGTTTACCGTTGTATATTGATGTTTTCGATGCTTCATCTTAATCACAGCAATTTTTTTTTCCACCTTTTCACTCTTAAATGTTATTTTGCGACTCGCGAAAACAAAAATCGAATACTTTGTTAGTAATTTTGCTTATATTTTTATTATAAAATACTATTTGAAGTAAATCCAAAATATGACTAATGGTCCAAGTGAAGTTTGATCTAATAATACAACTTCAATCAAGGCGATATACCATCTCAAATTTTTTTAAGCTAATGAAAACCTGCCTTAAGGAAATATATATAGCCTATGTTACAGGGATAATATTCTTACCAGCAATGAAATATTTTTTCAAATCTGTCCAGTAGATTCGCAGCCTATTCGCGTCAAACAAACAAACTATCAAACTTTCCCTCTTCATAATATTGGTATGGTACTATTCTCTATTCAAAAATAATCAAAAAGTAATTACATGATTACTATTCGGTGTAAGTGCGGTCGTATCCAAACACATCGAGCACTCCGAAAGGCATTCGCCGTTTTCAAATGTTTGACTCCGGCTGCTCGCGATAGCTTTCCTAATTCACGTGAGCTCATGCCAAGCCTGGTTCACGGACATGTATTCTATTGACGTTATTTATAACTCGTGATTCACGTGAGTTGAGCGCCCGTAGCTCGGCTAGCTAAGATGATCTGACGCGATCATCGAGTTAAAGCAATGGTCAACTCTCGAGTCATCGGATGGGCGAGATTTTTAAAGGATACTATAACCTCACTGTCTTCAAGGCGAAATTGAATCGGTTTCTTCTAGGCAAGCGCGCTCCACTCTAGATCGCAACATCAGGTGAGTTTTATCAAGAGCTTGCCTATCCATCATAAAAAAAAAATATTGAATGAGTATTTTTTTTTGTCACAGAACTGAAGATCATAAATATTTATATAAGGGAGACACTGCTTTCTTCTTAAAACATAACACGATGTGATTCATCTAAAAACAGAGGATCGACAATCAAACGTTCATGCTTTAGTATTATTAGTTTATAATAATAAACTTGAATCGCCTGTTCACATACAAAACTGAGTTTAAATAAACTGTTGTAATTTAATGACTTAATTTCACTTGTTATAACATTAGTTTTAATTCACTTTCCGTTATTTTTCATATATAGAACTAGTGGCTCCCTCATATGCCGCAACTGTCAGAAATACTAGAATGTCACTGTTAAGTGTCAGCACAAAGCTTACATTTATGTTCGTACTTTAAAGTGTCATTTATGATCCCTGGTTTTGACCAGCAGGCCGCATAACCACACGAGCTTAGCGACACCATGGTCTAAGGTGGAGCACGCCAAGTCTGGAAATAATTGACTCTCAAGGAGGCTGCCCGAACACACTTTTAAGTGCTTGGAGACAGATTTTTCAACTTGAGAGTAGTTGCTAGCCAAGCGAGCACTTGAAAATGCCCTACCACCAATGCATTCCGTATAAGTACATGAATATATACGGTAGATAGATATCTTACGAATATCCCTAATTATTTAGTATATTATGTATGTATACACGGTAGATAGATATCTAACGAAAATCCCTAATTATTTAGTATATTGTGTATGTATACACGGTAGATAGATATCTTACAAATGTCCCTAATTGACGACCTCATTGGCGTAAAAGTTACCATGCCGGTCTGCTAATCAGAAGGTTCCGGGTTCGATTCCCGGCCCGGTCAACATCTTTGTGCTTAACTAAATTTGTTGGCTGTGGGTCTGGGTGTTAAATATGTATTTATATATAATATGTATGTATGTATGTATGTATATGTAGTATATCAGTTGTGTTAGCAACCATAATACGAGCTAGAAATGGTTCAGTATGGGGCTAACTAGCCGTGTGTGAATGTGTCCTATAAAAAATTATTTAGAATATTATGTATGTATACACGGTAGATAGATTTCTTACGAATATCCCCAATTATTTAGCCACACTTTTTTAGCAAAAGAACAACCGAAAGAAACGACCATCTGCATCGACCGTTGCTTAACTTCAATGATCATATCAGATCACCTTAGCTTCACTTAGAAAAAAAAATAACGTCTAAACAATAGTCGTCATTAAAAATAAATACAAGTTTTTAATTAACGTAATAACGTAAAATAGGTAAAACTTTATTTTGAAACAACACAGCTGCTCGGAATTAATTTGATATTAATTTTGTCAAGTTGAATTCGACTAAGTTTCAATGGTTGGGTCAGGGACAAATTTTGACTTTACTAACTCAATCTTAATCTTAGACGAGGTAATCAAAGCCATTGGTAATTTTACTGCTAAGAAATTAAAAAAACGAAATTTAGTTATTTTTCTTTTCCAAGGCTTCAAACGTTGTAATGTAGGAAATAAATATATATTAGGAGTTATATATATCACACAAAGCTTAGCGGTGTCTGGTTTGTATTATGGTTGCTAACACAGCTGTTATACACATACATGCTATTATTTAAAGAAAATAATAAATTACTTTTTGGTTTATGTTTTTGGTTAGTGATCTGATGCGATCATCGGACTCAAGAGGACAGTCTTTGGGTAGGTCACCATGCAAAAGTCTGTCATTAAAAAAATGGCTTTTTTAACTGCTTGCTGCTATGGCTCAGATGACAAGTTAAATTAATATAGGCTCGGCTATATTTTTAGTACAAGCAGTCGTTAAGCCAAGTCAGAGACCTTTGCGCTTGAAAACTCTTGACTACAGATCTTGGCTTGCCTCATATTAGTTCAAACGAAAAGAAAAACTTTTTTTGTAGCTTGTTCACAGCGTTCTGCGTGATAAAAGATTAAGTAATACATAGATATAATTGTGAGAACTAAAGCTGTTCCGCATCGTTAGTTTTTATAGTGTAGACAAAACATACACCAAAAATGTCGGCATTAGGTTGAGTAAACGTTTTTGCAGTTACAAAGCTTTCTTAAGAATTGATAGCAAGGCATGTTGTTATAGAAAGTTATATCAAATAGCAGTATGATCCATTTACTGCTGCTATTGAATAGAAAAAATATATATATATTTTCATGAAATCTATATTCTTAGTACTATGATAGTTAATATTGAATTAATTTATATTTTTGTTCTAAAAATAAAGTTAAAGTTTACTTATATGAGTAAATATATACCCCGAATCCCAAACGAGTGACACAGTATGTTACTCGTGTGAGATTTCGGGAATATCATATTAATGTGCATTAAGACATAAATATACTTCTAAGCCTATTTCTTTAAAGATAAAAACAACACCTTGATTTAACCGTTTTTTTACTATGAATCGTAAAGGGTAAAAAATATCGAAAAAATAGTTTAAATATTAAAAGAAACTACAAAAAATATTCACATTTGTTCAATTCAGACAATGTTTAATGAATAACGTCTTTAATTAAATTCAAAAGCCGATATTTTCTCATCTCGATACACTTGTTTCGATTGGTTAGATGCCTAGTAAAAAAATATATATTAGTGATTAAAAAAAAGTAAATCTTATATACTGCAATCATGCTTACATTATATCCAGCAGTGGAGTTCGCATGTCCAAGGCACCATGACCTAATTCGGAGCCAAATTGAGATGGAGGCATTTTATTTTCGTTGCGTATAGGATGTTACGTTTAACGCTATCATACCATAAGGCTTATTATGGGGGCAGTATTGCTTTGTATATTGGGGTTGTTTTACTGTGCGTTTGAGCGTTGTGTGGTAATCTTTTGGGGGGTTTACAGTGGTAAAAGATTATTTGACGACAAACTTTCTAAAGCGTCGAAATCAATTGGCTTTAGCTTGTATTCCATACAATGACATATTCTCTCCTTTTAACGATCAGTCTTTATAACGCCATAAAATGCAGAGAGTTTACACTGTATATAGTACATAATCAAATTTGGTAAGGGATCGGAAATTTTGGATTCAAAACTTTAATAATTTATTTTACTTTTTTAGTGATTTAAAATTTCTTTTAAGTGAAAATGTTTCTAAACTTTTTTGACTATTACATTGATTATTGAAGACTAGTCTAGAAATACTGACTTTAAAAGAGGCTGCCGGAACAAACCGTTAGATGCTGGACGATAGATTTACCACCTTGAGGGTGGTTGCTAGCCGGGCAAGCTCTGGAATATGCACGCCCCATCACCATGCAAACATGTCTTTGCTTGTAAGCCAAGTAAAGCCAAGTCTTACGAACTCGACAAAACTCTCGACACCAGAGCTGACCACTTAGCTCTTACGAAGAAGAAGAAGAAGAATGTATTTTGAGTTTAAGCACCCCGTCGATACTTGAATGAAGGTCTAACCTATCATCATAGTAAATCTCATAATAATCGGTCCAGCCGGACCGATTTTGAGGAGGATTAACATAGATTTTGAAGTTAATGCGTATACCACGGGAACCACAAATGTTATCAGAATAAAAAGTAGCCTTTGTGTCAATCCAAAGTCATCATGCCAAATTTTTACGAAATCAGATCAGTTGTTATCTTCGCACCAAATTCAAAATTCGAATTCAATATGCCTTGACAGCTAGTCCTTCCCAAAATTTATCTAAATGAAATGAAATGAAATGAAATAATTTTATTTGCGTAGCCACAGGTAATATAAAAACATGGAAAATAATATAAAATGTCCCTTGTAGGCTACCGCATATGCGGTGTGCAAAAGGTCAATTAATTAGTTAGGTAATTAATAAGTTAATTGTACTCCACTATTATTTTACAGCTAAGCAATATTATTTAAGAGAAATGTCAAAAGATTATAAGTATACAATATCAAAAAAAAAAAAATGTAAATACAATATCTAAAAAAAAACTAGCTAACTGGGTTGGCACGTCGACCCGAATCGGATCTTGGCCTCCGATACTAATAGACGCCACTGTTCTCGGTCCTGTGCCTTCTCCTGCCACTGTGTGACCTGAAGATTGCGCAGGTCTTCCTCCACTTGGTCTATCCAGCGATACCTGGGTCGTCCAACCGGTAGACGACCGCTCGCTCGTCCCAGGTGAGCTCGTGCAGTGAAAAAAAAAATATAATAATAATGTCAATAATAATAATAATGTCAATAATAATAATATGTCAAGGTTTTATATAATGTCAAAGTTATAGTATTTACAAATAGTTATCAATTGTTTTATAAAATGTCATTATGAAACGAATTATATAATAATGTATATCAGTTAAATTTTAATTTCAAATTTTAAATACAATTAGCTTTTACATTTCATATAATTATCCAAATCATAATAACATTTTTTTAATAAATAGTCATTTAATTCTTTTTTAAATGCACGAAATGGTAGCTTCTTGAGTGCCTCGGGTAGTTTATTATAGATACTAATAGCCATGCAGTATACATTTTGTTTACTTAGTTGTAGCCTAAAATTTGGAAATGCAAGTTTGTCTGTTCTATATGATGCGTCAATTTTCCTTCTATTTGAGGTTTCGAAGCAACTATGTTTATTATTAACTACAAATATACACATTTCTTTAATGTACATACAAGGCAGTGGTAAGATTTTGAGTTTTTGAAATAGTGGTCTACATGATACCTTATTTGAATTTATGCCACAGATAGCTCTTATGCATTTCTTCTGAATTTTAAATACCTTATCAATGTTTACAGAGTTACCATATATAATGATCCCATAATTTAGCACCGATGACACATACCCATGATAGGCACTTAATGCTGCTTTTTCAGATGCCACTTGTCTAAGCCTTTTGAGTGCAAATACAAATCTGAGAATCTTTTCTCGTATCATATCACAATGAGCTTTCCAATTCAAATGTTCATCAATTTGGATACCTAAGAACTTTGTACAGCTTACTAAATTAATTTGGTCATTATTATAAGAAATATTGAGATTAAGTGTACTAGTTTTATAAGTTTTAAATTGCATTACATTTGTTTTAGAAATATTAACTCTAAGACCGTTTTTATCAAGCCATGCTATAATGTCACTTATTGTATTATTTATGTCATACTGTAAATTAATGTTTTTACTACCTTTTATTAATACAGTTGTGTCATCAGCAAATAGTATGCATTTGTGAGTCGTTATGTTAGGTAAGTCATTTATATATAAAAGAAATAGAAGGGGGCCCAGTATACTACCCTGGGGCACACCACTTCTGTTTACTCTATATTCCGACCTATATACTTGTTTCTCAGTAGAATTTAATTTTACAATTTCAGTGCATTGTTTCCGGTTATTTAGATATGTTTCGATCCAGTTAAGAGCGGTCCCTCGTATACCATATTTCTCTAGTTTTATTAATAAATTTCTGTGATTGACATAATCGAATGCTTTGCTCATATCAAGAAAGGCTGAGACAATTGGCGTTTTGTCATTAAGACATTCTGTAATTGTTTTTACAAGATGAAAGCACGCTAGCGTGGTTGAACTTTTTTTCCGAAATCCGAATTGTTCCGATTTCAAAATTTTGTTTATTTCTAGAAATTTATAGATTCTGTTATACATTGCTTTTTCTATTACTTTCGATAATATTGGAATGAGTGTAATGGGACGGTAATTATTCATATCTGTGTCATCTCCCTTTTTGAAAATAGGTTTTACAACTGATAACTTAAGTTTTGTTGGGAAAATACCTTGTTCAAATGAGAGATTTATTATATAGCTAAGGACATGGCTCAAATATGGGGCGCACAATTTAACCATTTTCGTGCTAATTCCATCATACCCCACTGATTGACTATTATTTAGTGACATAATTATCCTGAATATTTCTTTAGGATCAGTGGGTGACAAAAATATGCTCTTTTCTTGTGCCTCAAAGTTAGGTTTAGGTAACAATGTGTTTTGGCTTGATGTTAAGTCAATGAAGAAGTTATTAAATGCAGTGCTTATCTCTTTAGGATCACTTATGTCAGTCTTGTTTATTGTTATTCTATCAATGTCATTTAATGAAGTTGTATTATTTGTATTGTTTTTTATAATTTGCCAAGTGGCTCTACATTTATTTTCATTGTTCTGTATAAATTTGTTGTTGTGTATAATTTGTGATTTTTTAAGACATGTTTTTAGCAATTTATTATATTTGGCATATTTTGACATAGAGTCCGATCTGTTTTCTTTTGCTTTAATATAATGTAAGTGTAATTTTCTTTTAGTGCGACAAGATTTTTTAAGCCCTTTAGTTAGCCACTGTATGTTATTTAGTCTATTTTGTTTTTTAATTCGTATGAATGGGAAACACAAGTTATAGAAAAGACTGAAGAGTGTATGGAATGAGTCAAAAGCTTGTTCGAGGTTAGTACTTTTGTAAGTCTCAGAAAATGATAGTGACAATATGCATTTAATGAACTTTCTTATGTTTTCTTTACTGTAATCTCGTTTTTCTTCAAACCACTGTGTGATGTTATGATGCTTGGGAACATTAATGGCTAATGTTTGTCCAGTCTCGTGGTCAGACAATGACAGTTGGTGTACACCTGCTTGGGGATTATGTATGTTACTAGCTATTAGATCTATGCAAGTCTTGCCTTTTCTAGTTGGTGTATCTATGTGTATTTTAAGATTAAAAGACTGAAGGATAGTATGCAGTCTTATTGTATATCTTGTATTTTTAAGGATATCTATATTCCAGTCACCGCACAGTACAATTTTTTTCTTCTGCGTTTGTCGTTTATTGGTAAGATTTCTAAGCATAGTGTAAAGTTTAGTAAAAAAGTCTTCTAAGTTGTCGTTTTTAGGAATTCTATATATGCATATTACTATCAGGTTGTATTTTGGAATCTCAATACCACATGACTCAAAAGAG
Organism: Mellilla xanthometata; assembly: GCA_035578125.1. Taxonomy (NCBI): domain Eukaryota; kingdom Metazoa; phylum Arthropoda; class Insecta; order Lepidoptera; family Geometridae; genus Mellilla; species Mellilla xanthometata. Next base: position 2,489,721 of record JAPUBQ010000020.1, read on the forward strand.
GTTGCTGTACTAAGATCTTTAACTATTTTTAGAGTTCTAAAATCTATGTTCTTTTTAACTAAAATGCAAGTTCCTCCGCGCGATTTATTTTTCCTACCATAAGTGTCGGCTACTTTGAAGTTAGGTATAATTATGTTCGACTCACAGTTTCGAGGTACAAATGTCTCACACATACATATGATATCTATGTTTTCGTTTTTTTCTGCAAACATATCAAGAACAGCTGTAACATGATCCAGTTTTCCTAATATGTTAGCAATGTTTTGATGCAGCAGTCTTAATTTATTGACTTTATTTGGCTCGAAAAAATGTGTTTGCAGTAGTTTTTTCACTTTCTGTAGGCTTTATTATATTTTGTTTCTTTTTAAAGTAATATGGGATAGTACCCATTTTTGTGTTTGTTTGTGGCAATGGGGTGTTATTGGGAAGAATTGTTTTACTAATAGGCTTAAAATATTTGAGAATAGTGTTGGTATTAGAGAGGGTGCTTTTCCTCATCATCGTAGTTCCCTTCATACATTTCAGTTCAACATCTTTATTTTTGTAAGATGTGAAGTGCCGGTCATAGTCTATTTTTGTAATTTCATGTATGATACTTTTACTAATGTTGTACAGTTTACTTGGGTTTGTATTACTATAAGACATATCGGGAAGGTTAAGCTCTTTGACAAATACACAGTTGTTATGGAGCCTGGCAATGGATGCAAGTTGTGAGTTTAAGTGGGATCTGTTTAGTGAGCGGTTTATTCTGATAGGAAGTATAAATACCTTGGTGTTTTTGAGTTTCAGTAATGCCTGTGATAATTGGTTAATTATCTGTAGAGGGTTTGTGTCATTTGCTCCAAAGGCCAATATAATCCTATCATGTTCTTGGAATATTCCTTTTATATTGTCACAATAGGATAAAGTGTCCGAGCATTTTGCATTTGTCTTTGCTAGTGAGGTAATGTCATAGAAATTGTTCCATTTTCCTGTCAATAGTTCACTTATTTTAGATGACAGTCCGAGTGCTTGCTGATCTCCAATGATCATAATCTTTCTTCGTTTAGGCTGGTGTCGTAGGTTTTGAGAGTTTTTGTCCAGAGATACATTCTGTTCGCTTCTAGTTTTTGTCTCAGTTTTGGAAATTTTCATTTGCAGTGCTTTTTTATATTCCTTTATTTGACTGGGCAAGTTATGGTGAGCTTTTCGTTTTGGTGTTGACACAACAACTTGAGTTTTGGTCAGTTTCTTTGATTTAGTCATATTTGTTTCATTACCTTGTTTTGTTTTCTCCATGTTATCGCCAGAGTAGTTTTCTGTTTCTTTTTTGCGATTATTTACCAGCTGTTTTGGCTTCTGTGTTAATGTTTTCCTAGATGGAGTTCGGAATGGTGTGGCCAAATGGGATTGAATAGTTTTCCGTGCATTACCTAATGATGGTCTATTTTCCATAGGGTTTACTGCTTTGAGTGTCTGTATTATTAGGTCTTTTTGTTCACAGTTGCGTTTCAGTTCGGTATTTTCAAGGCATAGTCTATCAATTTCCTCATTAGCTGACTTGAGTTGATCTTTCACTGTTTTTAATTCATGTTTTAGTTGTGTATTTTTATCAGTTTCTAAGACTCTGTTAGGTAAGCTATGCATAGAACAATTAAATATGTCGGAGTTCAGAGAGCTATTCTGTTCCATTGTGGTGTGGTTATGCGTTTGCTCTAGAGCGGAGTTTAATGAGAGGGCCCTCTTTTGGTGTATTTCGCTTGTGCTGATGTCTGCGTTATTCATAGCTGAAGTTTCTGTTTCTGAGGTTTCTGCTGAGGTGTTTGAAGATATCACTGTAGTTTGAGATTTTTCGCAGCATATTTTGCATTTCCAGGATAATTTCATTTCTTCAGACATTTTGCGATATTCACTAGTTGTAACTTCTGTATTTAAAATGTCGTAATTTTGTTGACAGTCTGCACATTGTAAATATTTGCGCCTTGATTCCTTCTCT